>CM019068.1:134088452-134506148 GCA_009667805.1 Leptobrachium leishanense | reverse complement strand
CAGTTACTAAGTCCTGTGTTATTGCCTATCAACCAATCAGAACAAGCTCTCTGAACAGAATTCCTCATTTCATTGTACCTTTGGCCTTCTATTAAAACCTCCTTTCTGCAAGTCCCAATGAAAGACGTTTGGTCCATTGGACAGTCTTGTTTTTTTTTTTTTTTAAATCAAACAGTTCCATTGGTTTGGAAATTTCTTTTGTCTCCTCCCACTTTATTGTTGTATCTTGTTTTCATCGTACAGACATCCCAGGCACACATACCTGTAAGGGGGTTCTAGGTCTGCCCAATGGGTGTTAGAGGCTGCTCAATCCTTCATATACAGTCATGGCCGAAATTGTTGGCACCCCAGACATTTTCCAGAAAATCAAGTATTTCTCACAGAAAAGTAATGCAGTAACACATGTTTTGCTATACACATGTTTATTCCCTTTGTGTGTATTTTAACGAAACAAAAAAGGGAGGGAAAAAAGCAAATTGGACATAATGTCACACAAAACTCCAAAAATGGTCTGGACAAAATTATTGGCACCCTTTCAAAATTGTGGATAAATAAGATTGTTTCAAGCATGTGATGCTCCTGTAAACTCACCTGGGGCAAGTAACAGGTGTGGACAATATAAAAATCACACCTGAAAGCAGATAAAAAGGACATAAGTTCACTTAGTCTTTGCATTGTGTGTCTGTGTGTGCCACACTAAGCATGGACAACAGAAAGAGGTGAAGAGAACTGTCTGAGGACTTGAGAACCAAAATTGTGGAAAAATATCAACAATCTCAAGGTTACAAGTACATCTCCAGAGATCTAGATTTTCCTTTGTCCACAGTGCGCAACATTATCAAGAAGTTTGCAACCCATGGCACTGTAGCTAATCTCTCTGTGGGTGGACGGAAGAGAAAAATTGATGAAAGGTTGCAACGCAGGATAGTCCGGATGGTGGATAAGCGCCCCCAATCAAGTTCCAAAGAAATTCAAGCTGTCCTGCAGGCTCAGGGAACATCAGTGTCAGCGCGAACTATCTGTCGACATGTAAATGAAATGAAACACTGACAGGAGACCCAGGAGGACCCCACTGCTGACACAGAGACCTAAAAAAGCAAGACGACAGTTTGCCAAAATGTACTTGAGTAAGCCAAAATCCTTCTGGGAAAACGTCTTGTGGACAGATGAGACCGAGATAGAGCTTTTTGGCAAAGCACATCATTCTACTGTTTACCGAAAATGGAATGAGGCCTACAAAGAAAAGAACACAGTACCTACAGTGAAATATGGTGGAGGTTCAATGATGTTATGGGGTTGTTTTGCTGCCTCTGACACTGGGTGCCTTGAATGTGTGCAAGGCATCATGAAATCTGATGATTACCAAAGGATTTTGGGTCGCACTGCAGAGCCCAGTGTCAGAAAGCTGGGTTTGCATCCGAGATCTTGGGTCTTCCAGCAGGACAATGACCACAAACATACGTCAAAAAGCACCCAGAAATGGATGACAACAAAGCGCTGGAGAGTTCTGAAGTGGCCAGCAATGAGTCTAGATCTAAATCCCATTGAACACCTGTGGAGAGATCTTAAAACTGCTGTTGGGAAAAGGCGCCCTTCCAATAAGAGAGACCTGGAGCAGTTTGCAAAGAAAGAGTGGTCCAAAATTCCAGGTGAGAGGTGTAAGAAGCTTATTGATGGTTATAGGAAGCGACTGATTTCAGTTATTTTTTTCCAAAGGGTGTGCAACCAAATATTAAGTTAAGGGTGCCAATAATTTTGTCCAGCCCATTTTTGGAGTTTTGTGTGACATTATGTCTAATTTGCTTTTTTTCCTCCCTTTTTTTTGTTTTGTTCCAATACACACAAAGGGAATAAACATGTGTATAGCAAAACATGTCTTACTGCAATACCTTTCTGTGAGAAATACTTGATTTTCTGGAAAAATGTCTGGGGTGCCAACAATTTTGGCCATGACTGTACCTCCTGTATATAAGGTGTATCTGCTCTCTATATTTAATGCATATGATGGACCTGGTTCAGGTTGTATTATACTTTGTTTATAGGTGTATTTTGCTGCATTGGTTTTGTGATGGTGTAAAATATTGTCTTTTTTAACAGACGAACAGCAAGAGTCTGGAAATATCTGCAGAAAATAATTTTGAGGAAACCGCACCATTTAGTGAAGAAAACCTCATGGAGCCTCTGTCAGTAAAGCAAGAGGAAATAATCAAAGATGAAACAGAGAATTCTGGACTGTCACGTGGGACTGTCCAAAAAATTGAGGCATGCAGGGATACGTTGGTTTATTATGACAAAACAAATTCTGTCAGTTGTGGATCAGAACTTCCCCAAACCCACACGGGTCATATTGGAACGAAAGCATTTCTGTTCCCAAAAGGTTTAAACATGAGTGCTAGGCTTGCTACGCAAAAGAGAGTTTGCGCAGGAGAGAAGTTTGTATGTTCTGAATGTGGGAAATGTTTTAAAACGAAAGGTTATCTTACTAAACATGAGAGAATTCATACAAGAGAGAAGCTGTTTGAATGTTCTGAATGTAAGAAATGTTTTAGAACAAAGGGTAAGCTTACTGAACATGAGCGAATTCATACAGGAGAGAAGCCGTTTGCATGTTCTCAATGTGGGAATTGTTTTAGAACAAAGAGTGATCTTACTGTACATGAGAGAGTTCATACAGGAGAGAAGCTGTTTGCATGTTCTGAATGTGGGAAATGTTTTAGAAGAAAGGGTACGCTTACTCTACATGTGAGACTTCATACAGGGAAGATGCTGTTTCCTTGTTCTGAATGTGGGAAATGCTTTAAATCAAAGGGTGATCTTGCTGTACATGAGAGAATTCATACAGGAGTGAAGCCGTTTGCTTGTTCTGAATGTGCGAAATGTTTTAAAACAAAGTGTGAGCTTACTGCACATGAGAGCATTCATACAGGAGTGAAGCCGTTTGCTTGTTCTGAATGTGGGAAATGTTTTAGAACAAAGGGTTATCTTACTGCACATGAGAGAATTCATACAGGAGAGAAGCCGTTTTCATGTTCTGAATGTGGGAAATGTTTTAGAGTAAAGGGTGATCTTACTGTACATGAGAGAGTTCATACAGGAGAGAAGCAGTTTGCATGTTCAGGATGTGAGAAATGTTTTAGTACAAAGAGTGAGCTTACTGTACATGAGAGAATTCATACAGGAGAGAAGCCGCATGCTTGTTCTGAATGTGGGAAATGTTTTAGAATAAAGGGTAGGCTTACTGTACATGAGAGAATTCATACAGGAGAGAAGCCCTTTGCATGTTCTGAATGTGAGAAATGTTTTAGTACAAAGGATAGTCTTACTGCACATGAAAGAAGCCATACAGGAGAGAAGCCATTTGCATGTTCTGAATGTGGGAAATGTTTTAGAAGAAAGGGTAAGCTTACTGTACATGAGAGAATTCATACAGGAGAGAAGCCGTTTGCATGTTCTGAATGTGTAAAATGTTTTCGTTCAAAGGATAGTCTTACTGCACATGAAAGAAGTCATACAGGAGAGAAGCCGTTTGCATGTTCTGAATGTGAGAAATGTTTTAGTACAAAGAGTGATCTTACTAAACATGGAAGAATTCATACAGGAGAGAAGCCATTTGCATGTTCTGAATGTGGGAAATGTTTTAGAAGAAAGGATAATCTTGCTACACATGAAAGAAGCTGTTTGCAAGTTCTGAATGTGCGAAATGTTAGAAGAAATGTAGTCCCAATATTCATAAGCACACTCATAAATGAGAGAACTGACACAGGATAGAAGCCGCACCCATGCTCTGAACATGGAAAGCATAACTGAATGTGGACCAAAATGATGTTCTGGCATTTATAAGCACAGTAGCCCACACACACTCACTGTACTATTTACACATATATGCACAAACAAACTTAGCCATGCACGTACACACACAGCTATACATTTACACACACTTGGGGACAAAGGGTTGCTCAATATGTGCATTCTTTATTTTTGCTAATTTTATTTGTACAATCACACTGCCGCACAAACTCATACCCACATTCTACCCTTCTATGGGCAGCTCGGGAATGAGAGTACAGGAAGATCTTGTGCGCCGCTGCCAACCTCTAGCCACACCCACAGGACTACTTGGCCAATCATTTGTCTGGCTTTTACTAACGAATATGTTTCCTTAATCGTCCTAAGTCTATAATATTGCTGTGAGGTGATTATTCTTACATATAGTTACATAGGCTGAAAAAAAAGACATGCAGCCATCAGGTCCAGCCTTTCACATATCACCTACTGCTGCTGAAGTGTAATAGTAAGAAATTCAAGAATACACTTTTAGTTATGAGTCTGGTTGTTTGTGTTTCTGATTATAAAGCTATAGATCTAATAATTCTATAACTTTATAAATTTTATTGTATCAGCGTATTCATTGATGTGTTTATCCACTAAGCACCCGTTTTGTAAAAACCACCAAAAGTAGCGAGGAATTCACTTCTGACAAAACCGAAATTCAAACGGCAAAATCAGAAGATACGCTGTGCAGCCTCGTTTCTCCTGTTGACCTTTTCTAATGCACAAAAAATAGAAATGTCCTTTTTTAAAATTTTGATTGAAATTCAAATTCACAAGTAACAGCTTCTCCGTTTTTGAGTTTTTTAATAAAAGGATACTCTGTCAGATCTATAACCATAAAGGTTTGGATGAGAAGATGCGGGAAAATAAATTTATGTGGTGAAACTGAATAGAAATTCTTATTTCTTGACATATATTGATACAGTAAACTGATGTGACGTGACATATACACACTGTAAATATAAAATACACAGTTTGGGTTCTATAATAAAGCAGGACTTTAAATGTCATGAGCAGAAATGGTAAAAATTAGCTCAGTGTATGGGAAGCGAAATAGCTCACAAGTGAAGGGGTTAAATTTTATCAGGGTTATTCAAAGAGATCCGATTTGCTGGCGAAAGGTAACCGAACAGTGAAATTCAGCGTACGGTTACCTTTTCTGGCCATTCGGCTACCCAGAGAGCAGGCAGTTCGCCAAATGTTGGCAAATTGCCTGCACATACTGTTAGAGTCAAAACACCTATCTGCAACACTTCACCTTCATGCTCTGTCCCAGCCACCTGACGATCGATCGGAGAATAAAAGACACATACGAGTGGAGTTTCGTGTGTAATCTATTCTATTGATTCAGTCTTGACACAGATCATTTATAGGTTTCTCGGGGGAGGATACAGGAAAAGAGTGGGGAAGTATTAGGGAGGACACAGGGAGGTATAATATCGGGTGAGACGCAGCTCACCAGTCATACTTAATCCATGCTATGTATGTTCATATCAATGTATATAAAAGGCTGGAGCTTAGGTTATTCAGCAATGAAGACCACGACCGCACGTAAGAAGTTAGTAATTAACTTTGGTCAAGGCAACCTGAACTATTCCTGTAGACTAGGCAGGAACAAATCAATAATATTATTTTTTCTGCCAGGTTAGAATATGTTCAGTAAACACAGCTAGGCTCAGAGATGATCAAGGTACAGAATAACAGAATTAGCTGATACAGCAAATTAAGAAAGCCACTATGAAAAGCAGGATCAAGCAATAGAGAGCAAGAGGCCTTCATGTAATTGAGAGACCAGATATAATTAATGGTCACACTAATCGAGACGATTGTTAGGTATTAATTCAGCTAACAGCTCTCCCTTTTGTCACATCCGTGACAACACGTCATATAAAACGTATTAATTCACCCTTGCTATGCTGTTGCTGGGCACAGCGGTTGAAGAGACAACCGATCAATTTATAAATCAGGTATATGGCAAAGATAAGAACTAAGACCACTAGCAAACTGGCAAGGATGCTCTTGCCCATGGATCCTACCCAGGAACCAATACCTAGGGACCAATCCCAGCCATCAAATATGTCACGTGTCTTTTTTCGGATCAGGGATTGGACTTCCTCTAGGGTGTCTAACTCATGGTGGATCGCTCCTGAATTATCAGGGATAAAATGACAGCAGGAGGAGCCGATCCTGGTACAAACCCCGCCCTTTGCGGCTAACAAGTAATCAAGGGCCATTCTGTTCTGCAGTGCTACCAGTCTTATCAGTTCCTGGTCAGCCGAGATCAACTGTAAGGCTCCTCGGGTTGCATTGAATGCAGCATCTACCTCTGTAGCAAGCAAATTCAGTTTAGTATATAAGCGAGCAACACCAAAAGCAGGCATCATAGATAAAAAAAATCATCTCCGGAGCAGTAGATTTTACCGTTAGGGCTCTCTTGCGTGGGCGTTTAGGGATTCGTATATGTGTCTTGGGTAACGTCTTAGGACAGATAATGCCTGCTTTCACTGTCTCTATGAAACCGAGTTTCCGTAAGTGTACAGGTATGGTCTTATATGCCCATTTATGACAGAGATAATACACCCCTTCAGGTAGGGTGAGAACTAGACCTGGATTCGTCTTCTGGTGTTGTAAATACAAGGAAGTGATGTTTGGGGCTAGAAGGTGTTTGGAAGCAGCCTTGGCCCAGCGAATGATAGTAACATTCACGTTTTCCTCTGGTTCTATGTGTTTGGGTATCACTTCATTCATGAGGTATGTGGTGCGTATGTATTGTGTTAGAATGAGCTGTACAGATTCTATGGCTGTGCATTGTTGAAAGAGAGTAGTCACAAGATACCAACAAAATATACTCATACAATTCTCTAACTGTTCTCTTTCCTTGTCTGTATGCGGACATACCGGGTCGTTGGCCAGTCGCGGAAGCAAGACAGGGACATTATAATGAAAAACAAGCGTAGCATTTATATCAGGTATGTTAGTACGATTATCATGGTTAAGAAAAGCAAAAGCACCAGTTGTTATAGCATAAGCAAGATGCACTTTTGTGCGTTCCATTTCGGCTCAAGCCTCAGGTGCACTGTGAAAATCGGTAATCATGGATTGATTAGTCTTGATCATGTCAGCTAACATCTGGGCGGTCCATATCATCCCTATGAAGGGATAACCATATTGTTGCAAATGTGGAGCATATCCACATATCCAACAAGACTCATTCTTCATGTAGGATGCACTGTGCACCTGTGCACTTGCATCCTCTCTGGTAACAGCGATGGCCTCAGGTCATTTGCTGAACCTGTCTACTATGACAAGTAGATATTTAACTCCACCTCTAGCTGTTGGCATATGGGTGAAATCCAGCTGTAATTCCTGAAAAGGACCCTGAGCTGGGATTAGATCTAGATGTTCATGTAATCCTACTCGTTTACCTTGTGTATTATTGCGGGCACAGGTCAGGCAACGACTGATCTGAGCCTGTACCATGGATGTCATATCAGAAAACAAAAAAACGTTTGGCCAGTTCTGCACATGTACGTTTAATCCCACGGTGGCCAATACCATGGAATTGTGCTATGAAGACGGGTGCTGCAGCTTTGGGTAGACCAACCACCCCATCTTTAGAAAATAATCCTACGGAATCTGTTGTCATTCCCTGTGACTGCCAGAAGGATAGATCCTCTGGAGAGGCAACTGCCTGTAATTCTAGGAGTAATGTGTCACTGGGAAAGCATTGGTGGAGCAAGAAAGAAGTGTGTCTGTGTGATGTTTGTCATGTCACCAGTATTTGCAGCTTCCTTGGATATGATATCAGCAAACTGGTTTCCTTTCGCCTGGAAGGAACCATCAGTGGCATGTCTTTTGCATTTTACAATTGCTAATTTAGCAGGTAATTGTATGGTCTCAAGTAAGTCAGTGATAAGATCTGCATGTGCTATCGTCTTACCATCAGCTGTCTGAAAACCTTGTCTCGTCCACAACACACCAAAATCATGCACCACTCCAAATCTGTATATATTGTTACTTCCTCATCTTTGAACAACTCACATGCTTTTGTCAGTGCTATCAACTCTGGAGCTTGTGCTGATCCATGTGACAATCTCCCTGAATCATGTATTATGTCTGGTAATTCTACCACAGCATATCCTGTAATGTAGGTATTGTCTGTGGGCCTACGTCATGAGCCATCAACGAATATGTGGCGTATGTATTCACCCTCTATCGGTGTAGACATTAGATCCATACGTGGGGAAGTTACTGCGTGTATGAGAGGCAAACAGTCATGTTCGTCATCTTCTGGTGTGTTACATCTGAGTAAGCTGTTTAGTGCGTGTATTGGTCCTGAGGTCGGTGATGAGTATTTGACAGTCAAATTTTGTGTGGATGTAAGCAAGGATGATCTCATAACCTGAGAGCCGTTGTACAGTCAGGTGTTGTGTGGTAAGATTGTTCAGTACTTTCAGGACATGGTGTGGTGTATGCAATACAGTATCATGTGATAACGTAATGGCTTGCGCTGCTTCTACAGCCATGGCACATGCTGCTACTGCTCTTAAACATGCTGGCATACCTTGTATTGGGAGAGGCAACACCCTTGAGATGAATGCACTCGGCTTGAGAACACCTCCATGAACCTGGGCTAGTACCGCCATCATGGCTGTACAATCTTCTCGACAATACAGGTAAAAGGGTACATGATAATTGGGCAAACCTAGAGCAGGTGCGGATGACAGTAATACCTTCAACATTTCATATGCGGCACACATGGACTCATCCCAGATCAGCGTATCTGGTGCGTCCTGCTTTGTAGCCTTACGCAAAATATTGTCATAGTGGGAGCAATCAGGAATCCATTGTCTGCAGAAATTGACCATACCTAGAAAGCTCATCATGTCTGCTTTGCTGGTGGGCTGGGCCAGCTGTGAAAGAGCTTCTATGCGAGAGGTGGAGACATGCCTCTCACCTGGGGAAAGCGTGAAACCCAGGTATGTGACCTTTGGTTAGCAATACTGCAATTTCGACAAGGAAACCTTATGTCCTTCTTTTGCCGGGTGCAGAGCAGGGCTGACGTATCCTGCTTACATGCATCTGCGTCTGGGCTACAGAGCAACAAGTCATCCGCGTACTGCAATAGGACTGAACCAGACAGCGCCGCCCACTCTTTGAGGGTCTCACGGAGTGCTCTGCAGTACGCGGCATCCGAATCAACGAAACCTTGCGGGAGTCTCCTCCAACAAAATTGCGCACCCTAAAATGTGAAGGCTAACAAGGGCTGTGTCTCCCTGTCCACTGGTATAGAAAAGAAGTCATTGGTCAAGTCTAGGACTGTGAACATTGTAGCTGTAGCAGGTATGGATGTAAGTAGTGACTGTGCATCAGGGACAATGGGTGCTATGGGAATGATAACCTTATTCAAGGCCCTGAAATCTTGGGTGAAGCGAAATCCTTCACCCTTGGGAATGGGATTTACAGGTGTGTTGTACGGTGACACTATAGGTCGCAGGATACCAGCCTCTAGGAATCTATGGATGAATTCTCTAATGCCTTCTGTTTTAGCTGGACCTAAAGGATATTGTTTTTGATAGGTCCTGCGCCAGGTTTGAGTGTAGCTCTGAAGGGTGTACAGTCAATCAGTCCTACATCATATGAATGTTCTGCCCATATTGTATATGGAACGTCGGTCAAGGCCTAAGAGATGGTGAGAGCAGGGAAATGTCGTGTTCCAGTAGTACGGTCTGGTTGTGTGGTTGTTTGAAAGCATGGGTACGGTGATGTGATATTGAAGTCTCCTCATGATCCGCATGTAATTTGTAAACCTAACAAATTCACTGGACATGTGGGGAGAATAGAGAAACTTTGTTTGGTAATCACATTCCCATCGTCATCCCATATACGTAGGGGTGTGGTTCTTTTGGTTTCAGTCAAGACCCCATTTATTCCCATAGAAGGCTCAGCATCTTCCAGGTCACCAGTATACCAGTCACCCATTATGGTAGACGTGGTAGCCCCTGTATCAACCAAGAACGGGATACACTGATCCTCCACTCGGATTTGGATGAGTGGTAGTTCAGTATGGGCATTGGTAATCTGGACTAGGTTGAGGGAGTCTCCCTCCGGGCAGCCCTATTGTCTGTTCTGGGTTTGCCAGTCAATCTGATGTCTGGGTGGTCTGGATTGGGGATCCCTCATGTCAGTATGTGTTGCATGGTAGGTGTTGGGCTGTTGTGGCAGTTAACCATCTTGCTGTCTCACTGTCAACTCTGGACATTGTGCTCGGAAATGGCCTACTTTCTTACAATAAAAGCATGCGTTATCTCGCTGCGCATCTTTCCCACCCCTTCTATCACCCTGGTTACGATACCCTGCTCTTCCTCTACCTCTCTGCTGCTGTCCACTATACCAACTTCCCCTATACTGTCCTTGAAATGCTAGCAACATACTCTTGCCATCTTTAACATTCCGTTCAAAACAACCTGCTGCATCTTTGACCTGTAGCGTCCTTTCTATATCATCAGGCGATTGCGTAGGCCAATTATCAACCATTTGCTTTACCAATTTTTGCACATCAGGCAGCAAATTATTCACCAATGTCTGTACATACATTTCGCCGGTCTCACCATCCCTTGTCAAGCCACCATCTTCCTTCCAATTCGCAAGGAAACATTTCACAAATTGCGTTACACTTTCATTCTTCTCCTGTTTACAAGCTAGGACAGCAGCCATAGACTTACGGTTACCATGCATCACTATCCATTCAGTCAAAACTGATGTCCACATCTCATCTATCTTAATCTGTGTTCTCCGAGGGTAGTCTGTATAGTTAGTAACTGCAACGTCAGTGAGTAATGGACACTGTTCCCATCTAAACCTACCATCACCATCATATCCCATTACACCATTAATAATCATTCTATATTCTTCTACAGTAAACCTAAGTCCTTTTGTAGCTCTCTTGAGGTATTGTACTGTGGCTACAGGTGATTTAACTGGGTCTGGGGCTCCTTTAATTATATCATTAATGACAGCCATATCTATGGGGACTATGATCATGTGTTCGCCTGCAGACATGAATGGAAACTCTTCTGTGTATTCTGCAGCAGGTTTCTTTTGCATCGCTGCTACCATTCATTTATCCTGCTGAGGGTATAAAGTGGGGGCCTCATGTTCTTGGTTAGGATAAGAACGTGTCTCAGACTGATCAGTCAGTAGCTCAACCCCTGCTCCCTCTAAGGGTTCTTCTTTCTTTTCTATATCTATAGGTGCACCCCCTTGTGCTTGTACCTGTTCTAGGGTACGTGCATGTTCTAATGCTGAATCTATTGTTGGAGAGATGTGCGATGCAAGCGGTGTAGCTGCAGCTGCTTGTACTACCGAGCTTTGGTATGTTGGTGCAGCTCTATCTCGTAGAAGGCCTGTAGCATGTAGGGATGAGGCCAGCACTTCTGGCTTAGTAGTGTGCGGAAACAAAGTGGAAGGTGAAGGGTACAGAGGAACATATGCTGGTGGTATGGGTGTGGATGCAGTGGGTACATACTCTATAGGTGCTTTAGTCCCAGGGGCGTTGCAATATGGGGCTAAATCAACCCAGTCTTTCCCACATTCCTTCATATACTTCTTGTCCGACTTGGGGTCTCCCGAAAAACCAAGGGAAGGCTTCTCTATCATTCAGACACAAACCTTTAATCATCTTGATATGCCATTCATCCATCGCACCTTGACATGGAAAAGGATCTGTTGACATCAAGCTTACCGTCCAGGAATTGAGGAGGTCAGTGAAAGGAATCGTGCAATAGGTACCGGCAATGCGACCTACATAGGCGGATGGACTCTCATCCGGAAGCGGCTTGGGATCCTTTGGCGCATTCGTGCGATTACCCGCAGACCTCGGTAGACTATTACTGGTACGTTACCGGATCTTCGGCTTCCCTCCTTGCGATGATCTGCTCTCTAGTGCCTCGAAATCACGCACTGTCACCTCCATCTCCCTTTGTCCATCGGAGTTAGAGTTGCCCATGTCAACACCTGTGTAGGAAACACTACACAAACAAAATCCACAAAAACACAATACAGTTCTATGTACTTATACAGCTACACAGTTACAGACACGCAAGCACATAAAGCGACACACATCAAAGACATACACCGAATGAACAGTTTGGAAGAAACAGTATGACGTTTATTCTCACGCCGGAAGAGTGTCATTTCTGTGTGTGACGTGGCAGGATGTCAGGGTGATGTCAGGTAGCTGTCAGAGAACGAGAGGGAAAGTGGGCGGGGTTTGTCGCTAGGCAACGAAGGAGCCATTTTGTTCTGCTGCCTGTTTGTGGGTGGCAGGCAAACTATACAACGTCCTATAGTGATGCTACACATGAATAAAGTCTGACTTCTGTGTTCATTAAATATGTCTGTCCTGTCTTGAAGCAAGTAAAACTTGTATTAAGCCTGATTTATTCTGCATTTTAACAGTGACCTTTATTTACGTATTGCTGTTATTTCAAGTACTCACTGCTGTTTTTACGTTTTTGCACAGTGTTTCTTCAGTCTTTGACAATTAAAACTAAACAAAAACAGTGCATTCATGTAAAAACAACAGTGTGTACTTGAAATAAATGCAATAAATAAATAAAGATCACTGTTAAAATGTAGAATAAACCAGGCTTAATAAAAGTTTATTTTCCACAGGACAGGACAGACACACACACATACATATATATATATATATATATATATATATATATATAAATATATGTTCATCCGTACATGGGAAACATGTCAGTCTGTGGAGGGCTTAATGTATATTTATTTATTTAATAAATGGCCATGTTTGCAAGAGCTACACACACTTATTCACTGTGTGATGTGTAGGTGCAGTGTGTGGCGTACTGTGCTATATATATCGCATTGTGCTGTCCATAACACTGCACTGCATAGCACACGCTGTACAGCACATTATACTCAGTACAGTGCTATGTACAGCGCAATGCGATATTTAGTACAGAGCGTTATACACTTTACTATATGTCACACAGTACAGTGTATGCAAAAATATATATATAGCACAGTGTGCTGTGTATAACATCTTGTTCGCTACGTAACGCACTGCACTGTACACAATGTACTGTGTTTACATTGTGTTGTGTAAAACACAGTGTGTCGCTGTGTTATATACAGCGCAATGTTATATATATATATATATATATATGGCACGGGGCACGGGGTGTTATACACTGTAGTACTATACATAACACAGCTCAAAACAAGGGAGATCCCTTAAAATATGTAACAAGATTAAATAATAGTGAGAAACAAAGTAATTTATATAGGTTAACCACTTCAATGCTAAGGACGCGCTCAGCGCGTCCTCAGCATTGCCGCTGGTGTGCTGAGGACGCGCTGAGCGCGTCCTCGCATTGGGGTCAGCGTTCGGCCGGGTTCCGGCCGATCGCTGGCCCCTCCGGTGCGGGCTGACATCCTGGATGTCAGCCCGGCATCCGGACCAGCAGCCGCCAACATTAGGTGTCATCGCGGGGGCGCGATGACACCTAATTCAGGCGCCCCCCCGCATGTGCGGAGGAGGCGCCTGAAAGGGAGGGGGGGGAGGTCCTTCGGACCTCTCTCCCTCCCGATCGGTGGCACACAGGGGCTTAACCCAGGCATCATTTGGAAGGGCACAGCCTGCCCTTCCAAATGATGCCTGGCATTAACCCCTGGGGAGCTGGATCGCAAATCGGCGCTGAAAAGCGCCGATTCGCGATCCTTCCCGGGAGCTGGCCGACATCTTGGATGTCGGCCAAGCTTCCGGGAACTCCCCCAGAGGACTGGCGTCATCGTGCGCAGCACGATGACGCCAGTCCTACAGTTAACCCCTAACTGCCACCAACTGTGGAGATAGGGAGTTCCAATGAACTCCCTATCTCCCGATCCGTGGCAGCTAGGGGTTAAATTTTGATATCGTTGGATCGGCCAGAGCATGGCCGTTCCAACGATACCAAACATGAAAGTTAAAAAATTTGTAAAAAAAAAAAAAAATTAAAATAAAAATAAAAAAAATTAAAAAAAATATTAAAAAAAAAAAAAAATAAACACTTTTTTTTTATTTTTTGGGTTTGTTAATGCAGCAATATTGTTCCCATTTCAATTATAATGTGAACAATGATGCTGCACTAACGATTTTTGTATGCGGTGCGTTTGTTAAAAATAGTGTCATTTTCCCCAAAAAAAAATGTAACGAGACCCCATCTCTAATTTTTTTAACAAGCGCACCCCATACAAAATATAACCGCAATTGCTCGCATGTTAAAATGTGGGAAAAAACACTTTACACGTTGTAAATTATTGAAAATACATATTTTATTGCATTTTTTGTTATAATATACAGACATGACATAACGTATACATATAATAATGACATATTATGAATCTACCGAGTCTGACGGAAAGAACGATATATAATATGTCGGTGTCATATACTAAAATAAGCCTTCAAAACACGTTTAAACATGATGCGCAAAACAGGTAAAAAATGACCTCAGCACAGGGGCGGGAAAAGCCTCAGCAGCGAAAGGGTTAAATAAGCCATATGGCAAGGCATTATATTTTTTTTTTTTTTTTTTAAAAAAAGCATGAAATAATAGTGAATAACCTTAAAACAAGGATCACTAGAACGCGTTTACGCCTGCCGGCTTCCTAGGTAAGTGTCCTTGAGAACGAGGTAGTCTCTGCTGTGGAAATCAATACTGATTAGTAATTTTTTTTACAAATGCCTTGCCATATGGCTTATTATACCTAAATAAATTACTTTGTTTATCACTATTATTTAGTCTTGTTGCTTATTTTATGGCATCTCCCTTGTTATTAGCTTGTTTCCTTCCACCTTGGGATCTGAACCAGCTAACTATAAAGAAGAAAAGAACGAATAGAAAACCTAAACAATTAAAAATATAAGTATTTTCAAATTTATCTATTTTGGAGTGCTATTTGGTGCTAGAACACCTGTAGGCGGATAAAAATAGATTCACTTTCAAGACGGCGCCGGACCAGACACAAGCAAGGATTGTCTAAACACGAGTCTCTTCAGGAAAGGCAAACTTTATTGTGTCGTCACACAAGTGCTCACACAGGATTGAATCGCAAAGAGTGAGCCCCCCCTTTCACCCGTGCAAGGGATCTTATACAAAAAAATACGTAATTAGGTACATCCCAATTAGCCCACCTCCCAATGACACTTTATTCCACCCCACGTGGGTTAATACCTCCCATCGTTAGTACAAAAAAATTCCACATTTAACTATAAATTGATACACTTCATGTTAGTTTGACAGTCTGTGATTTGTTGTGCTGTCTTTCTCAGGGCAGCGCCGCACTCCCTATAGGCTGTGTATATTCAGATACTTTGGGGCCTGGTTTTCGTTCTACAATCTCTTTTTTTCTCTGCTCGTCTCAGTGACCTTGCCCCATTCATTTATCTTCCTGTCTCTCCGTGCCAAGAACCGGCCGGATTCTGCCTGGTTTTATTGCTAGTCCCTAATCTAGCACACATTCTTTGAATTCTATGTAAGCTTCGTCTTTCACATCTAATAAAATCTATTCTATTTACTGGTGAACCAATATTCTGAACAAGATGGCTGCCTGGCTCATAATAGCAACCATCTTTCAGCCTGATTTCACTTCATTCCCCCCTTGGCTCAAGTGTCAGGATCTTTTCCTGGCACTTGTAGCCATTACACTCCACTATTCTGAAACTCCTTATACTGGGAGGGGTTTTCTTTCACTGGGAACATACCTGTGGAATTATCAGTGGTATCTTCTGTGTTTGTGTGGGTGTCAGTGCTGTCTTGCACAGTGGCCATAGGCATAGCCCTATGCGGTATATCAGTATCCCTATGATCAAGATCACCACTATCATGAGTATCATGGATCCAATCTGTGAGATAAATCTCAAGATGGAACCAAACCATTCTCCCATTGCTCCAAACCCACGGAGCGGATTCCAGCCTTCGGCAGCAATCCTCCTGGCTGCGCCCTGCAACTGTGCTACCTTCTCTTGGTGATCTTGAATTACCTGGTAATAGTCTGGGACTTCATGTGTAGTTTCTGATGAAGGTGCAACATTCATAGTGCATTGTCATTTCACACAATCCATTCAAGGCCGCACTGATCTGCTCAAGCGCCATATCATGTATCATCTGCACCTTTCGTAACTCACGCATTTCCAGATTCAGCAGCTGGATATCCATACTGGTTCTATTCAGAATCTCATCCATCAGATTGACATAGCTATTCAATCTCCTCATCATCTCTCCTCCCCATCCAGTCCATGCTGGCAACCATGTCCATATTCGATCCATCTTCGCAAACAATTCTCTCTTTGGTCTCTCAAACACCAGTGGGTACCTAGGGTGTAGTTCTGTGTCTGTGTTTGTGTCTTCTCCCCTTAGTCTCTGGATTGGGACCAGCTTAGCCAAATAACACATTCCCGTTATTGTTGGTGGAACCCATGTGTAACACACTCTCCCACAACACACCTGGTATCCCTCTTCTAACATGAATGGTGATAGGTGTAGTGTCCCTTTGCTAATTCCAACATCATTCGCCTCATTCGTCTCGTTGTCTCCAGCACACTCTGAGTCCCTCCGGACTCGCTTGCAATCACTTCTTCTTGCTCACTCGTGAGTTTTCTGCACTGTATGTATAGGAAATTTGATTGTTCCTTTGTGTCAATTGTGTATATGTATGATGTCCAATTGAATTTGCTTGAATAACACCCTTCCTTTTTATGTGTGTCCCTATCTGGTCCTATTTGGAAACACCACTCTGGGGGTATATGTACCCTATTATGGGGTATCCGGCCTCGTACATTTCTGGTTGTTCTCTGGGTGGCCGAAAAGAGTGTATTGTGATATTCCCTGATGCAAACATACTCAGGTTCATAGGAACAGAAGCAAATGGGATATAAATTGTCTCTGGGTGCATTCTGCTGCACACCCAACATGCTTTCTGCCCAGATTTCTTAGCATAGTCATATTTAAATTGCACAAGTAAATGTCCTCTTGGCAATATCTCGGATGAGACTTCTCGTTTTTGTCTCCACATGGTACGGTTCTCCATCACCGGGTGCGTACCATTCCAGATATGGGAATATCCACTTTCCCCACGTTGCCTGTACAATTGGGGCATGCTCCACGTGAGAGCCCATAAATCAGATTAGCAAGATATAAAATCAGCACCACAAATGCCCCGAATGTCAGAATTCCTTGGGCAATTCTTTTCACAGTCACATAAACCCAATCCCTCCCCCGGAATTTCAAAAGTAAAGAACATTTCTGGATGATCAAGGGTGGGGGCCGGGCCCCTAAAAAGCACCCTGTGGGTATCCCCCGTTGGCGGGTGGTCAGGACCTGTGCCCATCAAAACACCCACTTGTTGATCCTCTGTATTATCTGGGTTAGGATCATTTAGGTGCTCATGGCTGTGGTCTTTGTCAGCTTCAGCCTCAGCGGGTTGGTCTCGTTGGTAACGACCTTCCATGCTGGTTCAGGACTGGCTGCAGCTGCTTTTACTCTGGAGTGATGTATCCACGGGACCACCTCGGCAACCTTTACTGCTGTAGGGGTTGATAACAGGACAAGATAAGGACCTCTCCATTTTGGACCTAGTGGATCATTTTTCCACTCTTTTACCCATACTGAGTCACCCGGACAATACTTATGCAGTGAAGGATACAGAAAATGCGGTATATTATCCCCCACCCAAGTATTTAATTTCTGCATTGATTTACCCAGCATTACTACCTGATCATTTAGTTTAGTTTCTCCCAATGCCCGAAGGTCCCCCCTTAGTCCATTAATCAGAGGGGTTGGCCGTCCAAACATAAGTTCGTACGGACTTAGCTTCAATTGGGGGGTTGGTCTGCACCTAATGTGCAAAAGGACTATCGGCAGCAAGTCCAACCAGCTCAGTGACGTCTCTTGGCACAGTTTGGACATCAAAGTCTTTAGGGTACGGTTCATTCTTTCAACTTTTCCCGAACTTTGGGGCCTGTAGGCGGTATGTAGCTTCCAGGTGATGCCCAGTAGCCGGGCAAGTTGTTGCAAACAGTTCTGGATAAATGCAGGGCCATTGTCCGACCCTATTTCAAGTGGAAGTCCGTAACGTGGTATTATTTCTTTCATCAGGCTCTTTACCACTTCTGTAGTCTTTTCAGTTCTCGTTGGGAAGGCTTCTACCCATCCTGTCAAAGTGCACACCATTACTAGTAAATATTTGTATCCTTTGCAGGGTGGTAACACTGTAAAGTCTATTTGTAATGATGCCATTGGGGATAGCCCGATTGGCTGTTTCCCTGGGGGTTGAGATGGTCCTGTTCTCGGGTTGTTTTTTGGCACATGTTACACACTGCTGAGCTGTTGCTTTGCAGATTGCTGACAATCCTGGTACATAGAAATGTGGCTCCAACTGTTGCTCCATCATTTTTCTCCCTCCATGGGTACTTGCGTGAAGTGTTCTTACGATTTCAGGAGCCAGTGTTGCTGGTAGAACTATTCGTCCATTCTCCATCTGGAACCATCCATCTTCTCCATACCCTCCGGGTTCTTCTGTCAGCCACTTCTTTTCTTTCTCTGAGTACACAGGTGTCCATTCGCTCAGTGGCGCCGGTAGGAGTGCAGCCACCACTGGTTTTGGTTTGTATCGTGCCAATTCTCCATGATTTCCCCAGATGAATTCTTCTTTTGGGAAATAGTATCGCCATGCGAAAAATAACAAATCTTGTCTGTCTTGTGAATCTCTTACTGCTGGTATGAAAAAGTTCATTGCACTTTTCTTCATTCTCGGCAGTCTGTTCTTGATAAGGATCTCCTTGAGGAAGAACCTCACCAGTGGGACTTGATATTCTTCTGCTCCCAATTCTCCCAGACTGTGCAGTATTCGTGTGATTCGTAGATTATTGTGAGGATTGGTTGTCAAATTTTCAAAACGTGACGCGAAATTTTCTGCTCGTTCAACTTCAGTTATTTCTTTGTCTTCCTCCTCCCCCACTATTTTTACGCCGAAGAATTTCAGCATCATTTTGTAGGCTCTGCGCAGTCTTTGCTGAACTTCTGAGGTGTTAACCATTAGGCGTGTTTCTTGCGGATTCAGAGGAGTAGAGTAGAAATTTCGGCCTTGTGTCCGAGTTGGGAAAAGCCATTGGATGTAATCGTGATTGAGTTCTAACAGTTCATAATCATCTTGCCATTTGTGCAGTATTATTTCAATGAACTCGCCGTGGGGTTCAAACTTTCTCAAATTCATGTAGAACTCGTAATTTGGCATAGAGGGTTGAGGTTCTTGCTTGCAGATCAGTACTTTAGCTTGATCTTCTGTTGGCGGTGGCGGTTTTGCAGCTGCTTTTGCGGCCTGGTCTGCGCGTCTGTTACCTTTTGGAATTTCATCATGGCCTTTTTGGTGGCCACGGCAGTGCATGATGCTGACAGCACTTGGTTTCCATACTGCTTCCAGGAGGGCCGCGATTTCAGCTGCATATTTGATTTGTTGTCCTGAAGACGTAAGTAGGCCTCTCTCTTTGTAGAGTGCACCATGTGCATGGACTGTCATGAAGGCGTACTTGGAATCCGTGTAGATATTTACTCTTTTGCCTTCAGAAATTTCAAGGGCTCTGGTTAAAGCTGTTATTTCAGCCAATTGTGCAGATGTATGGCCTGGCAGTGGCTTTGCTTCGATGACTTCTTCTGTTGAGACTACTGCATAGCCGGAGACTTTCTTCCCATCATCCATGTAGCTGCTACCATCAGTGAATAGCTGTAGATCGTATTTGTCTAGGGGTACGTCTTTCAAATCTGGCCTGCTACTGAACACTTCTTCCATAACTTGGAGGCATTCATGATCTGGATCCTCTTCACAGTCAGGCAGTAAAGTAGCAGGGTTTAAGGTAGCGATGAGGTCCAAATGAACCCGTGGATTTTCACACATCATGGCTTGGTACTTCGTCATCCGGCTGTTGCTGAACCAGTAACCTCCCTTCACATCCAGCAGAGCCTTGACAGCGTGGGGCACCTTGACATGAAGAACTTGTCCAAGGGTCAGCTTGTCTGCTTCTGCTATCAGCATTGCGGTGGCGCCACTGCTTTCAGGCATGGGGGTAGGCCGCAGGCCACAGGGTCGAGTTGCTTGGAGAGGTAGGCCACAGGCCTCAGCCATGAGCCAAAGGTCTGGACCAATACTCCTGTTGCTGTTTGATTATGTTCATGCACGAACAGCTGGAAGGGCTTGCTGTGATCTGGCAGCCCAGTGCAGGAGCTTCCATCAGCAGAGTCTTTAATTTCTGGAACGCTGCTGTTTGCTCTTCTTCCCAATGAAAGGGGTCTTGTTCCCCCCCTTCGTGGCCTGATGAAGCGGCTTGGCAATATCTGCGAAGTTGGGGATCCACAGGCGGCAGAAGCCTGCAGCTCCCAGGAACTCACGGACTTGTCTCCTGGTCTTTGGTTGGGGTATGCGGCACACTGCTTCTTTTCTTTCTGCCCCCAGTGCACGTTTGGTACCTGTTAACTGGAATCCTAGGTATTTTACACTTTGTTTGCATATTTGTGCTTTCTTTTTAGAAACTCTGTAACCTGCTTGGCTTAGCAGATGTAGCAGGGCTTTTGTAGCGGATAAACAGTCTTTTTCTGTGGGGAAGCCAGTAATAAATCATCAACATATTGGAGTAACACTACTTTGTCTGGCTGAGCGTTGAAGGCGAGGAGATCTTGGCTAAGCGCGCACCCGAAAATCGTGGGCGAATTTTTGAAACCTTGAGGGAGGCGCGTCCACGTCATTTGATGGCGCGCCCCCGTGGTAGACTCTTCCCACTGAAATGCAAAAAGGGGCTGGCTTGCTGGAGCCAGGCGGATGCAAAAGAAAGCGTCTTTTAAATCAAGCACTGTGTAATATTTTGTATCTCCGGGAATTAATGCCAGCAAATTGTATGGATTAGGAACCACAGGGTGTAGTGTTACTGTGGCCTCGTTGACAGCTCGTAAATCTTGGACAGGGCGATACTCTTGTGTCCCCTCTTTCAAGACTGGCAATAGGGGTGTGTTCCATGGTGACACGCAGAATTTTAATATACCGTGATCTTTAAGTCTCTGTAAATGTATCTGTATATTCTGCTTGGCTTTCTGTGGGATATGATATTGTTTTAGGGCCACAGGTGTTGCGCCGGGCTTTAATTCAACTAATCTGGGCGGGTTTTCCTCCACCCACACCTCAGGAATTCCAAGGAGTAGTGTGTGCGGGGACAGCTGGCAGAGTAGGTGCTGTACGCCATTCTTTCTCCCTTGGCATAATAACTGCGATTTTCACAGACTGGGGGTGCTGGCTGGCTGGATTATGCTGCCGAGCAGAGCTGCCACTCTCGGGCAGGTCTAATTGAGCGTGACCCCGGGAAGGAACATCATTTGGGCTTGCAATTTGCAAAGGATATCCCGCCCCAGGAGCTGGATGGGACATTCGGGCATATACATATACATTGTATAAACAATATTCTCAGAGATCTTTTCCCGTAGCCCAAAACAGACTCTTAATACCACATCGAAAAAAAAAAAAAAAAAAATCATTCCATTGTCATAAGACCACTCAAACATCTCATAACAATAAAATAACCATTCCATCAAAAATCAAACAAAAACATACCTTTAAAAACAGTAAAGAAAACTACTTTAATTATTTCTCGAATTTTTTTCTTTTAATATTATTTTCTAACCGTTTCATATATTTCAATTTAATTTGTTAATAAATTTTATATTTTGGTAGACAATATTGTATATTATTACGTACTTATTATTGTTTATGTGTAACAATATAAAACCAGGACTCCCCTTTTTTTTTTTTTTTTTAATTCTAGCTCTGAACAAAACTAAAACTTTCGGAATAATATCAACACAAAATATAAACATATATCTTGCACTCAACAGACTTCAGACAAATATTCTATTGTAACACACATTAAAATTAGCCAAGCATAGTAATCCTTCTTCTCTATTTCTCTTTACCTTGAATTCGCTGCACAGATACACAAAGGGTTATTCTTTCCAGCTATCAGAGAGCAAAAAAAAAAAAAACTGACTCCCTCCCTCTCCCCCCTCTCCGTGCAGACAGTGTGTCAGACAGGAGGGAGGGAAGAGACCAGCACAGAGACTCTCACTACCTCTCAGTCATTTCACACTCTAAATTAATTACTTATCACATTTTACTTTTAATTGAACAGTTTAATAGATCAATTATAAACACAATCAGACAAAATCAGTCCGAATCACACACACAAGCCATACAGCACCGCAATCATCCTCTTTTTTTTTTTTTTTCTCAAAACCTTCTAGACCACCATCCGATCCACCGATCATCTCACTCTGTGAGATATTAATTTATATATGCTCCCATCGGGCATCTCAATCTTTCCTGGTGGAGCCTCTCTATCTCTCCACTCTCCACCACTGCCCCCTCATTTTCTTCTGCAATTCCGCCCGCTAGAGTGGTGGAAGCCGGCAGGGCAGTAGCAGCCGCCCGCCTTCGCAACCGTGACACATAAATCTTCTCTAGCTGCCCCATAATATAATAGATAGGGCGGGGGCAGGGAATCAATCTCCTCCGGCTGTTCTACTAACACCGGTTTTTTTTTTTTTATCTTTTACACAGTACTTTTATATATCTATATATAGATACTGCTCAGGATGTCCGCATTGCCCGGTGACTTGGGAATACACTCTCTGTATTAGCTCCGGGTCCATTGACCCCTGCTCTGGCCATTCTGGAACTACTAGTGGCCATACAACTGTACACATTACTTTTAACTTCTCTTTTGTCAATTCTACACCATAGTCATGCGTTTTAAATAGCGCCTCGAAATTCCGCACCATATATTCTAGGGGCGTCTCACCCTCCTTCACCTTCTTGGGCTTAGATGACCCGTTACCCATTATTACTCTTGAAAACAGTACTCTTTGCAATACAGATATATTATTTCAACAACAGTTAAAATCTACAGTCTGATACTTCAGCCAACAATTCATCCGTGTCTGAGGCGCTTCCCCCTTCAGTAGCCGTCTGCAGTCGCCTGAGCCGGAAACGTACGTTCGGGGTCAAAACTCGTATTTGCTTCCTCGCGGAGCGAGTAGGCGCACGTTCACTCACAGCACTCGAGTCAATTCATTCACAACACATACCGTATCAGATGCTTTCATCACATAACAGAACATAGACACTTCAACTCTTTCTACTAGCCGAGGGTGCTCAGTCCCTCCTCTGTGGCTCCTTATACCCCGTAATTTGAACTCTAACTCTTGACTGCGTGTGACTATGTGCACCCCGTTCTATATCTATACTCCCGTCTGCAATTCCAAATTGCCTTATGGGTAATCTCACCCACCCGGCACCACTATCTCTGCAGCTACCGCTGGCTCCAATATGAGCCCTCTTCACTACACGACGTGCACACTAGCACCGACTCAGGCTCTCAGCCCAGTCACAGAAAATCCCTCCTCCTTTCCCTTTTACCCACGTGGCGAAGCTCTATTTACAAACACTGACTAATGACTTATGCAACTCCACGTGGCTACCTTCTCCCTCTCTTACAGAACTACCCTTTGATTGGCATTCAATTCCCCCGAATCCAGACACGCGCTAGCCACTCTGGCTCCTTAGCAATGTACGTGCTATCAGCGGCGGGCTAGATATGCCAATGGGATGGTGGCCATCGCATCCCCTATCCGTCTATCTCAGTCGGACGTTTCCCTTAGATACCGGTATCTCCTTTAGACATACAAAACACAGAAGACACGTTACCTATCGCCGGCGCTGCTTGCTGTTTCCTCAGACTCAGTGGTGTCCCAGTTCCCGGGTCAGGGGTCCGTTTGGGATGAGACGAGGTCCACTGAACAGGAAATCCTGCTTGGCGCCTGCAGATGTCAGCTCACCTTCAACGGACACCCAACCATCGGGATTCTTGCACCTGCAGTCAATCTGCCACAGTGTTCAGCAGCCGTTGCCTGTGTCCTGGCAAAGGGCCCGTTATCCCGGACGAGCCCCCAAAAATGTAGGCGGATAAAAATAGATTCACTTTCAAGACGGCGCCGGACCAGACACAAGCAAGGATTGTAAACACGAGTCTCTTCAGGAAAGGCAAACTTTATTGTGTCGTCACACAAGTGCTCACACAGGATTGAATCGCAAAGAGTGAGCCCCCCCTTTCACCCGTGCAAGGATCTTATACCAAAAATACGTAATTAGGTACATCCAATTAGCCCACCTCCCAATGACACTTTATTCCACCCCACGTGGGTTAATACCTCCCATCGTTAGTACAAAAAAATTCCACATTTAACTATAAATTGATACACTTCATGTTAGTTTGACAGTCTGTGATTTGTTGTGCTGTCTTTCTCAGGGCAGCGCCGCACTCCCTATAGGCTGTGTTTATTGAGATAGCTTGGGGCCTGGTTTTCGTTCTACAATCTCTTTGTTTCTCTGCTCGTCTCAGTGACCTTGCCCCATTCATTTATCTTCCTGTCTCTCCGTGCCAAGAACCGGCCGGATTCTGCCTGGTTTTATTGCTAGTCCCTAATCTACCACACATTCTTTGAATTCTATGTAAGCTTCGTCTTTCACATCTAATAAAATCTATTCTATTTACTGGTGAACCAATATTCTGAACAAGATGGCTGCCTGACTCATAATAGCAACCATCTTTCAGCCTGATTTCACTTCACACCCATTATTCATCTATTTATATTGTAGACTGTAACCCCAAAGATGGTATTCTAATCAGCTAGAAGGAGGCGGTTGCTAAGGGACGGGAACGTACACAAACATGGTTGCCAAGTAACAATTCCGGAATCCCTTTCAAAGCCTCAAGTTACACGTCACATTACCTCCTGTTATATCACCGAATGAACAGTTTGGAAGAAACAGTATGACGTTTATTCTCACGCAGGAAGAGTGTCATTTCTGTGTGTGACGTGGCAGGATGTCAGGGTGATGTCAGGTAGCTGTCAGAGAACGAGAGGGAAAGTGGGCGGGGTTTGTCGCTAGGCAACGAAGGAGCCATTTTGTTCTGCTGCCTGTTTGTGGGTGGCAGGCAAACTATACAACGTCCTATAGTGATGCTACACATGAATAAAGTCTGACTTCTGTGTTCATTAAATATGTCTGTCCTGTCTTGAAGCAAGTAAAACTTGTGCCAGCCAATCAGCTAGAAGGAGGCGGTTGCTAAGGGACGGTAACGTACACAAACATGGTTGCCAAGTAACAATTCCGGAATCCCTTTCAAAGCCTCAAGTTACACGTCACATTACCTCTTGTTATATCACCGAATGAACAGTTTGGAAGAAACAGTATGACGTTTATTCTCACGCCGGAAGAGTGTCATTTCTGTGTGTGACGTGGCAGGATGTCAGGTAGCTGTCAGACAACGAGAAGGAAAGTGGGCGGGGTTTGTCGCTAGGCAACGAAGGAGCCATTTTGTTCTGCTGCCTGTTTGTGGGTGGCAGGCAAACTATACAACGTCCTATAGTGGTGCTACACATGAATAAAGTCTGACTTCTGTGTTCATTAAATATGTCTGTCCTGTCTTGAAGCAAGTAAAACTTGTATTAAGCCTGATTTATTCTGCATTTTAACACTGACCTTTATTTACTTATTGCTGTTATTTCAAGTACTCACTGCTGTTTTTACATTTTTGCACAGTGTTTCTTCAGTCTTTGACAATTAAAACTAAACTAAAGCAGTGCATTAATGTAAAAACAACAGTGTGTACTTGAAATAAATGCAATAAATAAATAAAGATCACTGTTAAAATGTAGAATAAACCAGGCTTAATAAAAGTTTATTTTCCACAGGACAGGACAGACACACACACATACATATATATATATATATATATAAATATATGTTCATCCGTACATGGGAAACATGTCAGTCTGTGGAGGGCTTAATGTATATTTATTTATTTAATAAATGGCCATGTTTGCAAGAGCTACACACACTTATTCACTGTGTGATGTGTAGGTGCAGTGTGTGGCGTACTGTGCTATATATATCGCATTGTGCTGTCCATAACACTGCACTGCATAGCACACGCTGTACAGCACATTATACTCAGTACAGTGCTATGTACAGCACAATGCGATATTTAGTACAGAGAGTTATACACTTTACTATATGTCACACAGTACAGTGTATGCAAAAATATATATATAGCACAGTGTGCTGTGTATAACATCTTGTTCGCTACGTAACGCACTGCACTGTACACAATGTACTGTGTTTACATTGTGTTGTGTAAAACACAGTGTGTCGCTGTGTTATATACAGCGCAATGTTATATATATATATATATATATGGCACGGGGCACGGGGTGTTATACACTGTAGTACTATACATAACACAGCTCAAAACAAGGGAGATCCCTTAAAATATGTAACAAGATTAAATAATAGTGAGAAACAAAGTAATTTATATAGGTAAAATAAGCCATATGGCAAGGCATTATAAAATTTAATTTTTTTAAAAAAAAGCATGAAATAATAGTGAATAACCTTAAAACAAGGATCACTAGAACGCGTTTACGCCTGCCGGCTTCTTAGGTAAGTGTCCTTGAGAACGAGGTAGTCTCTGCTGTGGAAATCAATACTGATTAGTAATTTTTTTTACAAATGCCTTGCCATATGGCTTATTTTACCTAAATAAATTACTTTGTTTATCACTATTATTTAGTCTTGTTGCTTATTTTATGGCATCTCCCTTGTTATTAGCTTGTTTCCTTCCACCTTGGGATCTGAACCAGCTAACTATAAAGAAGAAAAGAACGAATGGAAAACCTAAACAATTAAAAATATAAGTATTTTCAAATTTATCTATTTTGGAGTGCTATTTGGTGCTAGAACACCCACTATTCATCTATTTATATTGTAGACTGTAAACCCAAAGATGGTATTCTAATCATGTATCAGGTATAGTTAAGGTGCACCTAGAATATATTTTTACCTCTTCTGGCACAAAACAAAACTTTAATAAAATATAATACTCCAAGCTGGCATCAATAAAATGTAATATGTTTGTGTGTGTGTGGGGGGGGGGGGTTCTAGCCAGTTCTTATTGTATGCTGAGGTATGGAGCTCTAGTGCTTGTGGCCACTGAACACAAGGATTGTGACTATTAAATGAACATAATCCTAACTACTTCCTAATTTCAGAAACTAAACCTCTTGTGTGTACAGCTCCGTGATTGCCGTATTTATACACACGGCCAGCCAATCAGCTAGAAGGGAGCGGTTGCTAAGGGACGGGAGCGTACACAAACATGGTTGCCAAGTAACAATTCCGGAATCCCTTTCAAAGCCTCAAGTTACAGGTAGCTGTCAGAGAACGAGAGGGAAAGTGGGCGGGGTTTGTCGCTAGACAACGAAGGAGCCATTTTGTTCTGCTGCCTGTTTGTGGGTGGCAAGCAAACTATACAACGTCCTATAGTGGTGCTACACATGAATAAAGTCTGACTTCTGTGTTCATTAAATATGTCTGTCCTGTCTTTAAGCAAGTAAAACTTGTGCCAGCCAATCAGCTAGAAGGAGGCGGTGGCTAAGGGACAGGAGCGTAAACAAACATGGTTCCTAAGTAACAATTCCGGAAGCCCTTTCAAAGCCTCAAGTTACACGTCACATTACCTCTTGTTATATAACCGAATGAACAGTTTGGAAGAAACAGTATGACGTTTATTCTCCCGCCGGAAGAGTGTCATTTCTGTGTGTGACCTGGCAGGATGTCAGGGTGATGTCAGGTAGCCAACGAAAGGGAGGGTGGGCGGGGTTTGTCGCTAGGCAACGAAGGAGCCATTTTGTTCTGCTGCCTGTTTGTGGGTGGCAGGCAAACTATACAACGTCCTATAGTGGTGCTACACATGAATAAAGTCTGACTTCTGTGTTCATTAAATGATAAGGAATAATTATCCTTGTTCTCCTGCTGTCTGGAATTATCTCAGCCATTGGCTCTCATTTACTTCCTTGTACCCGGCCGGGCCTTTTCCTTGTTCAGAGTTGTAGAAAGCATATTCCCAATGTATACATTGATTATGAGAAATGAATTGAGCTCAAGACGCTGATGTCACATCTCTTTACTATTCAGTATCTGCTGGTTTCACAGTTTTCACAGAGTTAAATACAGAAATACACGTCAGACTTAAGACCGCCCCTCAAATACAGAATTGGATAAGCTTTAGGCATATTTTCCAAATTGTCTCAGACAAAGAACTTAGATAACAATACATCCTTCAAATTAACCCTAGTCATTGACACTTTACACATCCTGTTACACCTAATCAATGATCAGTTCCTTACATCAAATAGAGCTTAGAACTCTTAGAGTCTTTGTCTCAGGCCACAAGGATGTTGACTTAATGAATCCTTCCTCAATAAATGCTGGAAGCCATAATTGATGATCCTTCAAGGATTGAGGCAGGTGTTCAACATCTGTTTCCTACTCTCATACAAAGAGTTTATCTGAGGATCAATTTGATATAAGAATACGCATTCATAGAAAGATTAAAATATTCCTCAATAGTCCCTCTATTTTATTCCAAGGGAATAACATCATAATTTTAATGCTTATAATACTGCAATAGTAGAAGAAAAAAAGAATAGAAAAATCTGTGTATTTATCTGTAATATTTTCCTGATTACAAGACAGTCTCATAATACATCGATTCATCTGTAGCACCACTTCTCATCAGCCTCTGTATAAAAACTTTAATGGTCTGTAAAAGAATAATAGTCATAATGAAGATGCAATGATTTGCTCTGTATAAAAATCTTCGTCCAAAGGACACTTTAAGTGACAAAGAATAGTGACAAACCAACATGGCTTGATTGTTTTCACTGGTTTATACCAGCTTGTCTTCGTACCTTGCTCCTTGTATGTCAAGCAGGTGAAAGAAGTCGGTGGTAGTCCTTTGACAAAGTGCTTGATTGCATTTTACCTGTGTCTTAGCATTGACTCAGGTGCGCACTTGAAAATCTCCATGATCCTCTGATGACAGTCACTGTGTCCTTATAATCTTCAGACTTACAAGTCCCACAATGATGACAATGAAAGTATACCGGTATATCAATAAAAATATGGAAAGAGGACTGAGAGGGTGTGTCTACACACAAAAATCATCATGCATTCAGACATGAAACTGAAAAAATAAAACGTTAGTTTTTGTAAAGAAAAATACACAGATAAACACATCTCCTAATTTATGACCAGGCCAAAATCAAAAATAATATTCCCCAAACCTTGACTAAATGCATAGATCAGGGCTCAAAATTTCAAGTACCAAGCTACTAGCCAGACCTTAAAAGTTACTCGCCACCAGTTGCCCCACATACCCTGCGCTAAACTTCACCCCTAAACACTCCTTAAATTAGCTTATGAAATTTCACCGTTAAAGGTTTTATTCAGAATAAAGTTACAAAAATAAATAACATTAATACCCAGGCGTCAGCCCCAGATAAGTAGCATCATCCATGAAGTACAGACTCCTCTCCAACAGTTTTTAGGACCAAATTATTTTGTGGTTTATGCATCCGATATATCAAGTGTAACCTAATACTCTCATTATTCATAGGCCAGGTTATCATTAGAGGTTAGACCCCAAAGTCAGCTTTCCCCCTTGGATGCTTATACAGATGGATCCATTAATATTTGTGAGCGATACTTCCATCCCCGTTCTTTTTTTGCTCCTTCTGTATCACCAATTTTTCTTTATAGATATATTTTGCATACCCTCAAAAGCCTATGCCTCCACTTCACCAATTATGGCCCCTCACGGAAGTTGTAGTAGCGGCACGGATTTTGGCGTCACTTCCGGTGCACTGGCAGCTCAGCAGCTTTTTACTTTCCCTTAGTTTACACCAGGGGTGGGGAACCTTTTTTTCTGCCAAGGACCCCCCTTTAATTAATTTCTCTCCCCACTTTAATTTCTTCCTCCCTTTAATTCATTTATTTTGCCCAATTCATCTCTCTCCCCATTTATTTCATTTCTCTCCCCATTTATTTCATTTCTCTCTCCAATTCATCTCTCTCCCCATTTATTTCATTTCTCTCTCCAATTCATTTCTCTCCCCATTTATTTCATTTCTCTCTCCAATTCATTTCTCTCCCCATTTATTTCATTTCTCTCTCCAATTCATCTCTCTCCCCATTTATTTCATTTCTCTCCCCATTTATTTCATTTCTCTCCCCATTTATTTCATTTCTCTCCCCATTTATTTAATTTCTCTCTCCAATTCATTTCTCTCCCCATTTATTTCATTTCTCTCTCCAATTCATCTCTCTCCCCATTTATTTCATTTCTCTCCCCATTTATTTCATTTCTCTCTCCAATTCATTTCTCTCCCCATTTATTTCATTTCTCTCTCCAATTCATTTCTCTCCCCATTTATTTCATTTCTCTCTCCAATTCATCTCTCTCCCCATTTATTTCATTTCTCTCCCCATTTATTTCATTTCTCTCCCCATTTATTTAATTTCTCTCTCCCCATTTATTTTATTTCATTTCTCTCCCCCAATTAATTTCTCCCCAATTCATCACTCTCTCCCCCCAATTCAGCTCTCTCTCTCCCCCCAATTCAGCTCTCTCTCTCCCCCCAATTCAGCGCTCTCTCTCCCCCCCAATTCAGCTCTTTCTCCCCCCAGTTCAGCTCTCTCCCCCCCAATTCAGCTCTCTCTCCCCCCCAATTCAGCTCTCTCCCCCTCCCCATTCAGCTCTCTCCCCCTCCCCATTCAGCTCTCTCTCCCCCTCCCCATTCAGCTCTCTCCCCCCAATTCAGCTCTCTCTCTCCCCATTCAGCTCTTTCTCCCCCCATTCAGCTCTCTCCCCCCAATTCAGCTCTCTCTCTCCCCCCCAATTCAGCTCTCTCTCCCCCCCAATTCAGCTCTCTCTCCCCCTCCCCATTCAGCTCTCTCTCCCCCTCCCCATTCAGCTCTCTCTCCCCCCCAATTCAGCTCTCTCTCCCCCAATTCAGCTCTCTCCCCCAATTCAGCTCTCTCCCCCCCAATTCAGCTCTCTCCCCCTCCCCATTCAGCTCTCTCTCCCCCCAACTCAGCTCTCTCTCCCCATTCATCTCTTTCTCCCCCCCATTCAGCTCTCTCCTCCCAATTCAGCTCTCTATCCCCCCCATTCAGCTCTTTCTCCCCCCATTCAGCTCTTTCTCCCCCCCCCAATTCAGCTCTCTCCCCCAATTCAGCTCTCTCCCCCTCCCCATTCAGCTCTCTCTCCCCCCCAATTCAGCTCTCTCTCTCCCCCATTCAGCTCTTTCTCCCCCCATTCACTTCTCTCCCCCCCAATTCAGCTCTCTCTCTCCCCATTCAGCTCTTTCTCCCCCCATTCAGTTCTCTCCCCCTAATTCAGCTCTCTCTCCCCCCCAATTCAGCTCTCTCTCCCCCATTCAGCTCTCTCCCCCTCCCCATTCAGCTCTCTCTCCCCCTCCCCATTCAGCTCTCTCCCCCCAATTCAGCTCTCTCCCCCAATTCAGCTCTCCCCCCCAATTCAGCTCTCTCTCCCCCTCCCCATTCAGCTCTCTCCCCCTCCCATTCAGCTCTCTCTCCCCCCAATTCAGCTCTCTCTCCCCCCCCATTCAGCTTTCTCCCCCCATTCAGTTCTCTCCCCCCCAATTCAGCTCTCTCTCTCTCCCCCCCAATTCATCTCTCTCTCCCCCCCAATTCAGCTCTCTCTCCCCCTCCCATTCAGCTCTCTCTCCCCCCCAATTCAGCTCTCTCCCCAATTCAGCTCTCTCTCCCCCCCAATTCAGCTCTCTCTCCCCCTCCCCATTCAGCTCTCTCCCCCTCCCCATTCAGCTCTCTCCCCCTCCCATTCAGCTCTCTCTCCCCCCCAATTCAGCTCTCTCTCCCCCCCCAATTCAGCTCTCTCTCCCCCATTCAGCTCTTTCTCCCCCATTCAGTTCTCTCCCCCCCAATTCAGCTCTCTCTCTCCCCCCCAATTCAGCTCTCTCTCTCCCCCCAATTCAGCTCTCTCCATTTCACACCCCCTGCCGTTTATTTCATTCCCCCCCCCCTTACCTCGCGAATAGTAGAATGAGGGGGCGGGGATTATCCACACTCTGAGGCACGCTGGATCCTCCTTCACGCTGTGCCTGGAAGATGAGGTGAAGCAGGAAGCAGCATGAATCACCGAGTGGATAATCCCCGCCCCCTCATCCTGCAGCGTGGAGGAAGAAAATCCAGAGAGACAGTAAAGTCTGGTAAAGGGGCTGCGGGAGAGAGAATTTGCAACCCCCCCCCCCAATTGTTTTCCTTACAGGGACATTCTGTAGCTGGCAGAGAAAATAAGAGGCTGCTGAGCGGCCGGTCAGCGCGCCGGAAATGACTCAGGCAAAGTCTGGCTGGCCCTGAGCACATTGACGGCAGGAAAAAAAAAAAAACGCCGCCGCTGGAATACACAGCGCAGGCAGCACGATGTAATTTATCGTGCTGCCTCCGGGGGCATCTCCACTCGCCAGCAGTTAATTTCCTCTCGCAAAATGCGAGCAGGCGAGAGGAAATTTTGAGGGCTGGCATAGATATTACTCCATATCTCTTCCCTCGAAGGTTTTCTTTATCAAAACGTAATGAAACTCTAACTCTGCCGCCAAAGCACTGACGTGCGCATTCTTCCATTTTTAAAACTCAGTTAATCTGTGACCAATGACTCCACCAATTAAAATGAAAAGAAAAATTGTTACAAAACAACTCTTATAATACTCTCTAATAATTTTATGTTTTAAAATCAGGGCTAATATGTTATCAATCCAAGCACATAACTTGAACACATCACACCTTTTTTTTTTTTTTTTTTTAAAGTAGCACTCCTTTTAACTCTTTCTTTTCAGAGTGCAAATAGCTCAACATGAAAGGGGTTAACAGTCAGGCTATATATCACATTGTATAATACTTTAGTTTTCCCTTTGGTTTAGTTGTATATATAAAGGGTTAATGGGCAAGCGTTATTCCTGACACTGTATACATTTCTTTATTTATACATTACTTTACCAGGAATTGATATTTCTCTCGCCCTCAAGCATATTCTGGGCTTAAGAACATCAAGGTTTCCCTTAACAAATGTCATTTTAGGGGTTAATAGGAAGGCTATGTATCACTATGTCGTAATTACAAGGTTTTTCCCCTGGTGATATTGTGGCATGTGAGGGGTTAATGGCAATTACGTATTTAAATGGTTAGTTTTTTTGTTTTTTTTAATGTTTGCATGGCCACCATATCTCTCTAAGTACCCAATCCTAAAATAGAGTCTTAAATCATATAACCCAACCAAAAACTGAATATCAGACCCACTAAGTGAAACTTTAAACTTCAGGATGCGAGAAAAAAGAAATCTCAATGAAATGTAGCACATTGGGATAAATCCAAATGCCAAACGAAAACGTAAAAACTCTAGCAATGCCTCATCAATCATGCTGCCTAAGGCTAGGGACAGATGAGCGCATTTTCTGCGGCCACCGTCAAAATGTACGTCGATGCGTGCGCACGCATTTTTTCACGGAATACGCTTAAGTGGTCAGACGATGCGCAATTCTGGACGTATTTCATGACGATGGGGTGAAAAGAAGTCTAGGGAAATCCGGCTGTTTGAACATTATGTTGGCCGCACACTAGCAGCGTCTGACATCTCCTAATCACGCACACACGCTGCTATGCGGCCGCAGCGCACTCTGTACGTCAGTACCAGCGGTTTAACGTTCTCGAAAAAATGCGTTCATTTTCCACTTGCGTTGCGCGGCCGGACTTTTGTGCGACCGTACTTCGCATATTGGCTGTCATTGCCCGTCATCTGCTGCTAGTGCGGCCGTGATTATGTGCGCCAGAACGCGCGTTCGCACTGCCTCAGTCTGACCCTAGCCTAAACTGAATACATGTATTAAAAACCCTGTTAATTACTTTTAATTGCAATATTCATGGTTTGCCTAAACTCTTAGACCCAAATTTAAAAATATATCCTAGCATGATAAAAAGACAAGGATAAAAAAAAATAACATATCCAATAATTAATTTCTCTGAAGAACCACATACAGATACTTAAGAACAGTGAAACATAGTTTGCCAATTCACCAAGTTATACAATCATGTAATTAAAACCATCAATAAAATAATATAACCACTTGGACATATTATAGCTTGAGCTTTCTGTAAACAAATGTCATCTGGGGTGACTTCGTCAAAGTGAACGATCTTGAAAATGCATATGTTTTTGTCTTCTTTTTTTAAAAAAAATGAAACAATGGTATAGTTGTAGAGTAGATAAAGAATCATGTGTCACACTTTGCTGGTGCAAACTCTGACAAAATCTTCTTCGATTTAATGAATAACCTTTCTTATAATATGTATCAACTGTGACGTAAAACCTTGATGGAACTTGTGATTTAAAATGTAGATCCTTGACAATTCAATCTTTGCACCGTATCAGCTGTATAAATTGGCAATAAGTAACAAAAACTTGCTTGAAGATATAGATCATTCTGCTAGCATTCATCAGTAAATATTCTTATCGCAGAGCCTTGATCTCTATGCGGATCAAAATCTTTGGCTATAGCAAACATTGTATCCTGGAAATAAAAACTTTAAAGCACATGTTAAGATAATCATTTTTTAGTTTCAGATCTTATCAATTGTTTACGTGCACAGATCCCCAATTAGCAATGACCAAACTAATCAAATGTTTTCTGAAAAGAAAACAAATCCGTGTTCACATTAGTGTCAACATGTTGCGAATTCCTGTAGCTTAAGGCTAGGGTCAGACTGAGGCAGTGCGAACGCGCGTGCAGCCGCACTTAATCACGGCCGTGCTAGCAGCAGATGCCGGGCAATGATGGCCAATATACGAAGTACGGTCGCACAAAAGTGCGGCCGCGCAACGCAAGCGGCAAACAAACGCATTTTTTCGAGAACGTGAAACCACTAGTACTGACGTACAGAGTGCGCTGCGTCCGCTAGCGGCGTGTGTGCGTGATTGGGAGACGTCAGACGCTGCTAATGTCCGGCCAACATAACGTCCAGATGCAAAAAGTGTTTTATTGATGATCCGTACAAAATCACGGATGGAACTGCACATCGTATGACCGCTATTGCGTATTCCGTGAAAAAATACGTCCATTCGTTCGAACGCACTTTTTCACGGACAACGTGAAAAATGCGTTAGTCTGACCCTAGCCTAAGACATTTAAAATTACCATCTCTTATAAATTCCTTATATAAAAAAAACAAAAAAAAACTTTCTTTCTATTCCCACATACGTATTGCCTTCATTACTAATTAATCCATCAAATTTCCATCTCAAATTACTACATACTGTTAAATCTTTTCTCTCAGTCCCTCTTTTTTTTTTTTTTTTTTTGGTAAAAAAGGCTTCAGGGCAAAAGCTGCTCACAGCCCACAATCAGAGAAAAGAAAAACACTTGATACTTAAAGTTACAAGGATTATTTCAACACATGCAAGGATTCCATGCCATTAGAAGTCATTTAGTAGATTAGGTGTGAAAAATCTCATGCAAGTACTGAAAAGATCAAGCATTTGAAGACTGGGCACATCGCACATACCATCACTCCCAGCACACACAGCCAAACACACATCGATTGTGCCTGTGCCCCATTCAAAAATCACTCTGAAACACCACACTAGAAAAATCAGCATCATCTCACATTACCATAGAACAAATCTAATTCATACTCCTGAAACAAATGCACACACACAGACAATATCACACCAAATTCAAGAACTCCAAATCCAGCTTCTCTTCATCCTGACACAAAAACGAAACACATAATAAATTAAACTAATGCTATATTATAGGTCTAGCAAACCCTTTATTTGTGGCAGCCATTATGTATTCCGATTTATGTTCAAGATAAGATACACCATCATAACGCACTAATAAACAGTAATGCAGTCATCCTATACATATATACACACTGACACAGCCCATTTCCACTAGCAAGCAAACAAAAGACAACATACGCAACATACGAAAAACATACGCAGGGTACTGCAAACATACACATATCATCATCCTCCTGAAATACCAATATTGTAATTATCGCATCCATAAAAACTGTGTATGAGTTGATCAATTAGGGGCCAATCAAATATTTTCCTAACAGCCTCAATTAAATAAAGACAAAGGAGGTTGTTTATAAACTAAAACATCTAAGCCCTATGTGAGAATTGAAACTAGTCTGCGGCTCATATTAAACGTCCACAGTTCATATGGTGTTTTTTAAAATTCAAATGGAGAAAAATCCATGAGATCAAAGAAAGAAAAATAGAAGATAGACCAGCAACATGAAAATAAGAAAATCTCAGGCATATTGAAATTACGCGATTCGATCAGACTCAAAAATACACAGAAATATGGTAATGCAACAAAACAATATAACCATCAACACAACAATATAAAACACTCAATGAAGCTTCACATAACAAAACAAAAACAAACAAACACAAAACACAAAGGGAGGAATATGATTTCTACAAGTCCATCTGTATATCTCTTTCCATATAGAGAAAGCCTTGGGGACTCTATACCTCCAACTCTGGGCTTGAGAACATGTGAGCTAAACACAATGTCTCGTATACAGTAGTTTGGGACTCGATACTCAAACTAATAACATCAGAGAGCTCCATTCCTTATGACTAAGACAAAACCAGAATCTACATCATGACACGTGGATACGCCAACAGGATAAAGAGGCAAGCAATACAAAAACATATTTGCTTACCTCTTTATTACAGTCTGTCGCCCAGCTTCTGGCACCAATTGATAAGGAATAATTATCCTTGTTCTCCTGCTGTCTGGAATTATCTCAGCCATTAGCTCTCATTTACTTCCTTGTACCCGGCCGGGCCTTTTCCTTGTTCAGAGTTGTAGAAAGCATATTCCCAATGTATACATTGATTATGAGAAATGAATTGAGCTCAAGACGCTGATGTCACATCTCTTTACTATTCAATACCTGCTGGTTTCACAGTTTTCACAGAGTTAAATACAGAAATACACGTCAGACTTAAGACCGCCCCTCAAATACAGAATTGGATAAGCTTTAGGCACATTTTCCAAATTGTCTCAGACAAAGAACTTGGATAACAATACATCCTTCAAATTAACCCTAGTCATTGACACTTTACACATCCTGTTACACCTAATCAATGATCAGTTCCTTACATCAAATAGAGCTTAGAACTCTTAGAGTCTTTGTCTCAGGCCACAAGGATGTTGACTTAATGAATCCTTCCTCAATAAATGCTGGAAGCCATAATTGATGATCCTTCAAGGATTGAGGCAGGTGTTCAACATCTGTTTCCTACTCTCATACAAAGAGTTTATCTGAGGATCAATTTGATATAAGAATACGCATTCATAGAAAGATTAAAATATTCCTCAACATTAAATATGTCTGTCCTGTCTTGAAGCAAGTAAAACTTGTATTAAGCCTGATTTATTCTGCATTTTAACAGTGACCTTTATTTACTTATTGCTGTTATTTCAAGTACTCACTGCTGTTTTTACATTTTTGCACAGTGTTTCTTCAGTCTTTGACAATTAAAACTAAACAAAAACAGTGCATTAATGTAAAAACAACAGTGTGTACTTGAAATAAATGCAATAAATAAATAAAGATCACTTTTAAAATGTAGAATAAACCAGGCTTAATAAAAGTTTATTTTCCACAGGACAGGACAGACACACACACATATATTTATATATATATATATATATATATATATGTATGTTCATCCGTACATGGGAAACATGTCAGTCTGTGGAGGGCTTAATGTATATTTATTTATTTAATAAATGGCCAGGTTTGCAAGAGCTACACACACTTATTCACTGTGTGATGTGTAGGTGCAGTGTGTGGCGTACTGTGCTATATATATCGCATTGTGCTGTCCATAACACTGCACTGCATAGCACACGCTGTACAGCACATTATACTCAGTACAGTGCTATGTACAGCGCAATGCGATATTTAGTACAGAGCGTTATACACTTTACTATATGTCACACAGTACAGTGTATGCAAAAATATATATATAGCACAGTGTGCTGTGTATAACATCTTGTTCGCTACGTAACGCACTGCACTGTACACAATGTACTGTGTTTACATTGTGTTGTGTAAAACACAGTGTGTCGCTGTGTTATATACAGCGCAATGTTATATATATATATATATATATATATGGCACGGGGCACGGGGTGTTATACACTGTAGTACTATACATAACACAGCTCAAAACAAGGGAGATCCCTTAAAATATGTAACAAGATTAAATAATAGTGAGAAACAAAGTAATTTATAGAGGTTAAATAAGCCATATGGCAAGGCATTATAAAATTTAATTTTTTTTAAAAAAAGCATGAAATAATAATGAATAGTAAAACAAGGACCACTAGAACGCGTTTACGCCTGCCGGCTTCCTAGGTAAGTGTCCTTGAGAACGAGGTAGTCTCTGCTGTGGAAATCAATACTGATTAGTAATTTTTTTTACAAATGCCTTGCCATATGGCTTATTTTACCTAAATAAATTACTTTGTTTATCACTATTATTTAGTCTTGTTGCTTATTTTATGGCATCTCCCTTGTTATTAGCTTGTTTCCTTCCACCTTGGGATCTGAACCAGCTAACTATAAAGAAGAAAAGAACGAATGGAAAACCTAAACAATTAAAAATATAAGTATTTTCAAATTTATCTATTTTGGAGTGCTATTTGGTGCTAGAACACCCACTATTCATCTATTTATATTGTAGACTGTAACCCCAAAGATGGTATTCTAATCATGTATCAGGTATAGTTAAGGTGCACCTAGAATATATTTTTACCTCTTCTGGCACAAAACAAGACTTTAATAAAATATAATACTCCCAGCTGGCATCAATAAAATGTAATATGTTTGTGTGTGTGTGTGTGTGGGGGGGGGGGTTCTAGCCAGTTCTTATTGTATGCTGAGGTATGGAGCTCTAGTGCTTGTGGCCACTGAACACAAGGATTGTGACTGTTAAATGAACATTATCCTAACTACTTCCTACTTTCAGAAACTAAACCTCTTGTGTGTACAGCTCCGTGATTGCCGTATTTATACACACGGCCAGCCAATCAGCTAGAAGGGGGTGGTTGCTAAGGGACGGGAGCGTAAACAAACATGGTTGCTAAGTAACAATTCCGGAAGCCCTTTCAAAGCCTCAAGTTACACGTCACATTACCTCTTGTTATATCACCGAATGAACAGTTTGGAAGAAACAGTATGACGTTTATTCTCACGCCGGAATTGTGTCATTTCTGTGTGTGACGTGGCAGGATGTCAGGGTGATGTCAGGTAGCTGTCAGACAACGAGAGGGAAAGTGGGCGGGGTTTGTTGCTAGGCAACGAAGGAGCCATCTTGCTCTTCTGCCTGTTTGTGGGTGGCAGGCAAACTGTACAACGTCCTATAGTGGTGCTACACATGAATAAAGTCTGACTTCTGTGTTCATTAAATATGTCTGTCCTGTCTTGAAGCAAGTAAAACTTGTGCCAGCCAGTCAGCTAGAAGGAGGCAGTTGGTAAGGGACGGGAACGTACACAAACATGGTTGCCAAGTAACAATTCCGGAATCCCTTTCAAAGTGGAAGTTTAGAGTTGATTTCCTGGAGTTGCGGGACTGGAGGAAGGAACTGCAAGGCCCACTTTTTACTCTGGGTAAACACACGTCTATATCATGCTTTCTCTCACGCTTCTACTCTTTACTTCTACCATTCTCCTTAAATGGAACTCCTGCCCCTCTACCACCGACCCCTACACTATCTGCATCTCTCCCTCCCTCCTCTCGTCCCACATGATGGCCTCGCATGAGCTCCTTTGTTTCCACAGAACCTGGTCTCCCTCTATCTCTCGTGCTGCCAATCACTCCCACTCACACAAATCCTATTCCCACCTTCTCTTTCTCACCCTCCTGCTGTTACTCTATGCAGGTGACATATCCCCTAACCCTGGCCCCACAACACATGCAATACTTCCCTCTCATCCTATCTCCATCACACATAAATCACCTCCCTGCAAGCCCAGCAACCTCATTCCCATAATCCCTCAGTGCCTGTCCTCTTTCTCCTGCGCCCTCTGGAACGCTCGGTCTGTGTGCAACAAACTCACAGCCATCCATGACCTCTTCCTTTCAAACTCCTTCAACCTCCTAGACTTAACTGAAACCTGGCTAACTCCCTCTGACACGGCCTCCATTGCTGCTCTCTCACATGGCGGTCTACACCTGAGCCATACCCCCAGACCGGGTGAGATAAATAGTGTCGGGGCCGGAATCCTGCGCTCTCCCACCTGCACCTACCAGCATCCCTCTCCTTCTCCTCCTTCGAGACACACTGCATCCGCCTGTTCTCTCCTCTGGCCCTCAGGGTGGCAGTCATCTACCGCCCACCGGGACCAACCTCCCAGTTCTTTGACCACTTTGCTACCTGGCTTTCTCACTTCCTGTCTTCTAATCTTCCATGCCTAATTCTCGGGGACTTCAACATTCCCATTGATGATCCTTCCGCCCCTGCTGCCTCCAAACTTCTTTCACTCACGTCCTCCATTGGACTCACACAATCCTCCCTCCTCCCTACCCACCGCGATGGTCACGCTATTGACCTTGTCTTTTCCAACCTCTGCTCCATTTCTGAGTTCAACTGTCACCCTTTCCCCATCTCTGACCACCACCTTCTCTCTTTCAACCTATCTGGACTTCCTAAACACCCTGCTCCCCCACCACGCACACACACTCACAGAAATCTACATGCTGTGGATCCCCATCAATTCTCCAATCTACTTCACCACCTCCCTCACACCTCATCCTTCACCTGCCCTGATGCTGCCACTAATCACTATAACACCACACTTATCACTGCTCTAGACACTCTTGCTCCTCTTCGACTCTGTAAGGCCCCACGCCGCCACCTTCAGCCCTGGCACACCCTCCAGACTCGCTACCTGCAAAGATGCTCCCGCACTGCAGAGCGTGCCTGGAGGAAATCCCGCTCTGAAGCTGATTTTGTTCACTTCAAGTTTATTCTCCTGTCATACACCTCTGCCCTCCACTTAGCCAAACAATCCTTCTCATCTCTTATATCTACGCTGTCCTCCAACCCTAAACGGCTCTGGTCCACCTTCAACACCCTCCTCTACCCACCTGCACCTCCCCCCTCAGCTGCCTTCAGCGCTCAAGACCTGGCAGACTACTTCCTCAGTAAAACTCTAACTATCAGAAGCAACATCCCAACACAAGATAGTTATCTGCCAGCTCCACTCCCAGAGGTCCCCTCTGCCACCCTCTGCCGCTTCCTCCCAGCCACTGAGGAAATCAATTCCTTATTGTCCTCCTCACATCTCACCACGTGCCCGCTCGACCCCATTCCTTCACATCTAATTCCTCCCCTCTCCTCCTCCCTCACCCCTGCTCTCACACACATCTTCAACCTATCTCTCTCCACTGGCTCCTTCCCATCCGCCTTCAAACATGCGCTAGTTACCCCTTTACTAAAGAAACCATCCCTCGATCCCAACTCTCCATCCAACTACTGCCCTGTATCCCTGCTCCCCTTCACATCAAAGCTCTTAGAAAAACTAGTCTTCAACCGCCTCTCCCTCTTCCTGTCCTCGAATTCCCTACTTGACCCCCTGCAATCTGGCTTCCGTCCCCTACACTCAACTGAAACTGCCCTCACCAAAGACCTCCTAACTGCTAAAAAACACGGCCACTATTCTATTCTCATCCTGCTTGACCTCTCGGCTGCTTTTGACACTGTTGACCACCCCCTCCTTCTACAGATCCTCAACTCTCTGGGTCTCGGTGACACTGCACTCGCTTGTGTTTACTCCTATTTATCCAACAGGTCCTTCTGTGTGTCCTTTGCTGGTAACTCCTCCTCTTCATTGTCTCTATCTGTTGGTGTATCTCAAGGCTCTGTCCTTGGTCCTTTGCTCTTTTCCATCTACACCTCCTCCCTGGGCAAAATCATCAACAGCTTTGGCTTTAATTACCACCTCTACGCTGATGACACTCAGATCTACCTCTCTACCCCTGATCTCTCTCCCCCTGTCCTTTCCAAAGTCAGTGACTGCTTATCTGGCATCTCCTCCTGGATGGCCTCCCACCACCTAAAGATCATCATGTCAAAGACTGAGCTCCTACTTATTCCTCCCTCCAATGCCTCCCCACCTCCTGACTTCTCTATCATGGTGGAGGGTATCACCATCTCCCCATCAAACCAAGTGCGCTGTCTTGGAGTTACACTTGACTCTGCTCTTTCCTTCATCCCCCACATCAAGTCTCTTTCCTCCTTCTGCTGATACCAACTGCGTAATATTTCCAGAATCCAGCCATTTCTTACCGCTGTCACCACAAAACAACTCATACACGCCCTGGTAATGTCCCGACTCGACTATTGCAATAATCTCTTATCTGGCCTCCCTCTGTCCCACCTCTCCCCCCTACAATCCATCCTGAACACCTCCACCAGGCTAATTCACCTCACCTGCTGCTCTGTCTCTGCCGCTCCCCTCTGCGAGTCCCTTCACTGGCTCCCCATCCACTGCAGAATTAAGTTCAAAATCCTTATCCTTACCTACAAAACCCTCACTAACTCAGCTCCCCACTACCTGTCCTCACTAATCACCAAATACACCCCAGCCCGCTCCCTAAGGTCAAACAGCGACCTGCGCCTAGCTTCTCCCCGCATCACCTCTTCTCATGATAGACTGCAGGATTTCTCACGCGCAGCCCCCACTCTCTGGAACGCTCTCCCTCGTACTGTCAGACTTTCCCCTAACTTCTCTTCCTTCAAACGCTCCCTTAAAACGTTCCTATTTAGGGAAGCCTACCACCCAACTCACTGACGCAACCATCAATCACTCTCACCTTGCAGTCCTCTCCTCCTGTTTCCAACCCCAACCCTCCTAGATTGTGAGTTCCTACGGGAATAGGGCCCTCATCTCCTCCTGTACTGTTTGTCAAATGTTGTTCAATGTATTGTATTGTAACCCTGTCTATACTGTGCCTATTGTACAGCACTGCGGAATATGCTGGCGCTTTATAAATAAAGAATAATAATAATTCAGAGAGCGGTGAAGAGCAGGAGAATGACTGGAGAATGGAAAATTCTATGTCAAAATAGCCAAACCAGAAAAATTCTCCCATTTAGGCTAGGGTCAGACTAGCGAATTTTTAACGCGCGTTTAGGCGCACTTAATCACGGCCGCACTAGCAGCAAATGACGGGCAATGACGGCCAATATACGAAGTATCGCACGAAAGTCCGACTGCGCAACGCAAGCTGAAAATTAACGCATTTTTTCAAGAACGCAGAACCGCTAGTACGGACGTACAGATGCGTTCAAAGAAATTTGAACCACTAACATTTCAAGCAGGGTTCACCAAGGTGTCTGCTCATGGACACAGGTGTCCATGAGAGGCCCTTGCACGGGCAGCTGTCAGTTTTACAGTGCCGGCAGTGACTTCGCACTCAGCGTCCGGAAGGGAGGACCAGGACAGAAAATTCTGTCCTGACTCCTCCTTAACCTCCCTGGCGGTCTAAGGAAACATGTTTTTGTACATAGTTAGCCTGTAATAATTAGGAATCACGCACTGAAATCTGTGCAATCAAGAGTTCTTTCTGTTGAAATCCTTTATAAATAAATAAATAAATAAAAAATTAGTAAATACATTGGGTCCGATAAAGTTTGAAACACGAAATAATAATTTATTATCCCAAAAATAATTATCCAAAATAATGCAAATAAATGATATTCAAATCAAATAAAAAACAAAAATCACTGAAATCAGTCTGAAAACAAGGGTAAGAGGATGTATGGTCTATTTCTTATCCTGTAGTGCCACCCAGTGACCGTTCATAAACATTGCACTTTGGATTACAGTATTTTATGAATTGTTTATAAGTTTGCTGATGGTTCCCGCCCACCCTGTACCATGTGACTCGCAGCGGGCCTTCCAGGAAGCAGCTCGCCGCGAACACACTGCGGGGGACAGCGAGGGAGCCAGGAGGAAGTGAGTATGCATCCAGCCCGAGTGTGGCTCGGGGTTACCGTTCACGGTAGTGAAATTTAACCCCGAGTCACACTCGGGAATACCGCCAGGGAGGTTAATGCTGACATGAGTCACGTGAAGCAGCGCAGCATTATGCGACAGAACACCCTGTACCAAGCTTGTCAGCCCCCACTTGAAGCCCTGTGCCAGCCCTCCGTCGCTGGCAAGCCTGCAGCCGCTGAACAGGAAGGAGGGAGGGAGGCACCTGCCCTGCAGCACATTTAAAATCAGGACTCCACTAAGCCCCCTGGACAGCTCCCCCCAGGGCCACAGCAACTCCACGCAGGTAGGCGATGTCATGAAAAGAGTGTACTCCGTGGGTTGGTTTATAGTTGTTGATTTATTCAGCATAACATCGGATAGAGGAAACACATACAGTACGTCCCGCTAGCATGGCATCCCAGCAGACACTGCCTGGTACCGCCCCCACCCTTCCTGTCATGTGACTCCGCTCTCACCACATCTCCCCCTTTTAACAATAAAACATACAAAATAAACAACGTAAAGATACAAGTAGATAAACAATGCTAACTTGGACATCGGGGTAGACTACCCTAGTCCGCAGTGACTTTGGGATTATTCTGCCCATTCTTCAAGTCACTGCTCTAGCTAAACATTAATCCCGGTAACGTTCCGGAGGCCTCACAACTCTACCACTCGAAGTCATCTTGCAAGAACCATCACCAAGTCCTTGAGAGGGTGGCTGTGGCTCCGCTGGAAGCAGCGGTACATCATGCCCAGAAACCACCTGCAGGGTAGACCCATTCCGTAAAACCGGAGAGTCTGGCTGTTGCGGTGTCGAGGTCTCAGCACTCAACTCCTCGGGTACCGGCTGAAGATGCCTTCTGTTGCGGCGAGCGACAGTTCCTCCTTCTGTGCGGATCACATAGGACCTGGGCTCCGGAGAACGCTCCACAACTGTAGCCGGGGTTCTCCACCTCGTCTCATCATCTAGCTTAACCCGGACACTCTGCCCCGGGTATAGCACCGATAGTGGGCGAGTAGAGTGTGATCTATTGTAAAAGAACCTGTAGTTCCACTTCGCCACCTCGTCCCTCCTCCGAATATCTTCCGGAAGGACCGGGGAAGCCGGCAGGGAAGCATCCACAGAAGGCAAAGTAGTACGAATCTGCCGTCCCAACATCAGCTGAGCAGGGCTACACCCTGTAGCCTGAACCGGAGCCGCTCTGTACGCCATCAGGGCCAAATAAGGCTCCGCCTGCCCCAAAATAAACTTAGCGGTCTGAACCGCTCGCTCCGCCATCCCATTAGCCTGCGGGTAATGCGGACTGGAAGTCGTGTGACGGAAATCGTAATCCTTCCCAAAAGAAGCGAACTCTTTAGAGGCGAACTGCATACCATTGTCACTCACCAACTCCAACGGGATACCCCACCTGGCAAACATGCTTTTCAGACGGACGATCACAGTAGCACTGGTCGCCTCACCCAGTGGCGCGAGCTCAAGGTATCTGGAGTAGTGTCCACAACAACTAAGTATTTCCTCCCTTTTAGTTCGCACAGATCCGCAGCTATCTTCTGCCGCCATGGACCCGCAGGTAGGGGGGTGGAAAGTAAAGGCTCACGGCTCTGTGTAGGTCGACGTTCTCTGCAGAAGGCACATCTCGAGATGAAATCAGCAATGTCAGCGCTTATCCCAGGCCACCACACAGCAGACGACGCCCTCTCCCTACACTTGGAAACCCCCAAATGACCTTCATGAATCCGCCGTAGCATGTCTTGACGCAGACTTTTCGGAATAACAATGCGGTCTTGAAAAAACACTAAGCCGTCCATTTCAGTAAGGTACGCTCTCTCGGACTGGAACGCACTCAGAGACCACCACGCAGCACGACTCTCCGGCCAGCCGTCTCTTACATAGCTGATAACTTCTTGAAGGACAACATCCAGGTGCGTCTCTCTCTTAATCTGTTCCAATCTCCCCGAAGAGATGGACTTGGAGGCTTAGATCGAATCCACATACACCTTCACGTCCGACTCTGTCGACGAATCGCCCTCAGCAGCCAGCGGGAGTCTGGAGAGGGTATCTGCCACCACCAGCTGTTTTCCCGGGACATGCACAGCTCTAACATTAAACCTAAGTAGTCTCATTAAGAGTCTCTGGCATCTCAGAGGCGCCTTGTCGATATCATAAGAATTAATAAGAGGAACTAGTGGCTTGTGGTCAGTCTCCAGACTGAACTCCTCCAAGCCCACCAGATAACGGTGGAAGCGTTCGCAGGCCCAGACTCCGGCCAAACACTCTTTTTCAATTTGTGCATAACGTCTCTCTGCTGCTGTTAAGGTGCGAGAACAATAGGCAATAGGCTGTAGTTTACCCTCATTCAGCTGCAGAAGGGCCGCTCCCAACCCGTAGCTACTAGCATCTGCGCTAACCACAGTCTTCTTGCAGGGGTCATAGTACCCCAACACCGGAGCGGATCCCAGCATGGACTTGACTCGTGCTAAGGCCTCCTCCTGTGGAGGTCCCCATATCCAGGCGACATCTTTCTTTAACAATTCTGTGACAGGATGTAACTCCGAGGACAACTCCGGTAGAAACTTCCACACATAATTCACCAGGCCCAGTACTTGTCTCAGTTCATTCACATCGGAAGGGCTTTTCATTTTCTCAATAGCGAGAACCTTGCTGGCGTCTGGCTTAACCCCCTCCCCACTAATAATATGGCCAAAATAACACAGTTCTGGTTTCCCAAAGTGGCACTTCTCCTTATTTAGCCTCAGGCCAGATTCCTTGACGGTTTGCAGCACACAAAGCAGTCGCCGGACGTGCTCCTCCTTAGTGGACCCATACACAAGGATATCGTCCATAACTACCACAGTACCCTCATGGTCTCTCAACAGGGAACTCATCTCTCTCTGGAAGATCTCCGGGGCCGAAGATATCCCGAAGGGGAGTCTGCGGAAGCAAAACCGACCTACCGGAGTAATGAAGGTCGTCAGTTTCCACAGATTCTCCCTCACACTGTGAAAGCAGGCTCTCTCGTGAATCACATTTCTTCTGGGCACAAAATGGGTGCTGAGCTTATCCACGACTTTATCAAAGTCCATCTCTTCCCCAGCGCCGAACTGAAAAGTACCGTAAATCGGCTCCACGTCTCTCCCCATAGCGTATAAAAGGGAATTAACCTGCACCTCACCAGGCTCCTTATCCAGCTTCGAAGCGATCCTGAAGCGTGCAAACCTTTGGCGCCAAGCAGGCAATGCAGCAGGCTGAGAGAAATCGAAGGGTTCCGGAGGAGAGAACTTAGACATCTTCACAGATCAAAATGGATACGCAGGAAAACACTTCTGACACCATGTCATGAAAAGAGTGTACTCCGTGGGTTGGTTTATAGTTGTTGATTTATTCAGCATAACATCGGATAGAGGAGACACATACAGTACGTCCCGCTAGCATGGCATCCCAGCAGACACTGCCTGGTACCGCCCCCACCCTTCCTGTCATGTGACTCCGCTCTCACCACAGGCGACACTGTGTGACACCAGAGCAGTGTGACCAACACACAGAGAGGGGGGTATGGTTAGTGGGAAACTTGTGATTCAGGGAGAGGGTGACTGGAGGTTCAGGAAGAGAATGACTGGGGAAACTGGGAGAGAGTGATTGGGGGTACTTGGCTAGAGAGAGAGAGTGACTGGGGGTACTGGAAGAAAGTGGGGGTACTTGCACAGAGAAAGAGTGACCGGGGGTACTGTTAAGAGAGTGACTGGGGGTAGTTGAAGGAGAGAGTGACTGGGGGTAGTTGGAGAGGGAGAGAGTGACTGGGGGTAGCTGGAGAGGGAGAGAGTGACTGGGGTACTTGGATAGGGAGTGACTGGGGTAGTTGGAGAGGGAGTGACTGGGGGTACTGGGAGAGAGTGAATGGGTATAGTGTGAGATTGGAACTATACTAGGGTATACTGGGACAAGGTGACTGGTAGCAGTGCTGTAGCGTGGGGGGGATTTTGTGTTGGATTTTTTTATTATATCAGTATTTTGTTACTATACATGTGCTTGTGGGGTAAGGGGGTCAATACTCTACTGGTAGAAGGGAATCAGGGTGTGTTACCATGTCCTTGTCTTGCCCCGGGCGTTGACAACCCCCGCTACGCCGCTGGGTAAAGGAACAGCCAAAATATGCACAGGACACAACACAGGACAGAGGACAAAGGACAAGTGCCAATCTATGCTGTGCCTGGTGTTCCTCCTTTGACACTGCGCCAATCTATGCAGTGCCAAAGGAGAGGCACCAGGCACTGCATAGATTGGCCTAAATTTATTCTGGCCATTTAAATAATTCTAGGCTTAATAATTGAACCTAAAAAGGTAGGACAGGAAACATACAAAACGCAATGTTGCTAAGACACTTAGGGCTACATTACATTCCTCACGTTAAAATGGGGGCGCTAGGGAGAAAAAACTGCCTAAAGAAGGGTGGGGTTTAAAAATGAAGAGGTGTGGCCTTGACAGGAAGGGGTGTTAAATTTAAATCAAGGGGTGCACGAGTTTAGTCAGGCCTAGGGCAGCACAAAACCTAAATACACCACCGGGGATGAAACCCATTCTTACAGGACTAATCTGCTAATCAAGGGTTAAATGAGGATCTCTCTTCCATTAAACTGAGACTGCCTAGTCCAGCAGAGCAGTCCCATCCCTTATCCAAGTGTATAGCATGGCAGCACTTATTGTACACTGCCCACAGCATGGGCACTTGGGCTGTGCCCAATATATCCTTAAATCACCTTGCTGCTGCAGAGATGGATTTTAATTTATTCTTATTGTATACTAAAATTCAAATATAACAGGTATTTTATAAACTACGTGCCCTGTACAGAAACAAATCCTGCCTGAGCCCTGCGGTAAGAAAGCAGATTGTACAACAAATGCTTATGCTGGCTATAGAATACGGAGATGTAGTGTATGCAGCCGCCCCAAAAAAATGCACCTTCATAAACTTACTACATTGTATAACTCATTCTGCCGCTTTGTGTTACAATGTAACTACATGACCCGCCATTGTGACATGTTAAAAGAGCTAAAGTGGCCGTTGCTGGAATCTAAACACACCCTTCACCTTTCCAACCTGGTGTTTAAGAGCTTTTCTGGGAAGCTACCACCCTACCTGAATAGACTGCTTCCCCCAGCAGTTCCCTCATCCTATAACCTCCGATCCAGGACCAGCACCTTACTTGCAATACCACAATACAAAAAGAAAGTGGCTCAATCCTCATTTTCCTACAGAGCACCGCAGTTATGGAATAACCTCCCAGACACCATCAAATCTTCCACCCAGTCTAAAGTCACTTAAGAGCTCCCTATTAACATACCTCAATAAGGAATGCACCTGTAAACATGTAGCATAGTGAATATATTTATTTTCTGGGTTAATCTGTATATTTGTGTGTTGTTTTTATTATCTTGCATTTATTACTTTGTATTCCTGTAACGACTGTAAAATTTCAATGTTCTTGAACCCAGGACATACTTGAAAACAAGAGAAATCTCAATGTATCCTTCCTGGTAAAATCCTTTATAAATAAATACATTTTACGTTATTGTGACTTTATATTATTTGTAATTTGTTTGTGGGAAACATCAGTGCATGGGCATCCTCTGTAACAGTTGTGAGTGTAGAGCTGTGCATGGTGTGCATTGAATATTTGTCTACAATGCACACACCAGGTGAACCTTGGCCCTCCAGATGTTTCAAAACGACATGTGCCATGATGCTTAGACACACATGGCTGGCAGAGCATTCTGGAACATGCAGTTCAGAAACAGATGGGATGCCCTGGTTTGCCACCACTGCACTGGTGGTTTGGTATTGCAGTTCTCCAGAAATAATAATGGTGTCTTTTGTTCTTTCTTTTCGAATCTTCTGATGCAGCGTAGCAGTAAATGACTGCGAGAAACTGGCATTTTATTGTTTTATTTCTTGTTTAACTGTGTGATTCCATCGCTGTATACAGAATAAAGCATGTTGGAGAATCAAGAAAAGGGATTTCAACATGGCTTTATATAGAGTTGGATGCCCTTTATTATATACACACTCGTCTTTAGCCTGGCCCGATGGTCAGTTTGGCACAGAAACAATGCCAACCTCACCTGGATGTGGGTGTATTTTGGGTGACGGAGTTGGTAGCATTTCATCCTTGGCTCCAGGCAGAACAAGATCTTGGTTTGGCCCTGTAGGAGAGGGCTGGAAAACAATATAACATATCAGAAACACAACTCCCAAATGCATCTTTAGGTCCATGTACCCCAACTCTAAAGTGAAAACCGTCACAAGTAAAGAAGACGTGTGTCCAGATACGTCAGTCCATACAGTGGATATAGGAGTAAGTTCTCTTCTGTTTACACCTTCAGCTGTGTAACTCTGCTACTTTGTTCTAAAATCCTTCCCACATTCATGCCATGAAAATGACTTTGCATCAATGTGAATGAATAGATGTATGAATTCTCTCATGTGCAGTAAGCACACCCTTTGTTCTAAAACATTTCTCACATTCAGAACAAGTAAACGGCTTCTCTCCTGTATGAATTCTCTCATGTGCAGTAAGATTACCTTTTCTTCTAAAACATTTCTTACATTCAGAGCAAGCAAACGGCTTCTCTCCTGTATGAATTCTCTCATGTTTAGTAAGCTCACCCTTTGATATAAAACATTTCTCACATTCAGAACATGCAAATGGCTTCTCTCCTGTATGAATTCTCTCATGTAAAGTAAGCTGACCCTTTGATATAAAACATTTCTCACATTCAGAACATGCAAACGGCTTCTCTCCAGTATGAGTTTTCTCATGTATACTAAGTTTACCCTTTGTTCTAAAACATTTCTCACATTCAGAACATGCAAACGGCTTCTCTCCAGTATGAGTTTTCTCATGTTTACTAAGTTTACCCTTTGTTCTAAAACATTTCTCACATTCAGAACATGCAAACGGCTTCTCTTCTGTATGAACACTCTCATGTACAATAAGGTCACGCTTTATTCTAAAACATTTCTCACATTCAGAACATACAAACGGCTTCTCTCCTGTATGAATTCTCTCATGTATAGTAAGCTTACCCTTTGCTCTAAAACATTTCTCACATTCAGAACATGCAAACGGCTTCTCTCCTGTATGAATTCTCACATGTACAGTAAGCTCACCCTTTGCTCTAAAACATTTCTCACATTCAGAACATGCAAATGGCTTCTCTCCTGTATGAAGTCTCTCATGTACAGTAAGCTCACCCTTTGTTCTAAAACATTTCTCACATTCAGAACATACAAACTGCTTCTCCTCTGTATGAATTCTCTCATGTTCAGTAAGCTTATACTTTGTACTAAAACATTTCTCACATTCAGAACATGCAAACAGCTTCTCTCCTGTATGAATTCTCTCATGTGCAGTAAGATTACCCTTTGTACTAAAACATTTCTCACATTCGGAACATACAAACTGCTTCTCCTCTGTATGATTTCGCTCATGTTCAGTAAGCTTACACTTAGTTCTAAAACATTTCTCACATTCAGAACATGCAAACGGCTTCTCTTCAGCATGAATTCTCTCATGTGAAGTAAGGATATCCTTTCTTCTAAAACATTTCTCACATTCAGAACATGCAAACGGCTTCTCTCCTGTATGAATTCTCTCATGTACAGTAAGATCACTCCTTGCTCTGAAACATTTCTCACATTCAGAACATACAAATGGCTTCTCTCCAGTATGAATTTTCTCATGTTTACGAAGTTTACCCTTTGTACCAAAACATTTCCCACATCCAGAACATGCAAACATCTTCTCTGCTATGTGAATTCTCCTGTGTTTACCAAGACTTGCATTTGTGCATAAACATTCGGAACTTTCAAGGCATTGAAATGTTTTTCTTCCAATATGAGCTGTGTGAGTTTGGGGAAGTTCTGACCCACAAGAGATGGAATTTGTAAATTCAGAATGAACCATCATGTCTGAATAATATACATTTTTTTGGACAGTCCCATGTGACAGCTCGGAATTCTCTGGTTCGTTTTGGTTTTCTTGGAAATCCAGAGTTTCATCTTTGATTATTTCCTCTTGCTTTACTGTCAGAGGCTTCATGAAGTTATCTTCAACATATGATACCGAATCCTCATAAATTATTCCTGCAGACATTGTCAGACTCTTGCTGTGCTCCTGCAAAAGAATACAGTTTCTAGTAGCAGTATATACTTTGTGCATTAACTTGAGGGTAGGGCAGGTTAGGTCATTATGCTGATGGTATCTTACCCCTCAATTCCAGTAGTGTCAGACCGCCACAGAAAGAAGGAAAAAAGGTGGAGGGGACATAAGTAATGAAGGAGAAGGGCAGTAATGGAGGTGACAAAGACCTTCCCCGTAGGTGCCGATGCAAACTTCAATGGCTCCAACAGGTAGCGGAGAAAAAACCCTCTCCTTTTAAGTTTATTTTGTCTCTGTGTTTCAAAGGGGTGAGAGGTTCAAAATTTTCAACATTAGCAGGCACAGCCCGTTGCGCTGGGGTGTGCACCCATGGCACATTTATTAATTGAAAATTATGTTTAGAAGATTTTGTACAAAATGCACTTTTTCATTAGAAATAACAAGCCTGTAATACAGAAAAACAGTCAGATTTTTTGCTATTCATCATGAACCAGATGAGGGGAAATATAAAGCATCCTCCATCATTACCGCTTCACATGCCAGACTGCAGGACTTTTCTCGTGCGGCGCCGATCCTATGGAATGCGCTTCCACGAAATATCAGAATGTCCACAAATCTGGCTTCATTTAAATGCTCCCTAAAGACCCTTCTGTTTAGGGAAGCCGACCACCTGACTCCGTAACAAGAAATCTGACCGACCCAAAACGTTCCTCACCTCTCCCTGCATTAACAATCCATCACTGCAGCCCCCCCCCTCCTGTTTATGTCCCCCTCACCCATCTAGATTGTAAGTTCCCACCGGAATAGGGCCCACATGTCCTCCTGTATCTGCAGGCGGTAATACTGACCACCCTACTGTATGTAATGTAGAATTGTCCTGTCTTTATCCATTGTACCTTGTACAGTGCTGCAGAATGTGTTGGCGCTTAATAAATAATAATAATAAAGACAAATACAAATCAATGTTATTACATAGTGATGCTAAACACTTCAAGAAACTGATATACAGCTAAGAGTGTGAAATGCATATGGAGCTTTACCCAGTCAGGGACACACACTGCATTGGCCTCTACAGCCAGTGTCCAGGAGCACAGCCACAGCAGAAGAGAGCCATCACTTTGTGGATCATCAAGCTAAATCCTCAACAGACTGGAGGCTCCCCACCCCCGAGCCCTGGTTCTAAATGGCCCTGAGTACAAGTGGCAGCAGGAGTTAAAAACTGGAGTTACAAACAGGAAACACCCACTGACATCAAGTTACTATCTGGTAACCCATACTAACTGCCCACCTGCACAATGTTCTGTGTCATTTTACTTTTTCTATCTCCCCTTCTAAACCTCTCTGCATCTCCTATAGTAACTGTGGTAATAACCCCCCACTGTCCATATTTCACCCCGTCTTCTCTCACCCTATGCTGTCCTCCCATGAACATGTGATGCTTTTCCTCAGAAACCTCTCTTCATTTCTCGTATCCCAAACTCCACGCGTTCCTATAAGTCCCAGTCTTCCCGAATGTCACTCACACTCCTATTACTACTCACTGCCGGTGACATCAATCCTAATCCTGGCCCTTTAACAGTCCCCAAACTTTCCCACAGGAAAACCTTGAGATTGTAACCCACAGTTATCACTCCCTTTCTCCTGTGCCCTCTGCAATGCTCGCTCAGTCTGCACCAAGCTTACAACCATCTATGACATGTTTCTTTCCATCTCTTTCAATCTTCTAGCACTCACTGAAACCTGGCTCTCTCCTTCTGACACTGCCTTCATCGCTGCTCTCACACATGGTGGTCTCCACTTTATCCACAAGGTTAACCACAGGTTAAAAGCATAGAGGTTGTGTTGGGATCCTGCTTTTTCCCTCCTACACCTATCAGTACCAGTCCCAACTTCCCTCACTATCCTTCTCCTCCTTTGAAGCTCATTGCATACATCTGTTTGTCCCCCTCTCGGTGTTGCGGTCATCCATCACCCTCTAAGACCAGCCACCCAGTTCCTCGACAATTTTGCAGCATGGCTATCTCTCATTTTATCTCCTAACGTACCATCACGGTGACTTTGAAATTCCCCTTCTGGCCCTGCTACTGCTAAAACTTCCTTCTCTCACATCTTCCTTTGACCTCTCTCAGTCCACCCTATCCTCTACTCACCATGATGGACACCAACGCTCCCTCAATGTTCCCAGCTGCCTCCTCCGGCGACCGCGAGCTTATACTTCCTGGTTCCTTCCTCGCGAGAAGGAATCCAGAAAGTAAAACGTCACGATCACTGGAGGAGACTGCAGAGATCAGCGAGGGAGCGCAGGAAGAGGTGATGTATGCAGCCCGAGTGTGTCTCGGGGTTACCGCTCTCAGCGGTGAAATTTAACCCCGAGACACACTCGGGATAACTGTCAGGGAGGTTAACTCAGCACCATTTCAGACTTCATCAATCGGCCATTCCCCATTTGTGACCATTGTCACGACCACTACGCGCGCTGCTGCGAAAGACGCCGGGTTATGCCACCCACTATCTGTCTCTACGCACTTTCCTCTCACAACAGGGGCGCAGAGCGCAATACAATGACCCCAGGATTGCAACGCAGTACAAATCTTCTCTTGAAGCGGGTAATGACTACGTCTACCACAATCCCTGAGCTCACTTTCCTATTCTATTAGTTACGCTGCCACCAGTCCTCATGGACACAACGCGCGTCGCAGCGGGACACGCAGGGCTAAGCAACTGCACTATCTGCCTACCCTAGACTCGAACAGTGATTGCATACCCCACAATCCCTGCCGTCCCGATGACCGCAACTCGCAATTGCTTATCTAACCGAGCTTAAAGCAAATAGCAATACTCCCAATCTCTTAGTTAGCGTGGATCTCATCAGCCAGAAGCAGAATTTAAATAGGTTAGGTTTATTTATGATATAGAACAAAGATATATACAGTTGTGTTCAAAATTATTCAACCCCCAATGCTGTAAAGGGTTTTAGGGAATTTAGTGTACATTTGTAATTGTATTCAGAATGAAATCCTACAAGGACTTTTTAAAGAACCATATGCAAGTAAAATGACATCAATTGGTTTTGTAATACAGTAGTAAATGTTTCTTTTGTGAATTCTTCATTGACACAATTATTTAACCCCTTAAAGACTACCACTCTGAAGAACAGAGGTTCATTCAAGTGTTTTCAATCAGGTATTGAAAACACCTGTGGATGTCACGGAGCAGCAATAAAGCATAATAAGCACCAATTAGGCAGCTTTAAAATGACTGTGATACTCAGCTCTTTCTAGACATTTACTGGTGCGGTTACAAACATGGTGAAGTCAAGAGAATGGTCCAGGAAGACAAGAGAAGAGGTGATTACTCTTCACAGGAAGGGCAATGGCTATAAGAAGATTGCAAAGATGTTAAACATACCAAGAGAAACCATAGGAAGCATCATTTGCAAATTCAAGGCAAAAGGCACTGTTGAAACGCTACCTGGTCGTGGCAGAAAGAAGATGCTGACTTCGACTGCTGTGCGCTACCTGAAGCGTAGAGTGGAGAAAAGTCCCCGTGTGACTGCTGAGGAACTGAGAAAAGATTTGTCAGATGTGGTTACTGAAGTTTCAGCTCAGACAATACAGCGCACACTGCGTAATGAAGGCCTCCATGCCAGAACTAACAGGCGAACTCCAAAGAATAAGAAGAGACGACTGCAGTATGCCAAAAGTCATGTGGACAATCCACAGAAGTTTTGGGATAGTGTTCTGTGGACTGATGAAACAAAATTAGAACTGTTTGGGCCCATGGATCAACGCTATGTTTGGAGGAGGAAGAACAAGGCCTATAAAGAAAAGAACACCTTGCCTACTGTGAAGCATGGTGGGGGGTCAATCATGCTTTGGGGCTGTTTTGCTTCTGCAGGTACAGGGAAGCTTCAGCGTGTGCAAGGTACCATGAATTCTCTTCAGTACCAGGAGATATTGGATGACAATGTGATGCAGTCCGCCACAAACCTGAGACGTTGGACCTTTCAACAGGACAATGATCCCGAGCATACCTCCAAGTCCACTAGAGCATGGTTGCAGATTAAAGGCTGGAACATTTTGGAGTGGCCATCGCAGTCACCTGACTTAAATCCGATTGAGAACCTCTGGTGTGACTTAAAGAAAGCAGTTGCAGTGCCCAAGCCTAAGAATGCGACTGAACTGGAGGCTTTTGCCCATGACGAATGGGCGAAGATACCTGTAGATCGCTGCAAGACACTTGTGTCAAGCTATGCTTCACGTTTAAAAGCTGTTATAACTGTAAAAGGATGTTGTACTAAGTACTAAGATTGAATGTCACTTGGGGGTTGAATAAAACTGATAATGATGTGAGCAAAGAAAAGACATTTGTGGTTATTTCATTATAAATGTTATGTTATATTTGTCTGACCTACACGTGCCTCTTTGATTTAATTGTAAGCAAGATGACTGAATGATCAAAATCAATGTCAAACTGGCCAAAACACTCAATTTCAGTGAGGGTTGAATAATTTTGAACACAACTGTATAATCACAGTGCATTTGTTACAGGAAAAATTATAGCTAGAATAAATCAATTAATTACACACTACACAGCAAATAAAAGAAAAGGGTTAACCACAGAGCATTACTTACGACAAACTAATCAGTAAGCTAGTGTAGCGCTGTGTTTAAAACCTTACTGTGGCAGTACCCATTTTTGGCCACCGGAGGGAGACAAGCGCGATAAGAGACAGTCACTCAACATGGGGAATACATTTCCCGGCATGCTCTGGGAACGGACACAGGAAGTGGGTGGGACACGCCGAGTTACATCCTGAGCCTCGTGGAGATAGCTGGCAGAGCGCGCCAGGGAGTGAAGGAGACAAGACACAGTGCTGCAGAGTGGAACAGTGACTAGGCCAGAACGCAGGTGCGGCCTATTAGGATTCCAGATTGGGTTATCCAGCCTTGTAAGAGGGAGACCCACTGATCCACAGATATTACCCAAGCTGCTATCAAGGAAGCCGGAGGACCCTCGAGTTAGGAGTACCGCAGGTCTATCGGATTGGGAGAGCAGGCGGTAAGCCAGACAAGTCGTGGCCGGAGCAGAGAGAGACAGACAACGGATCCAGTAGCCAGTATCCCAGTGAAGCATCGAGCGGAGAGACGTCCTGGGTCAGCGGAGCCTTGGTTATCGAGCGGATGGGTGAGAGGCCTCCAAGGCCGGTTGTAAAGCAAGAAAGCACGCTGTTGTTTGTTCCAAAAAACCCACAGGGCCCCAACTTGACTAGTCGAAGACACCGCTTTAAGTAATTCACTGGCCAGTTGAATAGTACCCGGGTACCATAACACACACACACACTTACAGTCCGAGACTTAACCTGTGCGGGACTCACTCCCTAATATCCAGAAAGGGGTTAAAGATTCGTATCTTATTTTTCTTTTCCTCTGCGCGGTTTCCTCGTATTACGAAGCATTGTATTTTCTTTTCTGCTACGCGTTTTCCTCGAATTACGAAGCATTGTATTTTTCTGTTCCGCTGCGCATTTTCCCGAAATACGAAGCCTTGTATTTCTTTTCCGCTGCGCGTTTCCCGAAATACGAAATACTGTAAATATATCCACGAACACCGTGTTATTCATTATATGCCTTTATTTCTAGTAAACTATTTAAATTATAAAATCCACAACGGTGCTGGAGTATATTTATTCCCTAGTGCGGGGAGACTGACCTGTGGTTCAATTTCAGCGGCTCCTCCGGGAGTGAGCGCTACACTAGCATCGGTGGCTCCTGGAGCCTGGAGATAGAAGCATGTACAGATCAGTCATCTTAATTCTCTGGTCTATCAATCATCTCCCACAGACCACCTTCTGTGATCAGAAAATGTGATTGCTTCTTTGATATGCGGTTGGATGCCACTCTGTCTGCGTCTTCCCCTGCCATGAACAATTGCTCTTTCTGCCTGCTGGGTAGACCCCAAAAAGGTGTTATCTTTAATTCACACCTTTGATGACTCCATAGAGAATTGTCACGAATCTGCTTAATTGTTTCCTCCAGCAGACTGGAAACGCAGCCTTTGATTTCTGAGGCCAGCTGCGCCAAATGGCCTGGTATCTAAAGATAGGCATATTTATAAATATGCCTATATAAAACATATTGCGGTACATATACCGATAGCTAGACACAGGTAGGCATACCCATCTCTCTGTGACATCTCCCCTTAAAAAAGAGACGCAAAGAGGGCGGCTCTCACGCTTCTCTCGTGCTTCTTACAATGGGTTCGCCAACGGGCATCTGGCACTTGCACCAGTCGCCGGTGCCATTACGGAGTGGGGGACGCACAGGTGTCCGTGCACTTCACCCACCAAAGCGTGCACTCCATCTCGTAACCGCATCACACATTTCCCCATGGAGGCCTTTGGCGACTCCACCATTCTACCACACCTCTCCCAAGCCTGGGGAAGGGGGTCATTCGCACCGCACTCACAGCATGGCACAGACTCGGAGAAGCCCCTGTGCTTCTGCAGCCCCTCCTGGTACACCTTTTGGGGGTGCAGCACATTTGGCTCACTCTCACCTGGTACCTCAGTCTTGCAGGCAGCCAAACACTCACCAACAGTCGCCTGCTCAGGAGCCATTTTTTCAGCAGGGGGTCTGGAGAAACAGGGTGAAGCGTCCTGCTCCCCAGTAAACGCCCCCCCTGCATTTGCCAATGGAGTCAGGCATTGCACCTGGCTCTGGGCAGATGGCTGGGAGATCACAAGGGCCACACCAGGACCCGCTGCCTCCCCGTCTCTCACTGTCCCCGCACATTCAGAATTTGGGGAACCATACAGATGGGGCACAGGATTCTCCATGCTCACCTCGCTCCCCATTGCACACAGTTTCCCCACTGTATCACACAGTTTATCAAGCACGCCTTGCTTCGTAACCGATGAGCATACAGCCGTATGCCACCCTCCCCCACAGGGGGTTTGCACAGTACCAGTTTCCTGTGGTACTGGGAATCTGGTTGGCTTTCCCCCAGGGCAACACGTGTCCACCCCAGGCCCTTCCTCCTGACCACACAACATGCGCTCGGTGCCATCCGCAGCCTCAGACACATGCGACACAGACTGGCATACCACAGTAGCCTGCCCATCCAGGATGTTCTACCCTCCACTCCTTTCACCTGGCACCGCCAACCTGGATGGTTCAGACCCTGGATAACTGTCTGTCACCCTAGGCCTCTCCTTCCTACCACCCAGTATGCCCTCTGCGCCACGCACAGTCTCAGACACCCATGGCACAGGCTGGCACACCGCGGTATCCTGCTCATCCCAGGCCTTCCGATGCCCACACTTTCCCTCCAGCACCACCGACCCAGTTGGTTCAGCCTTAAAGGAACCTGCCTTGGTCCTTTGCTCTCCCTCCCAACCGCGTGGCGTCACAGACACCTGAGTCTGGTCTTGGCAGGCACACCACAGTATCCTGCCACCCCTCCCAGGCATTCTGATCCACACAATTCTCACGGGGCTCTAGAGTCCTGGTTGGTTTAGGCGCAAGCAGACCCGCAGTCATCCCTTGCCCTTGCTCCCAACCATATGGCGTCACAGACACGCCTGAGTCTGGTCTAGGCAGGCACACCACAGTATCCTGCCACCCTTCCCAGGCATTCTGATCCACACCATCACACGGCAGAGACAGGCCTTGTGCTCTACTCCCCGCAGACTGCCAGCGGGTACCCACTTCCACCATGGGCACCGCGGCCTCCCCACACATGGGGTCCAGGGAACCAGCTGACTCGGGTGCAGGCGGGCACTCACCCCCTGCCTTTCTTCCCAGTCACACTGCCCCCTCATGTTACCACACAACACCTCAGGCACACCTGGCGCAGGTGCAGACTGACTCACTGCCATCCCCTGCCCTCCCGTCCAGGAATCCTGTTGTGCACCCCTACACACAGCCCTCCCCACTGTAGAGCCACTAGTGGGCCTGGGTAAATCCTCAGCATCCCTTTCCAGCACATACTGTGACACCAATTTACCCAAATCCGTGCCCAGTAACACATCTGTAGGAATATTTTCAGACACTCCCACCTCCCGCAGACCTCTCCCCAGTCCAAATAAACCCGGGCCATTGGCACAGCAGGACGTACCCCACCAAAACCCTTTACTGCTAGAGTCCTGCCAGGAATAAAGTCTGCAGGGCTGACTAACCCTGGACGCACCAAAGTTACTTCAGCCGCCATATCTCTAAAACCCACAGATACCAGAGTCTCGACAATGACTGCTTGCTGGTTCACGTTGGCAATGCCCTACGATCTGGTCACGAACAGGACAGAGGGTGATGCTGAGGGGTATCCTCCCCCAGCTGTGGATGGAGGCTTCTTCCTCTGCGGGCACGCTGCCAGGAGATGGTTGACACTGTTACAAATAAAACAGCAACGGCTCACACTTCTTCCAGGCGAAGAAGGACTCGCTCCCCCCTCCCCAGCAGAGACTGGCACAGAGGGGGGGCGCTGGTGCCGTGATGTCGGGGTGTCGTGATGAGTTGGGCTTCCATCCTGATGATCCTTTGGGGGAACCTCTGCTCCGGTCCGGTCCACAGATGCTCTGTTGGCCGCATGGAAATCGGCCAGCTCACCAGCTTCCAGAGCCGTCTTGGGTTTGCGATCCAGAAGCCATTGCTGGATCTAGGTGGGCACAGCTGCACAAACTGCTCTTTGATTAACAGGTCTTCCAGTGCATCCAAGGTGTCAATCTTCAGCCTCCTGACCCATTGTCGAAATAGGGTGGTCAGGTGGCTCACGACTGCAGAGTAGCTCTCCACAGCCCGCTTCTGCAAGGACCTGAACTTTTTGCGAAATACCTCTGGCGTGAGGTTATAACGTCTCTACAACGCGACTTTAATCACCTCATAGTCCTGGTCGCTCTCAGCTGGTAACTCTGCAAAGGCTTTGAGTGCTGGACCTTTTAGTCCAGGAGTGAGGTACCTGGCCCATTGTTCCTTGGGCAGCTGGTACTGTCGACAAGTCTTTTCAAAACTTCGCAGGAACACATCCAGGTCCCCATCTTTGTCCAGGGTGGGAAAGTTCTCGGCACGAGGTCTGGGCGTAGAGAGCTCTGTAGCGCCTGCAGGGGCAGGAGATAATTGCGTTCTGCCTGCCTGTGCCAGAGCGAGCTGATGTGACCGTTCGGCTTGCCGCTCCGCCGCTTCTCGCTCACCCGCAGTCCTGCACTCCGCAGCTTCCCGCTCAGCTTGGTGCGCTGTCGCTTCTCGCTCGGACTCAGCTCTGCCGCTTCTCGCTCGGACTCAGCTCTGCCGCTTCTCGCTCGGACTCAGCTCTGCCGCTTCTCGCTCGGACTCAGCTCTGCCGCTTCTCGCTCGGACTCAGCTCTGCCGCTTCTCGCTCGGACTCAGCTCTGCCGCTTCTCGCTCGGACTCAGCTCTGCCGCTTCTCGCTCGGACTCAGCTCTGCCGCTTCTCGCTCGGACTCAGCTCTGCCGCTTCTCGCTCGGACTCAGCTCTGCCGCTTCTCGCTCGGACTCAGCTCTGCCGCTTCTCGCTAGGACTCTGCTCTGCCGCTTCTCGCTAGGACTCTGCTCTGCCGCTTCTCGCTCGGACTCCGCTCTGCCGCTTCTCGCTCGGACTCCGCTCTGCCGCTTCTCGCTCGGACTCAGCTCTGCCGCTTCTCGCTCCGACTCAGCTCTGCCGCTTCTCGCTCCGACTCAGCTCTGCCGCTTCTCGCTCCGACTCAGCTCTGCCGCTTCTCGCTCCGACTCAGCTCTGCCGCTTCTCGCTCCGACTCAGCTCTGCCGCTTCTCGCTCCGACTCAGCTCTGCCGCTTCTCGCTCCGACTCAGCTCTGCCGCTTCTCGCTCAGACTCAGCTCTGCCGCTTCTCGCTCAGACTCAGCTCTGCCGCTTCTCGCTCAGACTCAGCTCTGCCGCTTCTCGCTCAGACTCAGCTCTGCCGCTTCTCGCTCAGACTCAGCTCTGCCGCTTCTCGCTCAGACTCAGCTCTGCCGCTTCTCGCTCAGACTCAGCTCTGCCGCTTCTCGCTCAGACTCAGCTCTGCCGCTTCTCGCTCAGACTCAGCTCTGCCGCTTCTCGCTCAGAGTCAGCTCTGCCGCTTCTCGCTCAGAGTCAGCTCTGCCGCTTCTCGCTCAGACTCAGCTCTGCCGCTTCTCGCTCAGACTCAGCTCTGCACTCCGCAGCTTTACGTTCAGCTCTGCGCTCCTCTCGCTCTTGGTACTGCAGGATGAGCTGTAGCCGCATCTGAGAGTCCGCAGAGTCCACATGTTTTAAAACAGTCTGCAAGTAAACATCCAGGGCAGTATCACCCTTGGGCGAAGCACTTGACACTGTCCTTTCCACTGGACTTGCGTTTCCTTCGGCTGGGTCAAGCGTGGTACCCTGCTCTGCTGCGTCCTGGACTGCTTGCCTCGCCTCATAATCCTCGAGGGCTTGGAAAAGTTCATCCTTCTTATCCTTCGTCAAAATATTTTTGACTCTACATAATTGTTCCAACGTTTTTTTCGATGGTTGTTGCGACATTCTCACTCCAGCCAAATAGAAGATAGAAAAGAAAACAAAGAAGGGGGAAGGGAACTGCTGTGTATTGCCAATTTCTTTAGTATCTGGATCTATGTTGCTTCACAGATCCAAATACTAACCTGATACCCCACTGCTCGCCAGCAGTTGTCACGACCACTACGCGCGCTGCTGCGAAAGACGCCGGGTTACGCCACCCACTATCTGTCTCTACGCACTTCTCTCTCGCAACAGGGGCGCAGAGTGCGATACAATGACCCCAGGATTGCAACCCATACAAATCTTCTCTTGAAGCGGGTAATGACTACGTCTCCCACAATCCTTGGAATCACTTTCCTATTCTATTAGTTACGCTGACACCAGTCCTCATGGACACTACGCGCGTCGCAGCGGGAGACGCTGGGCTAAGCAACTGCACTATCTGCCTACCCTAGACTCGGACAGTGACTACATACCCCACAATCCCTTCCGTCCCCGACTACCGCAACTCGCAATTGCTTATCTAACCGAGCTTAAAGCAAATAGCAATACTCCCAATCTCTTAGTTAGCGTGGATCTCATCAGCCAGAAGCAGAACTTAAATAGGTTAGGTTTATTTATGATATAGAACAAAGATATATATAATCACAGTGCATTTGTTACAGGAAAAATTATAGCTAGAATAAATCAATTAATTACAAACTACACAGCAAATAAAAGAAAAGGGTTAACCACAGAGCTTTACTTATGACAAACTAATCAGTAAGCTAGCATCGGTGGCTCCTGGAGCCTGGAGATAAAAGCATGGACAGATCAGTCATCTTTCGAATGTACCCCAAGTGATCAGCCAAAGCACATGGCCAGTTTTCAGAATTTATACACTTCCTGGTCTTTCCAAAACCCACCAACAAATGGCCCAGCCTTTTGCACTACATATCCCAGAGTTCCCCTCTCCGGAGCACGCTCAGTATGCTTGTCATTACTCTTAATTCCATGGTCTATCAATCATCTCCCACAGACCACCTTCTGTGATCAGAAAATGTGATTGCTTCTTTGATATGCGGTTGGGGTGCCTCTCTGCCTGCGTCTTCCCCTGCCATGAACAATTGCTCTTTCTGCCTGCTGGGTAGACCCTAAAGAGGTGTTATCTTTAATTCACACCTTTGATGACTCCATAGAGAATTGTCACGAATCTGCTTATTTGTTTCCTCCAACAGACTGGAAACGCAGCCTTTGATTTCTGAGGCCAGCTGCGCCAAATGGCCTGGTATCTAAAGATAGGCATATTTATAAATATGCCTATATAAAACATATTGCGGTAGATATACCGATAGCTAGACACAGGTAGGCATACCCATCTCTCTATGACAACCACCATGTGCTCTCCTTTAATAGCAGCCTGTCAACTAAACCAACTTCCTCACCTCCCTCTTGGCCCTGCAGCTAGAGAAATCTCCAGGATTTGGACCCACTACAATTCTATCATCTCGTTAAACCCCTCACCCACACACCACTATAACCTGCTCCAACCTAAACATGTCCTATTATAACAACACTCTCTCTTCTGGACTCTTTCTCCTCCACAATTTCACAAAATCAGTATCGTCATCTTCAGCCCTGGCACTCCAGGCAGATGCACTGCTTGCAATGATGCTCTCACTCTGCTGAGAGTGCCTGGAAGAAACCTCCCTCTGAAGTTGACTTCATCAACTGTAGCTTCATTCTCCATTCTTAGTCAGCTCCCTTCACCTCATCAAACAAACGTACTTCTCCCATATCTTCACTTTCCTCCAACCCCACAAAACTGTTTGACTTTTAACTCTCTCTTCTACCCACCTGCACCACCTCTTCACTCCCGATCTCTCACCCTCTGTTCTCTCTCAGTTCAGTGACTGTTTCTCTGGCATCTCATACTGGATGGCCACTTACCACCTGAAGATCGATATGTCCAAGACCGAGCTCCTTTGAATCCCCCCCCCTAACTCAACTCCGATTTCTGCTTTTCTATAACGGTTGACGGTATCACCATCCTTCCTTCAGCCCAAGTCTGCTGCCTCAGAGTTCGTTGACTCCAGCCTTTCCTTCAGCCCCTACATCCAATCACTCTCATTTACCTGCAATTACCTCCGCAACTTTGCTAAAATTCGTCGATTTCTGATTGCTGACACCAACAAACAATCCGTCCACTCTCTTATAATCTCCTGGTTAAACTACTGCAATAACCTTCTGACCAGCTTTTCTCTTCCACACCTGTCCCCCCTACAGTCCATCCTAAAGGCGTCAGCCTGGGTTATCCATCTCACCGCTCGCTCGGTCTCTTCACTGGCTCCCCATCCACAGCAGAATTAAATTCAAATTACTCACCCTGACCTACAAAGCCCTCATTAACTCTGCTCCTCACTAGGGGCCCTATCACCTGCCTACAGCTAAAACGGGGACGCAAGGGGAAATATTTGCACTCACAAATCTCCTCTTAACCCCTAAAGGACCAAGGTTCTTTAAAGTCAATGCATTTATGATGTAAACGTTACGTCATTGGTCTTTAAGGGGTTAACATCCCCATTTTACCAGTGGATTACGGGCCAGGCACTGAGTCCAGCAGCCTGACCCATAGCGGCCACTAGGCTACAGGATGCTTGGGGCAGTGCTGACGCACCATCGCGAGCATCCCCTCCATGGAGGCTTCTGCTGCCGAGTTACATGACCATCAGGATCTAGCCTCTCGCGAGCATTCACCGCAGTTTCTTCGTGGTGCGCTGAAGGGATCTGCCGAACAAACCACTGAACACAGCCGATGATCTGCCAAACGCTGCCGAGAGACCACCGAACGCAGCCAAAAATCCACTGCACGCCTGCGCAAACTGTCGAATGCAGCCGATGACCCAAACTGACCGTCGAATGGCCGAAAATTGCTAAAAAGGGGAAAAAAAATAAAGCGCTACTTTTACCTAGTCTTTTTTTAAAAAACTAGTGCATGAAAATAATATAAGGTCAGTTACAGAATAAAATATATATAAATTCTATAAAGTACTAATAAAAACGGGATTTTTTTCCACAGTGTAACCTATGGAATTCGCCTGCTTAAACCTGTCGTACGAATGCACCGAAAATCTGGGCATTTCACGGACATTCCTTTGCTGTTCGGTGTCTCTGAATAGATTAACCGTTGCTTCTCTATGGGGATTTCACTGCCGACGAACAGTATGTCACTGGCAATTTGCCAATATTTGGCGAATTGCCAGCTTTTTAATAGCCCTGTACAGGGAAATTCACCATTCGGTGCAACTCAATGGCCAATTTGGCTCTGTTTGAATAACCCCTTAAGGATCGCCTTATTGCCATGGCTGGGAGACATTTCATTTCTGAATTCGCACGCATTATTATACAGCGGAAACAGGTTAAAATAAGCAATATATGGATTTACTTACAAGAAGCCGCTCACTCCCAGGACCCTCAGGCTGGATCTCCTCTCTGGATTCACCAGGCAGATCTGCGGCCTCCCAGGGCTCAGGACACAAAGGACAAAGGGGATGGAGCTACAGGGGATAAAGGGTTAATGAATGGACTGATCACAGTGCTGTGTCTCCCTCCCTGTGCCTCGGTGCTGGATCCAGGCAGCACACAGCACAGTGTCTGCCATTCCCCTCCCCCAGCACCACGTGACGAGCCCTGCAGCCAGTCAAATGAGCTGTGATGTCTTCATAGCAAACCCATCCCCCTGTGTTGCTGCTGTAACTGGTGAGAAGGATCTGGCTGCAGAGTGGAGCTCCACTCTGGACAGGAAACATGTGACTTCCACTCACCCATGTGACCTCCACTCAAAAGGTTTTTCTTGAAATCATCTTTAATGTAACGAACAATAAACACAATAATTCTGAACACTGGTTTCTGTAATGATGTGTATGCTTCATGTTATGTATTAAGTGTATTATACAGGGGTCAAGTCCTGGGGAAAAAAGTGAGGGAACTCACCCACGAATTCCACAACCCCTATTACCTGAAGAAAAAATATATATATCACGAGTATAGCAGTGCGTGGCGATACCATTTTTATTGGGTTAACTTTACATTTAAAAGACAAGCTTTCAAGAGTGTAAACTGGAAACTATACTGATCAGTGAAAGCTATCACTCCGTGCAGGTATACTCGTGATTTTGTCAACTGGACTAACGCGTTTTATATATAATATATAGATATATATCCAGGCACAGAACCCCCAGAATTATATACACAGGCACTGGACCCCCAGAATAATATACACAGCGCTGAATCCCCAGAATAATATACACAGCGCTGAATCCCCAGAATAATATACACAACGCTGAACCCCCAGAATAATATACACAGCACTGAACCCCCAGAATAATATACACAACACTAAACCCCCAGAATAATATACACAGCACTGAGCCCCCAGAATAATATACACGGCACTGGACCCCCAGAATAATATACACAGCACTTAGCCCCCAGAATAATATGCACAGCAATGAGCCCCAAGAATAATATGCACAGCACTGAGCCCCCAGAATATTATACACAGCACTGAACCCCAAGAATAATATTATGCACAGCACTTGTTATATGGATAGATTTTCCCCAGTTCACATGGATATAATTGCCCCCAGCTCATATGGGTATATATTGCCCCAGCTCTCATGGATATGCCCCAGCTCTCATGGATAATGGCCCAGCTCTCATGGATAATGGCCCAGCTCTCATGGATATGCCCCCCAGCTCTCATGGATAATGCCCCCCAGCTCTCATGGATAATGCCCCCGGGTCTCATGGATAATGCCCCAGGGTCTCATGGATAATGCCCCAGGTCTCATGGATATATGCCCCAGCTCTCATGGATATATGCCCCCCAGGTCTCATGGATTTTGCCCCAGGGTCTCATGGATAATGCCCCAGGTCTCATGGATAATGCCTCAGGGTCTCATGGATAGTGCCCCCAGGTCTCATGGATATATGCCCCAGCTCTCATGGATAATGCCCCCAGGTCTCATGGATATTGCCCCCAGGGTCTCATGGATAATGCCCCAGGTCTCATGGATAATGCCCCAGGGTCTCATGGATATGCCCCAGCTCTCATGGATATATGCCCCAGCTCTCATGGATATATGCCCCAGCTCTCATGGATAATGCCCCCCAGCTCTCATGGATTTTGCCCCAGGGTCTCATGGATAATGCCCCAGGTCTCATGGATAATGCCTCAGGGTCTCATGGATAGTGCCCCCAGGTCTCATGGATATATGCCCCAGCTCTCATGGATAATGCCCCCAGGTCTCATGGATATTGCCCCCAGGGTCTCATGGATAATGCCCCAGGTCTCATGGATAATGCCCCAGGGTCTCATGGATAGTGCACCCAGGGTCTCATGGATATTGCCCCCAGGGTCTCATGGATAATGCCCACAGGTCTCATGGATATTGCCCCCAGGGTCTCATGGATAATGCCCACAGGTCTCATGGATAATGTCCCCAGGGTCTCATGGATAATGCCCCCAGGGACTCATGGATACTGCCCCCAGGGACTCATGGATACTGCCCCCAGGGACTCATGGATACTGCCCCCAGGGTCTCCTGGATAATGCCCCCCAGGTCTCATGGATATTGCCCCCAGCTCTCATGGATATTGCCCCCAGAGTCTCATGGATAATGCCCCAGGTCTCATGGATAATGCCCCAGGGTCTCATGGATAGTGCCCCCAGGGTCTCTTGGATAATGCCCCCAGGGTCTCATGGATAATGCCCCCAGGTCTCATGTCCCAGGGTCTCATGGATAATGCCCTCAGGTCTCATGGATATTGCCCCCAGGTCTCATGGATAATGCCCCCAGGGTCTCATAGATATTGCCCCCAGGGTCTCATGGATATTGCCCCCAGGGTCTCATGGATAGTGCCCCCCAGCTCTCATGGATATTGCCCCAGCTCTCATGGATAATGCCCCCTAGGTCTCATGGATAATGCCCCCAGGTCTCATGGATATTGCCCCCCAGGTCTCATGGATATTGCCCCCAGGTCTCATGGATAATGCCCCCCCTTAGCCAGCTCACCTCTCTGTGCGCCCGGCGGCCGCGTGCTTCCTGCTAGAACGGCCGCTGACAGGAAGTGCAGCCGCTCGGCTGGGATCGATGAAACAGCCAGGCGAGCGGCTGCACTTCCTGTCAGTGGCTGTTCTAGCAGGAAGCAGCACGCGGCCACCGGCAATGTGCAGCGGCGGCCTGCTCCAGCGTTTCGGGCTCGGGCCGTAGCGGGAACACTGCGCTCCCGCTGTGGGAGAAGTGCGGGAACGCCGTTCCCGCTCGACTCGAGCCTTGGAATTATAGTTATCGCTAGTTCGTTCTGCATGTTAGGAAACTGTTAACAATTAGTCATGTGATCAGGGGGCGGGCAGTAGCAGTTGTTGTAAAATGGATTCTGCTGAGTAAACTCTGTTCTTGTCAAGCTGCTTGTTGTCTGCCAATATTTCAGTGGATTCATCACATGGTACCAGATGTGGGGTCAGAGAGACATGGCAGCAAACAGCAACACAAATAACATTCCTTCCCTGGATTTGGAATCAGAGAACATATCAGCAAATTGGTCAAAATGGAGGGAGCTGATAGAACTGGTGTTTGCAGGCCCAGATGCAGACAAATGTACTGATCAACAAAAAGCAGCTCATTTCTTGATATTTGTGGGACAAAAAGGACGTGATGTGTGCAGAGCGTGGCAAGCAAGTGGGGATATCACTGCAGAGGACAAGAGAAAAACAGAGGTACTGTTTGCAAAGTTTGAAGCCTATTGCAACCCCAGGAAAAACTCCACAGTGCAAAGGAAAATGTTCTATGAGAGGAATCAGTGTACAGGTGAATCTGTGGATAAATGGGTGACACAGCTTCACTTGCTCGCCAAAGACTGTGCTTTTCATGATGCTTAAGGACGGGTTTAATTTTACAACTTCGGCGCTGTTTCAGAAGTAGAAGTTTGCTGAGCTAATTTTGACCGTTTTTAAACGCGGTGTGACAGAGTATGGGAATCTGTGTATGTTAGCAGGAGGCTGATTGATGCAGTATATCCTGGTCAGTAAGGGGTTACACCTTCCCTGGCAGCAGCCACAGTTGCAACCCCTTAACAAGCCAATATAGCAGTTCCCAGCACAGAGGAAGGCTGAAAAACATTGCGTTTGAAAGAGTGAGGTGTGGAATGCACAGAACTCCAGGCTTGCTGGCACATATGTAAAAAGGGACAGAGTTTTTGTTTATACTGGGGGCAGAATAGCTACCCCAGTATCCCGTAGTGAGGGGACAAATTTGTCTAGTTAGTCTCCTGAAGGAAGGAGTAGGCCAATTTGTTTGTGTTTAATTTTGTTTGGTAATACAAGTGTACCCGGTGTTTAAAGAGACTTTGTTTTGTGGCGTTCAATAAAAGAGGTACACCTCCAAATCCTGTGCTTCTCTGAGCGGACCTACCACAAGTGGTGGCAGCGGTGGGATATTTGCTGTGCCAGCTCCGCTCTCACAGAAGCCTTAAAGGTACAGAACCCACGATAATGGAGGATGTTGTAAAAGCCCTAGTGCAAGCTTCAGCAACCCAACAGGAGACCAACAGGCTTACTGCAGCCTCTGCTGCAACCTCAGCTGCAGCTCAGCAAGAGACTATCAAGCTCCTGGTCTTGCAGGTTGAAGCCTTGGGTGAAGCTCAAAGGATGGACCATGCCATGTTCAAAGAGCTCTTGGACCGCATCAGTACCCTGGGGGTGACTGCACCAGCAGAGGGTGTAAGCAGGATACGGGCAAGCAGCTGCCTACAGAAGATGACCCCAGAGGATGACATGGAATCCTACCTTCTGGCGTTTGAGCGAACAGCTATACGTGAAGCCTGGCCCGTGGGTCAGTGGGCCGGAATTATTGCCCCTTTTCTCCTTGGTGAAGCACAAAAGGCCTATTATGATCTGGACGAAGAGGCCGCTGCAAGTTACCCCCAACTAAAAGCAGAGATCCTGGCCTGGATGGGTGTGACAACCAATGTGAGAGCCCAACGCTTCTACAAATGGCAGTTTAAGGGAGATAAGGCACCCCGTTCACAGATGTTTGATTTAATTCATCTAGCCCGGCAGTGACTCAAACCAGAGAGTCAAACCCCTGCTCAGATTGTGGAAACCCTGGTGCTAGACCGATACCTGAGAGAGCTTCCCCAGAGCCTCCGTGAATGGGTCAGTCAAGGAGACCCCAGAACCTATGACAGCATGGTCGCACAAGTAGAAAGATACCTGTCTGCAAAGGACTTGGAGAGATCTCCTACTAATTTGTTTTGTTTGCCCCAGAGACCAAGACCCCGGAAAGGTGGACTAGAACCAAATTCTGGAACGGGACTACGTCTGCGCGAAACAGACTCTGAGGACCGTACTCCCACAAAAGACCTATTGAGAAGAAACTCTATAATCTGCTTTGAATGCGGCGGAAGAGGACAGGTCAGGGCAAGGTGCCCTAAGCTCCCAGAGCCGATGCAATGTGGCTTGGGGGAGAACCCCTTAAACTTTTGTGGACTGATATGTCTAGCAGGTCTGGTAGAGGGTGCACATACATTTAGAGTGACTGTAAAGTTAAATGGTCGTGAGACAGGAGCCCTTGTTGACTCTGGTAGTGCCTTAACTCAGGTAGCAGGCGGCCTAATCAAGCCTCCACAGGTACAACACCATAAAACAATGGGGGTACTTTGTATTCATGGATGTACTGTACGGTATCCTACAAGCGATATAGAGGTTTTTGTACAAGGAAAACTGGTAAGGATATCAGCGGTAGTGATTCCTCGACTACCCTATCCCCTAGTCATAGGAAGGAACTTCCCGGAGTTCCACACCCTCTTGCAACCCCTGGTGGGAACCAAACAAGGGTCACTTAGGGATGAACAACAAGTTTGTGGTTTAGATGAACTTTTTCCCTTTGCTCACCCTGATTTGTATGTTGGTAACCCAAAAAGAAGAAAAACCAAGAGAGAGTGCAGGGAAAGCAAATTGAGGTTTAACAGAGCCGTGAATGAAGCATTGCTGAATAAGCAGGGGAAGCGGGTTAATAAAGGTGTGGCAACACAATGTGGTGAAGATGAGGTAGAGGTTGAACAAACAGAACCTGCTACAAAACCGGATTATGAGGTTGAGATGGAAAACCCAGAAACAATTGATATGTCCACTGGTAACTTTGGGCGAGATCAGGCGAATGATCCATTGTTACAGAATGCCAGAAGTAGAGTGGTAGAGGTAAATGGTGTACCCGTGGAGGGTTGTATGAGGGACACGAATCCATGCTTCATCCTAAAAAATGATCTCCTCTACAGGCTAACCTCAGACAAAGGTCAGGAGGTTGAGCAACTGGTGGTGTCGTCCTCCTATACTCGGAAGGTGCTTGACTTCTCCCACACTCATTTACTGGGTGGACACTTGGGGGTGGAGAAAACACAAGAAAGGGTTCTCAGACGGTTCTTCTGGCCAGGGGTATATGAGGAAATTAAGAGGTATTGTGCTTCTTGCCCAGAGTGCCAGTTGTCGTCAGTTAGACCTAAGCTAAGGGCCCGCCCCGCTTATACCTCTCCCGATAATCAAAGTACCCTTTGAAAGAATAGGAATGGATCTAGTGGGTACCCTAGAGAAATCTGCAAGGGGTCACCAGTATATCCTGGTGATTGTCGATTACGCCAGCAGATATCCGGAGGCCATTCCACTGTGCGAGGCTAATGCTAAAAATGTAGCAAAGGAGTTGGTTCAGGTTTTCTCACGGGTTGGCATACCCAGAGAAATCCTTACGGACCAGGGTACACTTTTTTTCCCGTATTATGAAGGAGTTATGTCAACTGTTTAACATACATGCTTTGAAAACATCAGTATACCACCCCCAGACAGATGGGTTGGTAGAACGCTTCAATCGTACCCTGAAGGGGATGTTAAGAAAAGTGGTTAGTAGAGATGGGAGAGATTGGGACCTGCTGCTTCCCTACTTATTGTTTGCTGTAAGAGAGGTTCTGCAAAGCTCCACTGGTTTCTCCCCATTTGAGATTCTGTATGGTCGACACCCCAGGGGTATATTAGATATATTGAGGGAAACCTGGGAAGAGCAGGTGGCCCAAGGCACGAATTTGGTTCAACATGTGGAACAAATGAGGGAGCGTATGGCTCGGATTGCTCCGCTTGTTCATGAGCACATGAAACAAGCCCAGGATGCCCAGAAACTTCACTATGACAAAAAGGCAGTAGCAAGAGAGTTCAACAAGGGAGACAGAGTAATGGTGCTGGTTCCCACAACTGAGAGTAAGCTACTACTACTCGCTACTAGCTCAATGGTTTCTTTTAACTGAAGAAATGCCTTCTGAGCCTCTTCAGACCACCTGAACGGAGTCTGTATCTTGGTCAAGTTGGTTACAGGTCGGACTATGGCAGAGAAATTTTTTACGAATTCTCTATAAAAATTGCAGAATCCGATAAAACATTGAATCCCCGTTTTTGTTAGCTGGCGTGGGCCATGTGGTGACTGCTTTGACCTTAGCCGGATCCATCTGTATATATCCCGGGGTGATGATGAATCCCAGGAAATTGATACGTTTGGTATGGAAGAGGCATTTTTCTAGTTTGGCATACAGATGGGGTTTCAACAATCTTAGTAATACGGTCCAGACGTGGGTCTCGTGGGACTCGGCTGTGTCTGAATAGATTAATATGTCATCCAGATATATGATTACAAATTGATCTAACATATCTCTGAAATATCATTGAGGAACCTTTGGAAGGTGGCGGGGGTGTTGCATAGACCATACGGCATTACCAGATACTCAAAATGACCGTACCTGGACCGAAAGGCAGTTTTCCATTCATCCCCGTCTCTTATTCTGACTAGGTTATATGCACCCCTTAGGTCGAGTTTAGTGAATATCGTAGAAGTTCTTAGTCTGTCCATCAGTTCAGTTATCAAGGGAAGGGGAGATTTGTTTTTGATGGTGATGGCATTCAAGGCACGGTAACACACAGGGCCTGAGTCCCCCATCCTTCTTCCCAACAAGGAATATGGGTGCACCCGCAGGTGAAGTTGATGGTCGAATAAATCCTTTCTGTAAATTCTCCTCTACGTATTCCTTAAGGGTCTTTAGCTCGGGCTCTGATAGCGGATATATTCGTCCATGAGGGATAGGGGCCCCAGGTAACAAATCTATAGGGCAGTCGTAGGTTCTGGAGGGTGGTAACGTGTCTGCTCCTTTTTTCTCGAATACCTTATGAAGGTCTTGATAGATTTTGGGAATTTCAGTACACATTGCTACCGTGTGTACTTGCGGTATGACAGCGCTCAAGGTGTTTATTGGTTCTTCCTGGTCGAAGGGGATAGTGCTGTTGATCCAGTTTATAGTTGGATTATTCTTCCTCAACCAATTCAGGCCAAGGAAGGCTGGGAACACAGGTGATGGTACAATGTCAAAGACAATGGTGTCATTGTGGCTTTCGCCAATATTAGTGGGTAATGGTATGGTCTCTTTAGTAATCGGCCCAGATAGCGGTGAGCTACCATCCAGGAGCTGGATCGGATAAGGCTGCTTTTTGTACACGGTGGGTATCCAAGGTTTGGGCCAAGTTGCAATCCATGAAGCAGCCGCTTGCTCCTGAGTCAAGCATGGCATTGATGCTCATGGCGCGGTTGTTCCACTGTAATGACAAAGGTACAATCATATGGGTGGACATGGCATTGCAGACACTTTTGACATATAAAAGCTGGGAGAGCTAGCGGCTTACCCATGTGACTACTAGGTTTCTCTCGGCACTCCCGGATGTGGTGGACCGCAGTAGAGGCATAGGCCTAAGGAGCGTCTCCTCGTCTTTTCGGCTTCTGTAAGAGGTCCTCTTGCGGCCCCTACTTGCATCGGTTCTTCCTCATCTAACCCGGCTGCGGGGGCGTTTACTGGTAGAGGAGGAAGAGTTCTCCTGGTCGACATTGGGGGGTGAGAGCCGGCACGCTCTGCCCTCCTTTCACGCAGTCTACGGTCAATTTCAATGCTTCGGGATATAAACTTCTCCAAGGTTCTAGGTTTCTCGGCTCTTGCAAGCTCGTCTTTGATGGCTTCTGACAATCCCTTCCTAAACCTGGCTATGACTGAGGGCCGGTTCATTCCATTCAGAATCCAGAGCGATATGTTTAAAATCCGTTATATATATTCCTCAACTTCATTTTTTCCCTATCTTAAATTTTCTAGGGCCTGAGCTGCGTTAGTCAACCGGTGGGGGGTCATCGTACATTTCTTCCATCTTCTTAGAAAAGACATCCCGACTGTTTTATAGAGAACTGATGGTACTTATTAAATGATGCGCCCATTTTTGGGGCCTACCTGTTAGTAGCGATATCGTAGTCCTGACTCTGGCAAAGTCGTTTCTGTAGGTCCGTGGCTGCAGACAAAACATGAGTTGGCACGATGTTATGAAGGAGCAGAATTGAGTACGGTCGCCGCCAAACTTCTCTGGGGGAGCCACGTATGGTTCGGGTCCCGTAGCGTTTGCGTCGGGCGGAGATGCAGTGGCTCCTGCTGCTCCACCAGCGGCAGCACCGCCAGCTGCTCCTTGTTCCAATCGGTTTAGGTTTCTCTGCATAGCCACCTGGTTGGCTTCCAAAACTTGGACAGACTGTGTCAGCACGTTAAGTTGCTGTGAAATGGCGGTCAAGGCTTCTGGTATACTTGCTGGTTCCATAGTAGGCTAGTTTGTTCTGTCAGGATTAGGCGATGATAGGAACCGATGTGCAAGGTATACCAACTCGGCTCATCTACTATGTGGAGGGCTATATGGAAATATACAACCTTATCCACAATAGTAAATGGGTGATAGATAGAATCAGGTGCGTAGAAATGTCCATAGCCGAGTTCCAGGGTTAAGGCGAGCAGCGAGGTCAATAATAATAGCCGGGATCAAAAGGGATAAATCAGGCAGCATAAACGTTTTCCAGGCAGAAGGTCGAGGGTTTAAGGCAGTCAGCAGAATCGGTAAAACAAGCAGGGCTCAATACACGGAAAAAGCAAGGCAAGGTCAGTAGTTAAGATACAATGTATCGTATGAGAGACTAGACAAACTAGCAATGCACTCACCAAACAGCCGGCTTCTTATAGAGGGATCCCAGGTTCTAGCTGATTGGCCGGTGGGATGACGTCAGACGTACGGAGCGTCGTGGTGCGTTGCGCGCGCGCATGCGCAGATCACTTTCATTCCGGGATGCGAGCGAGGAGGGAGCTTGGGCGCCGTCTGTGTCCGGAAGCCTGCCGGCGGCCACCTTGGATCCGCGCGGTAGCGCCACAGGTGAGTTTTCCTCACAGCTTGGGCAAAGTGTAAAGAACTGGCATAATAGGATGAGTCACAGTACAGTAATCAACAATGGTTTGATCGATTATTATCATGTGGATTGAATGCTGGATTTAAAGACAATATGCGTTGTTGAATTTTACTATATATATATATATATATTACACGTATATACATTTTTTATTCTGTTTACTTTATTATTTATTGTTTTATCTATTATTTTGACTTTATATTCTTTGTAATGTGTTTGTGGGAGACATCAGTGCATGGGCATCCTCTGTGCCAGTTGTGAGTGTAGAGCTGTGCATGGTGTGACGTTAGTGAATATTTGTCTATAATGTACATACTAGTTCAGGCGACCCTTGGCACTCCAGATGTTTCAAAACGACATGTCCCATAATGCTTAGGCACACTGCTGGCAGAGCATCATGGTACATGCAGTTCAGAACCAGATGGGATGCCCAGGTTTGCCACCACTGCACTAGTGGCTTGGTATTGCATTTCTCCAGAAATAATAATGGTGTATTTTGTTATTTCTTTTTTATTTTTGAATATTCTGATGCAGCGAAGCATTAAATGACTGCGAGAAACTGGCGTTTTATTGTTCTATTTCTTGTTTAACTGTTGATTTCATCGCTGTATACAGAATAAAAGCATGTTGGAATATCAAGAAAAGGGATTTCAACATGGCTTTATATAGAGATAGATGTCCTCTATTAAATACTTTAGCCTGGCCCAATGGTCAGTTTGGCACAGAAACAGTGCCAACCTCACCTGGATGTGGGTGTATTTTGGGTGGCAGGGGGAGGCAGCATTTCATCCTTGGCTCCAGGCAGCGCAAGGTCTTGGTTCGGCCCTGTAGGAGAGGGCTGGAAAACAATATAACATATCAGGCCCACATTTCCCAAATGCATCTTTAGGTCCATGTACCCAAAGTCTAAGGCTGGTGTCAGACAAGTGTGCTATGTACGCCCGTACTGACGTGCTTACCGGCGCAGCGTTTTGACGCTGCAACGGGGCCGGTCACACACTTGTGCACGCTGGTGCGTGTGCACAAAATGAGCGTGCAACAAGTGTCCGCTATCCAAGCCTCTCTGGCAAAGTGGTAGGATGCGTGCTGACGGAGCTGCAAAGCGCGATTCTCCAAAGGAGGATTGCGCTTTGCAGCACTGAGCGCACTGAGTGCGCTCAGCGAGGTGGCCAGGCGGGCATCGAGTGTAAGGAATATCCACTCTTACGAATGTTCCTTCTGCTCTCCAAAGACATTCGTCTGACTCTAGCCTAAACTGACAACCGTCACAAGTAAAAACGACATGGGTCCAGATATGTTTGTCCATATAGCGGATATAGGAGTAAATGCTCTTCTGTTTGCACATTCAGGTGTTTAACTCTGCTACTTTGTTCCAAAACCCTTCCCACATTCATGTCATGAAAATGACTTTACATCAATGTGAGGGAGTAGATTAATGAATTTCTCATGTGTAGTAAGCTTTTCCTTTATTCTAAAACATTTCTCACATTCAGAACTTGCAAACGGCTTCTCTCCTGTATGAATTCTCTCATGTATGATAAGATCACCCTTTGTTCTAAATCATTTCCCACATTCAGAACAGGCAAACTGCTTATCTCCTGTATAAATTCGCTCATGTTTAGTAAGCTCACCCTTTGCAGGTTATGAATGTGAGAAATGTTTTAGAACAAAGGGTGAGCTTACTAAACATGAGAGAATTCATACAGGAGAAAAGCCGTTTAAATGTTCTGAATGTGAAAAATGTTTTAGAACAAACAGCTTCTCTCCTGTATGAATTCTCTCATGCTCAATAATCTTACCCTTTGTTCTAAAAAATTTTCACATTTGGAACATGCAAACGGCTTTTCTCCTATATGAATTCTCTCATGTTTAGCAAGAGTACTCTTTGATGTAAAACATTTCTCACATTTAGAACATACAACCGACTTCTCTCCTGTATGAATTATTTTATGTAAAGTAAGCTCGTAATGTGTTCTAAAACATTTTCTCACTTTCAGAACATGTAAACAGCTTCTCTCCTGTATGAATTCTCTCATGTTCAGTAAGCTTATCCTTTGATATAAAACATTTCCCACATTCAGAACATGAAAATGGCTTCACTCCTGTATGAATTCTTTCATGTACAGTAAGCTCAACCTTTGTTCTAAAACATTTCTCACATTTAGAACACGCAAACGGCTTCTCTCCTGTATGAATTCTCTCATGTACAGTAAGATGATTTCTTCTTCTAAAACATTTCTCACATTCAGGACAAGGAAACGGCTTCTCTCCAGTATGAATTTTCTCATGATTACTAAGGTTACCCTTTGTACTAAAACATTTTCTACATCCAGAACATTCAAACATCTGCTCTCCTAGGTGATCTCTGTGTTTACCAAAACTTGCATTTGTGCGTAAACATTTCTCACTTTCAGGGCATTGAAATGTTTTACTTGCAATATGGGCTGTGTGAGTTTGGGGTTCTGACACAAGAGACAGAATTTGTAAATTCAAAATGAACCAACAGGTCTGAATAAGGATAATTTTTTGGACTGTCCCATGTGACAGCTCGGTATTCTCAGGTTGTTTTTTGATTTTTTTTGGAAATTCAGAGCTTCATCTTTGATAATTTTCCTATGCTTTACTGACAGAGGTTTTCTTCAACATGTACCGATTCCTCATAAATTATTCCTACAGACATTTTCAGACTCTTGCTGTACTCCTGCAAAAGAATACAGTTTCTAGTAGAGGTATAGACTTTGTGTAATAACTTGAGGGTAGTGCAGGTCTTATCATTATGCTGATGGTATCTTACCATTTCAGTAGTGTCAGGCAGCCACAGAAAGAAGAAGGAAAAAGGGGGAAGAGGCATAAGTAATGAAAGACCTTACCTGTAGGTGCCGATGCAAATGTCAATGACCCCAACAGGTACCAGAGAAAAACCCTCTCCTTTTAAGTCTATTTTGTCTCCTTGTTTCAGAGGGGTGAGAGGTTCAGGATTTTCAACACTAGTGTGTGCAGCCAATTGCGCTGGGGTGTGCACCCATGGAACATGTATTAATTGAAAGTCATGTTTAGAAGATTTTGCACAAAATGCACATCTTGCATTAGGAATAACGGTAAGACTCTCACTCCTTATGCCCGCCGACTACGCCAGTATTTGTTATATACACTGGTCTAGCTCCAGCAAACCCCTTTATTCTTGTTTAAACCTCATGTTTGACATTTAAACTTTGTTGCTGCATCCAGGTTCCTGGGCTCCAGTCAGGACTTTCCCTGGAATCCAATGAGCACCGGGTGTGGCTCATTTCCACCTGAAAAGCCTCCATAAATAGGAGCTACTCCCAAGAACGTTTGCTTCTGGATTGTGTCTGACTCATTCATTCACTGAGAAAGCCCTTTGGTGTGTGGACCTGTTCCTGCTAGTGCTTTTTGGATATTCCGTGTATCGACCTTTGACTGTTTACTTTAACCAGTCTCTGGACTCTCCTATTTTGATACTTCAATTGGATTACAGTGTACCGACCCTATGCTATGGACTTTGACCAACCTATGCCAGTCACCTGCCACAACCTTTATGCTTTGATCTAACCACGATTCTGCAAGTTCCTGCAAACCCTATTGTTTCTGTTAATTCAACCTCCCTGTTGTTGCCTTAGCCCTGTCTGTCCAGTACTCTGTATTTTGTTATATTATATTTAATTGCTTTATGCCTTGTTAGTTCTTGTGTCTTTAGTTTTCCTAGTTTTTGTTTCCTGCTTTATAGTCTTGTTATTAATCCTCTTTTGTATTTTCGCTTTAAACTTTAGATCCTGTTTCTCTTTTGCCTTTTATTCCTGTTTAGTTTCTGTGTCCGTTCCTTTCCTGTTTTGCCCGTTTCACTTCTGCCTCGCTATTCTTAGTCTCCTTCCATTCTCACTTCTTTGGCTTACACCTTCTAGTCTCTCTTAGTTACCTTCTTCTTGCCTGTTCTGCTTAGTTGTTTCCTTCTTATCTCGCCTCCCTTGGTTAACTCCTTTCTGTCTAGCCTCTGTGTAGTAAGTTCCCTCCTGTCTAGTCATTCCTTGTTAGCCGTGGTCAGCCTCCTCTCATTCTGCTTTTGTCTATTTTGTTTATTACTGTAGTGTTTCCAGTGTACAAATATATCAGGAACAATCACCAGTTTATAGCAGGTTCATGATGCAGCTCTTTATTCAGCTCCAGGGCAATCAACAACTAACTGTAAGCAACTGAAACAGGAACTAGACTGGCTGCTGACCATAGAGTTCTCAGATAGCAAAGCCAGAGTGTCTTAAAGTAACAGTACACCACATCTCCCCAACCAATTCCAAATTCCCCCTTTAAACAAACATTACTGAACAATAAACAAAACTATAAAATGTGTTAGGAAAGCAAAGTATATTTTATCCTATGACATAATCTTCCAGTCTCTCAGGAAGGTGTATTACTCTTCCAGCTCTCGTTGTGTTTTGCGCAGATTCTGTAGGATTTATAGGGACCAGGGTTCCTTGGTCTCTATCTGTACCTGACACGTCAGTCTCTGAGGCTGAACTTTCTGCAAACGTTGACTCTGCTTCACTTGCAGTTACAAGTAGCTGGGGCTCTGGGTGGTCTTGACCCATTGTGTTATCCATCCTGAGATGACGTCGATTTCTCCTGTACTTTCTGCCTTCCGGACTTTCAATTACATAAGACCTTGGCTCAGGACCAACGGATGATATCTTTGCAGGCTGCCAACCTGCCATGGTCTCCATACGGACTGCTTCCCCTTTTCAGAAGGGCAGTAGTGATTTGGCACCATGATCCTACTACACTTTCTGCCTGCGCTGTAATTCCCTCAGGTTTTTTGTGTGCGTGCTTCGGGATCTGTGGCTGTAATGCAGAGGCCACAACAGGTAATTTGGTCCTTAGTACCCGGCCCATTAAAAGTTTTTTTTTTTTTAAAGGATTTTAGCAGGAAGGATACATTGAGATTTCTCTAGTTTTCAAGTATGTCCTGGAGAGTAGGCCATACCAGTGACTGGGAAGTTGCACAGCTCCAGAAGCCCTATATGAGGATCTTCCCCCGATTCCCATGTCTTTTGGAGCATTAGCTTGATTATTTTTACAGTTCGTTCTGCCAGTCCATTCGATTGGGGGTAGCCAGGACTAGAATGAGTAAACTTTATACTCCATTGGGCAGCAAAGTCCTTCACCTCAGCACTTGCAAAGGATACATGGTCGCAGATGACTTCTGTTGGGATACCATGTCTACTAAAGGTTGCTTTCAGTTTGCCAATCACTGTCTTTGCAGATTTATCAGACAGTTTTAAGTTAACACTTTGGGGTACTTGGAGAAATAGTCCACTATCACAAGGAACGAGCACTCTTTCCACTCAAAAATGTCCATTGCCAGTTTTTGCCAAGGAAAGTGAGGAATTTTGTGTGAGAGTAATGGCTCCTTTTGATTCGCTGGTTGGGGTCTAGCACAAATCTTGCAGGTCTCGGCTATCTGTTGTATGTTCCTGGACATGCCGGGCCAGAACAGGATCATTCGAGCCCGCATTTTGGTCCTCTGTATTCCTTGATGGCACTCATGCAAACTTTCCAGAATTTTTCTGCAAGCATTCTGAGGTACCACAATCTTGTCACCGAGCAATAGGAGACCATCCTCCATGCGGAGCGAGTCCTTGCATTGCCAATAGGGGTGTAGATTAGGATGAAGTTGCTTTTTTCTCAGTGGCCAACTGTGAGATAAAACTTGCTTAATGGCAGATAAGGTTTCATCTTCTGCTGTGGAAGTCTGTAAATAAGATAACATATCAGCCCCAATAGATTCTGATGCTGACATAGTGTAAACAACCCTCTTTGTTGATAGCATGTCTTCTTGTTCCGACGGATCCACAGTGGCCCTCGAAAGGGTATCTGAAATATGCATGTCACGTCCAGGAGTGTATACGATCTGTAGGTCATATCGTTGCAGTTGTAAGAGCATACGTTGGAGTCTCGCTGGTGCTTTGCATAATGGTTTAGTCAGAATTGCTTCAAGAGGCTTGTGGTCAGACTGGACTGTGACTGGTTTGCCAAATATAAACTGGTGGAACTTTTTTGTTGCATATACAACGGGCAGTAGTTCTTTTTCTATCTGTGCATAATTCTGCTCTGTGGTAATCATGGCTCTCGATGCATACGCGATGGGACAGTTATCCTGAAGTAAGCACGCTCCAAGTCCTGACTTAGAGGCATCTGCCTGAATCACCACTGCTCTTGTTGGGTCAAAAAATCTCAATACTGTAGCCTCAATCAGCGAATGTTTTAAAGACTGAACTGCTTTAGCATGCTCTGGGCCCCACTGCCAAATTATATCCTTGCAAAGTAGCTTCCTCAATGGTGCTGTAATCTCTGCCTCCTCAGGTATGTATTGTGCAAGATACCGGATCATGCCCAAAAATCTCTGTAGCCCTTTATTGTCCTCCGGGTCAGGCATTTTGCTAATCGCATTGACCTTCTTCATATCGGGTTGAAGTCCTACAGGGGTGATGACGTGTCCCATATACCGGACTTCTGATACTTTGAATTGGATTTTGTCTGGATTGAACTTGATGTTCTCTTCTAATGCACGGTTCAATACCTGGATTAAAATCCAATCATACAACAAAAAAATGTGGAGAACGAACACTTAGAGCAAAAATGAAAAATACGAAATATAACCCCGTCGCCCAAAGCACCACAAGTGCGGTCCCAATCCGCACCAAATAAACAAAAAAAGGGGAAAAGTCGGTGTTCGGCGTGTCCGCATACGCGGTAGGGGGAAATATCTAATACTAAAACGAAATGAACATGCAATGATTGTAAGAGGAGATAACATACAATATAGACAGCTGGGTTAGATGACTCGAAGTTCGTCAAAATGTTCCTAAAAAGGAAAAAAGAGTATAATAGTGAAGTCCAGTCATTAAAAAATGAGAAAATGAAGGGGGGAGATGGATCCACTCACACTTTCCAGAGCCTCGTTAGGCTCGATCACCTCGCCTGTGGGTGTTTACGTGGCTCACCCAGTAGCTCTCAGGGGTAGACCCGTCTCACAGCCTTGGTGTCCTTTCAGGATCCTGGGTCATCCACAGGTTCTCCAATATTTAGGTGCCAATGGTTCTCAACAACTCACTTATCTCAGGCCTTGGCATTCCTTTGGGGTCCTGGGTGTTCACAGGTCGTAACTTGTAATAGCTTGTAGAAATCGTCATATGAAATGTCTTTTTTTTTCTTTTTAAATGTTTCTTGTAACGGATGCCACTACTCGGAGGGAGTAGATACACCTTAGATGCCGGGGTAGCGCTGCAATGAGCAGAGGTAGCGAGCCGGCGTCAGGTTCCTTGCTGGAATATATTGAGTCAGCCAGGAGGAAATACCTAGAAGATAATCACTCTTCCCAAATACTCGTTGAGATGCAGTATAGGTTGTAGGTAAATCAGAGTGTCACTCTGATTTACCTACAACCTATACTGCATCTCAACGAGTATTTGGGAAGAGTGATTATCTTCTAGGTATTTCCTCCTGGCTGACTCAATATATTCCAGCAAGGAACCTGACGCCGGCTCGCTACCTCTGCTCATTGCAGCGCTACCCCGGCATCTAAGGTGTATCTACTCCCTCCGAGTAGTGGCATCCGTTACAAGAAACATTTAAAAAGAAAAAAAAGACATTTCATATGACGATTTCTACAAGCTATTACAAGTTACGACCTGTGAACACCCAGGACCCCAAAGGAATGCCAAGGCCTGAGATAAGTGAGTTGTTGAGAACCATTGGCACCTAAATATTGGAGAACCTGTGGATGACCCAGGATCCTGAAAGGACACCAAGGCTGTGAGACGGGTCTACCCCTGAGAGCTACTGGGTGAGCCACGTAAACACCCACAGGCGAGGTGATCGAGCCTAACGAGGCTCTGGAAAGTGTGAGTGGATCCATCTCCCCCCTTCATTTTCTCATTTTTTAATGACTGGACTTCACTATTATACTCTTTTTTCCTTTTTAGGAACATTTTGACGAACTTCGAGTCATCTAACCCAGCTGTCTATATTGTATGTTATCTCCTCTTACAATCATTGCATGTTCATTTCGTTTTAGTATTAGATATTTCCCCCTACCGCGTATGCGGACACGCCGAACACCGACTTTTCCCCTTTTTAAAATCCAATCATGTTTCTCATGCGATGTTGCAGCAATAATCATGTCATCAGCTATGATATGCACACCTGGGATGTCCCCAAAAATCTCCATATTCTTCTTTTGAAACACTTCACTAGCTGACTTTATATCGAATGGCATCCTGCAAAATCTAAAGCGCCCCCATGAGGAGTTAAAAGTACACAGTTCTGATGACTCTTTGTCTAATTTAACTTGCCAGTAACCGTCTTTTTAATCAAGGATTGTGAATATGGTTTTGCCAGCAAGTTGACTCTGTACATCCTCTGCGGTGGGGATATTGAAATGGTGATGCTTTATAGCCTTGTTGAGATCACGGGGGTCCAAACATACCCACAGAGTGCCATTCATCTTTTCTGTAACCACAAGGCTGTTCACCCACTCAGTGAGACTATGTACTCTAGCAATGATCTGATCTTTTTCTAATTGCATGATAGTCTCTTTAAGTTTTCCCAGAATTGAAAATGGGATTTTCCTGCAGCAGTGTACAACTGGAGCAACACTCGGGTCCAAGTAGATGTGGAATGTTTCTTTATATTGCCCAATTCCCTGAAATACCTCTGGGTAACATTTCAGCAGATCATCTTTTGTACTGATGGTTTGTGTAGACACTGTGTGGACTTTACGAAGTAAATCCAATTCCTGACATGCTGCTTTTCCTAGTAATGGAATTGAGGAACATTGCGTAATGAAGAATTCCAGCTCTGCTATATGTGTGGGAGTAGCCGCAGTCAGAGACACAATCCCTTTTGGGCAGATTCTCGATCCTCCATAGGCGACTAAAGTAGTGTTAGTATTTTTGAGGCAGAGCTGTCCAGGAATCCTGTTGAAGACAGCGAGGGGTAATACATTTGCCTCAGCACCAGTATCTAGCTTAAATTTAATAGGTGCACCATTGATTTGCACCACAGAGAACCACGCAGTGTTTCGGACCTCGGTGCTTGTTTGTTTTCACTGCTAGAAGGTATATCTCTCAGTATAGCTCCAATAAATAATGTATCTACAGTTTCCGCATTCACACTCCTGCCTCTGTGATTTACAACATTTTGCAAAGTGATGTTTTTTGTGGCAAATGTAGCAAACACATCCAAACGCTGGGCATCTTTGAGGTGGGTGTACGTTGCACACTTAGGGCACACATTCCTTTTTGTTTCAGACCTTGTGGCATAATGAGAGTTCTTTGTGAATGTGAGTGTAACTTTGTATTCTAAGGCATGAATAGTCTGGGGAGCGCTTCCTGACATGTTTGCAGCCATAACTTGAACCTGAACTTTGGTTGCTTCAGCAGCCTGACATATGTCTATTGCCTTTTGTAGGTGGAGTTCAGTCTCTCTGAGCAAATGTTCTTTAAGTCTGGTATCAGTAACACTGAAAACTAATTTGTCTCTTAACATGTCATCCAGCATTGCCCCAAATTCACAGTCTCTGGCTTTCTGCCGCAGCTCTGTCATATACCTTTCAATTCCTTGCTCCTTCAGATTAGGGATGAGCCGAACACCGCCCGAGTTCGGTTCGGGCCCGAACCCGAACTTCCCATATGTTCAGGTCCGAACTCGAACTCCATGCAAGTCAATGGGGCTGAAAATTCGGTTTTTAGAGTGCCCTCCAAGAGGGCATATATGCTAAATATTTGCCATAAAAGGTGTATGGGGGTCTGGGTAGTGCCCTGGGGGACAGGAAACAAGGACAAAAAGTAAAAAAAAAACGTTTTTAAAGTGAGTTTTCCATGAAATAAGGGTTAAAAATAAAAACGAAAAATTCCTTCAAATATTGTGCCTAGGAGGTCCCCATAACCTGCCCGTGAAGTGGCGGATTTCTAGGATGTATAGAAGCACTTAAAAACCAGAAAATGAAGTTTCAAATGATGGTAAACAGTTTTCCTTTAATCTATCCATAAACAACTGCTTGGGGCGGCAGTATGAAAAGAGGAGACATTTTCGGACATGCAGAAAACGTTTACTGATTTTTTGGCGGTGAAAAGCAGGAAAATGGAAAATGCTAGACCAAATAGCCGATTTGGAAAGTGAGATAAATGGGAGAATTTTTCTGGTTCGGCTATTTTGACCTAGAATTTTCTCTTCAGTCATTCTCCTGAGTTTCACCTTTCTCTGAATAACCCTGTCAGGGTTATTCAGAGAGCGGTGAAGAGCAGGAGAATGACTGGAGAATGGAAAATTCTAGGTCAAAATAGCCAAACCAGAAAAATTCTCCCATTTAGGCTAGGGTCAGACTAGCGAATTTTTAACGTGCGTTTAGGCGCACTTAATCACGGCCGCACTAGCAGCAAACGATGGGCAATGACGGCCAATATAAGAAGTACGGTCGCACGAAGGTCGGGCTGCGCAACGCAAGTGGAAAATGAACGCATTTTTTCGAGAACGCAGAACTGCTAGTACGGACGTACAGAGTGCGCTGAGTTCACTAGCGGCGTGTGTGCGTGATTTGGAGACGTCAGACCCTGCTCATGTCCGGCCAACATAACGTCGAGACACCCAAAGTTTCCTGGTTTGGATCCGTAAAAAATCACGCACAAAAATGCGCATCGTATGACCATTTTAGCGCATTCCGTGAAAAAAATACAGCAATGCGTTCGGACGCACTTTTTGACGGTCGCTGTGAAAAATGCGTTAGTCTGACCCTAGCCTTATCTCACTTTCCAAATCGGCTATTTGGTCCAGATTGTTCTCGTTTCCTGCCATTCTCCTGGTTTTCACCTTTCTCTGAACAACCCTGAGAGAGAGGTGAAAGCCAGGAGAACTGGCAGGAGAAGAGAACAATCTAGACCAAATAGCCGATTTGGAAAGTGAGATAAATGGGAGAATTTTTCTGGTTTGGCTATTTTGACCTAGAATTTTCCATTCTCCAGTTATTCTCCTGATTTTCACCGCTCTCTGAATAACCCTGTGAATGTTTAATCCCGAGGTGAAAAATAACATTGCTTTAGATGTGAAAAGCGGGCAATGAGGAAATTTTGTATTTTTTCACACAGCAGTTAAATGCAGCATATTAGGAAGTTTTAGGAGGGAAATTACTCACTCAGAACAGAAGCAGACACCCCACACCTTCATTCTACATAAAATGTATCAAATTGATTAGACCAGACTAAGGCTGGGGTCAGACCAGCGCATTTTTAACGTGCGTTCTGGCGCACTTAATCACGGCCGCACTAGCAGCAAATGACGGCCAATGACGGCCAATATACGAAGTACGGTCGCACGAAAGTCCGGCCGCGCAACGCAAGTGGAAAATGAACGCATTTTTTCGAGAACGCAGAACCTCTAGTACGGACGTACAGAGTGCGCTGCGCCCGCTAGCGGTGTGTGTGTGTGATTTGGAGACGTCAGACCCTGCTCATGTCCAGCCAACATAACGTCCAGACGCAAAAAGTTTCCTGGTTTGGATTCGTAAAACATCACGCACGAACATGCGCATCGTATGATCGTTTTCGCATATTCCGTGAAAAATACATCAATCCGTTCGGACGCACTTTTTTACGTTCGCGTGTAAAAATGCTTTCGTTTGACCCTAGCCTTAAACATCTGTTGTTGTTATGCCGTTTGAAAAAAAAAGGTCATTTAGAGGTGAGAATCTTTGCACCTAGACATTAGTTTTTAATTCAATATCTAATAAACCGTTGTTTATAATATTCTGCAGTAAAGAGTCTCTTTATTTCTAGATTTTTTAGTATTTTTAAGCATTTTTTATACTTTTTTCAAAATTTCATTTTTTTTTCCGAACTCGAACCGGACACACCCAAAAAGTTCGAAGGTCGCGAACTTTCGAACTGCCAAAGTTCGGGCCGAACTCCGAACCGTCCGAACCCGAACAGCTCATCCCTACTTCAGATGTGGATGTGGCCGAAACTGACGTCTCTCAAACACAACAATTTTCTTGGGATTGCAATGGTCCCTGAACAACTTGAGCACTGAATCTAATGTCCTTTCAGCAGGCAGGGCTGATTCCAGTGTGTTATAAACTTCTTGCCCTTCCTCCCCCAGAACATGCAGGGCTATGGCAAACTGGATTTTCTGCTCCTTTTTATATAATTCAGCTGTTTCAGCATAAATTAAAAATCTTTTCTGCCATCTCCTCCAGTTTTCACTTACATTTCCTGTGAACTGAAGAGCTCCTGGTGGTCTGAAAATTTCCATGCTGCAGCTGGATAAACTTAAAAAAAAATCCTTGTCGTAATGGCTTTCCTCAGGCAAGAGACTCTTTCACTCTTGACACCATGTAGTGTTTCCAGCAGGTCCAGAAATATTGGGACATCGACACAATTCTAACATCTTTGGCTCTATACATCAAACTCTAAACATCATCTGCAAACTGCTGTAAGTCCTACACCGTTCACCTGAGTTGGATGTACATACCCTCAAATTAAAGCTGACAGTCTGCAGTTAAAGCACATTGTGATTGTTTCATTCCAACTCCATTGTGGTGGTGTATAGTAGGGATGAGCCGAACACTCCCCGAGTTTGGTTCGAAACCGAACTCGAACTTTCCAAATGTTCTGGTCCGAATCCGAACCCGAACTCGGACCCCATACAAGTCAATGGGGCTGAAAATTTGGTTTTTAGAGTGCCCTCCAAGAGGGCATATATGCTAGATATTTGCCATAAAAAGTGTATGGGGGTCTGGGTAGTGCCCTGGGGGACAGGAAACAAGGACAAAAATTTTAAAAAAAAATGTTTTTAAAGGGACAATGAGTTTTCCATGAAATAAGGGTTAAAAATAAAAACGAAAAATTCCTTCAAATATCGTGCCTAGGAGGTCCCCATAACCTGCCCGTGAAGTGGCGGATTTCTAGGATGTATAGAAATATGTAAAAAACAAAAAATGACATTTCAAATGACGGTAAATGCTTTTCCTTTAATCTATCCATAAACAACTGCTTGGGGCGGCAGTCTGTATGAAAAGAGGAGACATTTTCGGACACGCAGGAAAAAGTTTACTGATTTTTTGGCGGTGAAAAGCAGAAGAATGACTGGAGAATGGAAAATTCTAGACCAAATAGCCGATTTGGAAAGTGAGAAAAAAATGGGAGAATTTTTCTGGTTCGGCTATTTTGACCTAGAATTTTCTCTTCAGTCATTCTCCTGAGTTTCACCTTTCTCTGAATAACCCTGTCAGGGTTATTCAGAGAGCGGTGTAGAGCAGGAAAATGACTGGAGAATGGAAAAGTCTAGGTCAAAATAGCCAAACCAGAAAAATTCTCCCATTTAGGCTAGGGTCAGACTAGCGAATTTTTAACATGCGTTTAGGCTAGGGTCAGACGAACGCATTTTTCACGTCGTCCGTGAAAAAGTTCGGTCGAACGAACGTACGTATTTTCCCCCGGAATACGCGATAGCGGTCATACGATGCGCCTTTTCGTCCGTGATTTTGTACGGATCATCAATAAAACACTTTTTGAGTCTGGACGTTATGTTGGCCGGACATTAGCAGCGTCTGACGTCTCCTAATCACGCACACACGCCGCTATGCGGCCGCAGCGCACTCTGTACGTCAGTAGTAGCGGTTTGACGTTCTCGAAAAAATGCGTTCGTTGGCCACTTGCGTTGCGCGGACGAACTTTCGTGCGGCCGTTCGTCGTATGTTCCCCGGCATTGGACGTCATTTGCTGCTAGTACGGCCGTGATTTCGTGCGGCTAAACGCACGTTAAAACTGCTTTCGTCTGACCTTAGCCTTAGGCGCACTTAATCACGGCCGCACTAGCAGCAAATGACGGGCAATGACAGCCAATATACGAAGTACGGTCGCATGAAAGTCCGGCTGCGCAACGCAAGTGGAAAATGAACGCATTTTTTAGAGAACGCAGAACCGCTAGTACGGACATACAGCGTGCGCTGCGTCCACTAGCGGTGTGTGTGCGTGATTTGGAGACGTCAGACCCGGCTCATGTCCGGCCAACATAACGTCGAGACAACCAAAGTTTCCCGGTTTGGATCCGTAAAAAATCACGCACAAAAATGCACATCGTATGACCGTTTTCGCGCATTCCGTGAAAAAATAAGGCAATGCGTTCGGACGCACTTTTTGACGGTCGCTGTGAAAAATGCGTTAGTCTGACCCTAGCCTTATCTCACTTTCCAAATCGGCTATTTGGTCCAGATTGTTCTCTTTTCCTGCCATTCTCCTGGTTTTCACCTTTCTCTGAACAACCCTGAGAGAGAGGTGAAAGCCAGGAGAACTGGCAGGAGAAGAGAACAATCTAGACCAAATAGCCGATTTGGAAAGTGAGTTAAATGGGAGAATTTTTCTGGTTTGGCTATTTTGACCTAGAATTTTCACTTCTCCAGTTATTCTCCTGCTTTTCACCGCTCTCTGAATAACCCTGTGAATGTTTAATCCCGAGGTGAAAAATAACATTGTTTAAGGCTGGGGTCAGACGAGCGCAGTTATCACGTCCGTGTTGCCGCACATTTGTACGTCCGTGGCAGCATAGCATTCTGACCAATGGAGCCCCACACACGAAGTACGTCCACACGGAAGTGTGGATGCAGCAAACGGACGCAGGTTAGGCAAGAACGTAATACTGCTAGAACGGACGTGCAGAGTGCGCCACGTCCGCAACGTCCGTGTAGCTTTGTATGTGAGTGATGAAACGAGGTCAGATGGACTGCATTTATACGTCCAGCATTTTTGACGGACAGAATGTTTTTTCATTTTAATTTATTTTCCCTGCTACATCAGTCAAAAAATACGTCAGTGAAAAAAACGGACTGTTTGGCCACTACCTTGTTGTCAGTCAGTAAGTACGTCCGTACTGCACGGACGCACAGTCCGTATAAAAATGCGCTCATCTGACCCTAGTCTTAGGCTAGGGTCAGACGAACGCATTTTTCACGTTGTCCGGGAAAAAGTACGTTCGAACGAACGTACGTATTTCCCCCCGGAATACGCGATAGCGGTCATACGATGCGCATTTTCGTCCGTGATTTTGTACGGATCATCAATGAAACACTTTTTGTGTCTGGACGTTATGTTAGCCGGACATTAGCAGCGTCTTATGTCTCCTAATCACACACACGCCGCTATGCGACCGCAGCGCACTCTGTACGTCAGTAGTAGCGGTTTGACGTTCTCGAAAAAATGCGTTCGTTGGCCACTTGCGTTGCACGGACGAACGTTTGTGCGGCCGTTCGTCGTATGTTCCCCAGCATTGGACGTCATTTGCTGCTAGCACGGCCGTGATTTCGTGCGGCTAAACGCACGTGAAAAATGCGTTCGTCTGACCCTAGCCTTAGATGTTATTTTTAATTTTTTTCAAACACAAGTTAACCACTTGGCTGCTATGAACACGCTCAGCGCATCCAGCCAAGTGGTTCTCCTGTGCTATACAGGAGGCAGCAATCCGCCGGATTCCGGCAGATTGCTGCGCCCCCGGTGCGGGCTGACATCTTGGTTGTCAGCCCAGCACTCCGGGACACTCGCGGCGGCGCGATGACATCTAAGGCTAGGGTCAGACTAACGCATTTTTCGCGTTGTCTGTGAAAAAGTGCGTTCGAACGAATGGACGCATTTTTTCACGGAATACGCGATAGCGGTCATACGATGCGCCATTTCGTCCGTGATTTTGTACGGATCATCAATAAAACACTTTTTGTGTCTGGACGTTATGTTGGCCGGACATTAGCAGCGTCTGACGTCTCCCAATCACGCACACACGCCTCTAGCGGACGCAGCGCACTCTGTACGTCCGTACTAGCGGTTTGACGTTCTAGAAAAAATGCGTTCGTTTGCCACTTGCGTTGCGCGGATGAACTTTCGTGCGGCCGTACTTCGTGTGTTCCCCGGCATTGGACGTCATTTGCTGCTAGCACGGCCGTGATTTCGTGCGTCTAAGGCTAGGGTCAGACTAACGCATTTTTCACGTTGTCCGTGAAAATGTGCGTTCGAAGAATGGACGTATTTTTTCACGGAATACGCAATAGCGGTCATACTATGCGCAGTTTCATCCGTGATTTTGTACGGATCATCAATAAAACACTTCTTGCATCTGGACGTTATGTTGGCCGGACATTAGCAGCGTCTGATGTCTCCAATTCACGCACACACGCCGCTAGCGGACGCAGCGCACTCTGTACGTCAGTACTAGTGGTTTAACGTTCTCGAAAAAATGCGTTCATTTTCCACTTGTGATGCGCAGCCGGACTTTTGTGCGACCGTACTTCGTATATTGGCCGTCATTGCCCGTCATTTGCTGCTAGCACGGCCGTGATTAAGTGCGCCAGAACGCGCGTTCGCACTGCCTCAGTCTGACCCTAGCCTTAACGCACGTTAAAACTGCTTTCGTCTGACCCTAGCCTAATTCAGGCGCCCCCCCCCCGCATGTGCGGAGGAAGCGCCTGAAAGGGAGGGGGGAGGTCCTTCGGACCTCTCTCTCTCCCGATCGCCGGGGGGCAGAGGGTTAATCCAGGCACCGTTTGGAAGGGCACAGCCTGCCCTTCCAAACGGTGGCAGTGATTAACCCCTGGGGAGCCGGATCACGAATCAGCGCTGAAAAGTGCCGGATCGTGATCCTCTCCTGGAGCTGGCCGACCTCTTGGATGTCGGCCAAGCCTCCAGGAACTCCCCCTGAGGACTGGCGTCATCGTGCATAGCACGATGACGCCAGTCCTGGAGTTAACCCCTAGCTACCACCAATGTTGGAGATGGGGATTCATTGGAACCCCCTATCTCCCGATCCGTGGCAGCTAGGGGTTAATGTTTGATATCGTTGGATCGGCCAGAGCATGGCCTTTCCAAGGATACCAAACATGAGCATGAAAAATGTTTTTTTTTTAAAAAAAAATTAAAAAATAATAAAAAAAAAAATTTTTGTTTTGTTTATGTTTTGTTAATGCAGTCAATTATAGATTTAAAAGGCAAAATTTATTTAAAATAAATAAAACAGGCACATGGGTAAAACACCTAGGTGTTTAACACCTAGGTGTTTTACCCATGTGCCTGTTTAATTTATTTTAAATAAATTTTGCCTTTTAAATCTATAATTGGCGTGCAGCACTTTTTGGGATCACAAGACTACGTATCCAGGAGAAATTCGGCATTCCCATCTAATTTTGCCGATTGATTGGAGCATCCAGTGTCTGATTGAGACACAAAAAATGTGAGTGCATTCTCCTTTTTTTATCTACATCTGTTTAGAAATTTATTACGCTATGGTAGCGTTTCTGTTTATTTTAAAGGTACACAGACAAGAAGAAAAAACCTTTTGAAGGAAGCGCTGACTTGATCATCTCTTCTTTTTGCTATATTAATCACCAGTTTATAGCAGGTTCATGATGCAGCTCTTTATTCAGCTCCAGGGCAATCAACAACTAACTGTAAGCAACTGTAACAGGAACTAGACTGGCTGCTGACCATAGAGTTCTCAGATAGCAAAGCCCCAGTGTCTTAAAGTAACAGTACACCACAATTACCCTTGTGTTTCTTTAAATATCAGTTTTCCCTGGAATCTGCCTGGCCTCATCTCTATCACCACACACTCGACTCGCTCCTGCTCGCATCCACAGGCAGAGCCTGACAATAACAAGCCTGTAATACAGAGATAGTCAGATTTTATGCTATTCATCGTGAACCAGATAAAGGGAAATATAAAATCTCAATGTACTAGATCAGTGGTTCCCAACCGCAGTCCTTAAGTACCCTTAACAGGCCAGGTTTCCAGATATCTGAAGCACAGCACAGGTGATATGATTTGCTGCTCAGTGATAGCAGGATTCAGTCTGCTTTTTTCCAAGGTAATCCTTAAAATCTGGCCTGTTAGGGGTACTTATGACCATGGTTGGGAACTGAAGAGAATAATGGTCTCCAATTGTCCGTCCTTAACCCCTAAGACCCTGTCTTAGGCACACCTTGAGTTAACTCTCCTTCTGCGCAGGGAGAGAGAAAATCCTTTAAGGCTAGGGTCAGACTGAGGCAGTGCGAACGCGCGTTCTGGCGCACATAATCACGGCCGCACTAGAAGCAGATGCCGGGCAATGACGGCCAATATACGAAGTACGGTCGCACAAAAGTCCGGCCGCGCAACGCAAGTGGAAAATGAACGCATTTTTTCGAGAACGTTAAACCGCTGGTACTGACGTACAGAGTGCGCTGCGGCCGCATAGCAGCGTGTGTGCGTGATTAGGAGATGTCAGACGCTGCTAGTGTGCGGCCAACATAACGTTCAAACAGCCGGATTTCCCTAGACTTCTTTTCACCCCATCGTCATGAAATACGTCCAGAATTGCGCATCGTCTGACCACTTAAGCGTATTCCGTGAAAAAATGCGTGCGCACGCATCGACGTACATTTTGACGGTGGCCGCAGAAAATGCGCTCATCTGTCCCTAGCCTAAAAAAACACACGAGGCATGTAATTTTGTCTGGCAATTTCTCTCTGCCTTCCAACGGTTCTTGACACATATTTATACCCTGTGTCAAGGCGCTGGCTCTTTATTTCATTAGTTAACATTTTCAAAACATAACATAGTTCATTGGCCAGTTTCAATACAGGTCTGGTGACACATTTCTAGACCTTCCCGTGGCCTCGGCATGTGATTTCTTGAGATATCAGCATTTCTTCAGGCATCAGCACTTTTCCAGACATCACTTCAAAGAAATTTGCAAACATCAGCATCTAAAGACATTTGCAAACATCAGTGTCCTTGTTATTCTAAAGACATTTGCAAACATCTCGAGAAGTGAACCTTAGTCCTATAATACTGCTGACTATCAATTTATCTTAAAACTATTATAATTCATGGGGTGTCATTTAACTACTTATAGGGTCCTTCTTATAGGTCAGCAGATGGTGGTCTGAGGATTCCTTTTCCTTCAGGAACCACTGTACTAGATGAAAGAGGACCTCTTCAGCCACCATTAGGGTATGCTTGGGAACACCAGGCTCACCCTGTACGCACACCTATGGTTTCCATTTAGTCACAATTAATTGAGGCTCACTAGTGCTCTACATCACACTCCAGACATTTAACCTCTTGTCTGGCAAAAATTCAGCTCTTTCCTGAAACATTTACTTACTAATAGGTCACAAATAACCCATTCCCTGCCAGAAAGCTCCATATCAGTCATTCTGGCCAGGGAGTGATTGTCACACAGGGGCTTCTTATAGACTAAGCATCGTCTTATTCCCATGGCTGGGGGATATTTCATTTCTGAATTCACACACATCATTATACAGCGGATACAGGTTATAATCATCAATATATAGATTTACTTACAAGAAGGCCGCTCACTCCCAGGACCCCCAGGCTGGATCTCCTCTCTGGATTCACCAGGTGGATCTGCAGTAGGGATGAGCTGTTCGGGTTCGGACGGTTCGGAGTTCGACCCGAACTTTGGCAGTTCGAAAGTTCGCGAATTTCGAACTTTTTGGGCGTGTTCGGTTCGGGTTCAAAAAAAATAAGGAAATTTTGAAAAAAGTATAGAAAATGCTTAAAAAAATACAAAAAAATCTAGAAATAACGAGACTCTTTACTGCAGAATATTATAAGCAACGGTTTATTAGATGTTGAATTAAAAACTAATGTGTACGTGGAAAGATTATCAACTCTTAGGCTAGGGTCAGACGAAAGCATTTTCCCCCGCGAACGTGAAAAAGTGCGTCCGAACGCATTGACGTATTTTTTCACGGAATGCGCAAAAACAGTCAGACGACGTGCATTTTCGGGCGTGATTTTGTACGGATCGTCAATAAAACTCTTTTTGCGTCTGGACGTTATGTAGGCTGGACATTAGCAGCGTCTGACATCTCCTAATCACGCAAACACGCCGCTATGCCGCAGCTGCGCACTGAGTACGTCAGTACTAGCGGTTCAGCGTTCTCAAAAAAATGCGTTCAAATTCCACTTGCGTTGCACGGCCGGACTTTTGTGCAGCCGTACATCGCATATTGGCCGTCATTGCCCATCATCTGCTGCTAGTGCGGCCGTAATTATGTGCACCAGAACGCACGTTAAAAGTGCGCTGGTCTGACCCCAGCCTTAGTCAGACCAGCGCACTTTTAACGTGCGTTCTGGCGCACATAATCACGGCCGCATTAGCAGCAGATGACAGGCAATGACGGCCAATATACGATGTACGGCCGCACAAACGTCCGGCCGTGCAACGCAAGTGGAATTTGAACGCATTTTTCTGAGAACGCTGAACCGCTAGTACTGACGTAATGAGTGCGCAGCTGCGGCATAGCGGCGTGTTTGCGTGATTTAGGAGATGTCAGACGCTGCTAACGTCCAGACGCAAAAAGAGTTTTATTGACGATCCGTACAAAATCACGCCCGAAAATGCACGTCGTCTGACCGTTTTTGCGCATTCCGTGAAAAAATATGTCAATGCGTTCGGACGCACTTTTTCACGTTCGCGTGGAAAAATGCTTTCGTCTGACCCTAGCCTAAATGACCTCTGTTCACAAATGGGAATAACACCAGGTGTTTTTAGTCTGGTAATCAATTTGATACATTGTACAATATACTGACGGTGGGGTGGTGTCTGGTGTCTGCTTCTGATTGAGATTTGAGAATTAATTTCCCTAAAACATCCTAATATGCTGCATTTAACTGGTGTTTGAAAAAAAATCTAAAGCAATGTTCTTTTTCACCTCGGGATTAAACATTCACAGGGTTATTCAGAGAGCGGTGAAAAGCAGGAGAATAACTGGAGAAGTTAAAATTCTAGCTCAAAATAGCCAAACCAGAAAAATTCTCCCATTTATCTCACTTTCCAAATCGGCTTTTTGGTCTAGATTGTTCTCTTCTCTTGCCAGTTCTCCTGGCTTTCACCTCTCTCTCAGGGTTGTTCAGAGAAAGGTGAAAACCAGGAGAATGGCAGGAAAAGAGAACAATCTGGACCAAATAGCCGATTAGGAAAGTGAGAAAAGGCTAGGGTCAGACTAACGCATTTTTCGCAGCGACCGTCAAAAAGTGCGTCCGAACGCATTGCTGTATTTTTTCACGGATTGCGCGAAAACGGTCATACGATGCACATTTTTGTGCGTGATTTTTTACGGATCCAAACCAGGAAACTTTGGGTGTCTGGACGTTATGTTGGCCGGACATGAGCAGGGTCTGACGTCTCCAAATCACGCACACACGCCGCTAGTGGATGCAGCGCACTCTGTACGTCCGTACTAGCGGTTCTGCGTTCTCGGAAAAATGCGTTAATTTTCCACTTGCGTTGCGCAGCCGGACTTTCATGCGCCCATACTTCGTATATTGGCCGTCATTGCCCGTCATTTGCTGCTAGTGCGGCCGTGATTAAGTGCGCCTAAACGCACGTTAAAAATTCGCTAGTCTGACCCTAGCCTAAATGGGAGGATTTTTCTGGTTTGGCTATTTTGACCTAGAATTTTCCATTCTCCAGTCATTCTCTTGCTCTTCACCGCTCTCTGAATAACCCTGACAGGGTTATTTAGAGAAAGGTGAAACTCAGGAGAATGACTGGAGAATGGAAAATTCTAGGTCAAAATAGCCGAACTGATGTAGCAATTCTTGGGATTTAATTTAGAACTACTATAGTGATCTGCCATTTCGATGTTCATCTATTTTGTGTTTTAAAATAAACTTGCTGTCCTTGAGTGCTCGAGACCCTATTTTCAGACTGCTTACTTAAAGAATGTGATTTGTCAGCAAAGCCAAAGAAGGAAGTGTTGACAAATTGAAGAATTATAGAGACAGCTGTACGTCCAAAATGAGAATGAAGAGGAAAGATGACATCATGTATAAAAGTAGGTCCTAATTCAGACATATGGTAACTGTCACGTGACTATCTGGGTATGTTGGGAGGGGAATTGTATTTTTAGAACAATGTATAAAAAGGATTGATGTACATGTTCTTGTCACTCATGATTTTGAACAGTTACAATCTGTTTCGTGAGTCCGGCAGGTGCCAGCCGAATAAACGCCATTTTCCTTGAAACAAAGGCCTCCGTCTGCTTCCTTGGTCGATCCATCACCCACAGGTTCCCGGCTAAATTGGCTGTAACATATCTGGGGGCTCGTCCGGGATTTGGGCCTTGGTTCACAAAGGAAGTTTGAATGGCAGTATTTACTGCATTTTCGGTGGAATCCGGCAGGTGCCAGCTCCAGGCATGATTGATTCTCTACTAAAGGCGCCAAGCGAGATATTCTTGCTCTGTGGACCATCAACCTGCTGGGGGCACGCTCCTGACCAAGAATCCACGAAAAGGAACAGGCCGAGGAAACTGGTGACGCCGCAGCGGAAAGGGGGTAACTAAACAAATTGTATTTTTATGTATTGAATAAAGCCAGCAGCTAGCTTCAATTAGTATATAGAATTGTAGAATTGTCTGCGCTGTGGAGGGAGAGAGTCCAGATTTCTGTATCTGTGTGTGATACAGGGGCTGGGGATAGACTGCCCTCCAGCGAGGAATAAAGAGGTCTGTAGAGCCTCAAGAGCCTGTGATGCTCTAAAGCCAGTCCGGATTAACTAAGGAAAGTGTTAATCCCTGACAAAGGGGACTGATCACCCCCTAATGCTAAAAACCCCTGCAGTAGGGTAAATAAATACTGATGTGAAGTATATACTGATGTTGCAGTAGGTACTTGTATTAAGTATATACTGATGTGGCACTAGGTACTTGTTGTATTTAATGATTGAGAGCTAGCTGTCTGCAACAAAAGAACTGTTCTCTTTAATATAGTGTCTGTATTTTATATCTAGTATTGAGTGTGCAGGAGAGTGGACTTGTTCCCCCTGAGGAGAAGTTACCTGCAAGAATAGAACTGTTTATGTACTGTTTTGTGGTAGATGTATCTGATACAGTACGTGTTGTGATTGCTGAGTGATTGAGCGCATACTCGCCTTGCGAGAACTGTTGCATGAAGTATCAGACAAATGATTTTTAAAGTGAAAAAAAAAAAAAGCTTCAAAAAATAGCTATGGGTAATGGGTCCAGCGACTGGAGGAGAGGGGCATGATATCAAAGAACCAAATAATGTTAAAATGTATTCTGCTGTGCAACATGCTACGTCATCACGATTAGTAGATAGAGGGAGTCCCCACAAGACAGCCCCGGCTCCCCAGTTTGAGAAACCCACTACAAGAAGAAACCATGGGTAATAATCTAAACCCGAGAAAGTGAAGAATGGGCAAACACCCTTAGAATATATGATGCACAATTTTGAAGCGCTGTATGAGACATCATTATGGTATGGAATTGAGTAAAGAAAAATTAAAACTGTTGTATACAATAATCTGGCCGGTGTTAGTCCCTGAATGGCCAGAACAGGATCTATAGACCCGGAGATAATACAGAAAATGTACTCCCGGGGCACCAGGAGATATGGCCACCCAGATCAGTATCCATATATAGATTATGATATCAAATCCCCTTACGAGGAAAAAGTCCTATTATTAAAACAATTAATTTTATTAATACAATTAAAAATGAAAAACAGTTGTCAAACTTTGACCACGATTATTTAATCAATTCTGTTTAGATTAAACGTTTAGACCCACATAATTGAAAGTGATATCATGTGACAACAAAATAGATAAAGATTAGCAAAATTATTGTTATGAATCAAGTGACTGGTGCGTCCACCAGTAACACTGATAGTGCGTATTGGGTTTAATGTATATGTAGCATATATAACATCAGGTATTAGATAATGATTTGGCACAAAAATACTTCTGACAATATGCTAATTAGACTCAAAGATTATAATTGGCCTACATGAAACAAGATAACGAAGTTCTCACAAGAATAGTGGATGTGTAAGTCCCACTGAAGGGATGAAGGCTAAATTAGCATGAATAATATGGTCACCAATATTGAATTATCAAAGTGGGATAGAAGTGAGTGGTACAAACCATTTGATAAGGTTAACACAAACAAATTGGATGCCTATTCAGGCATAATGAGTTATGTCAAGAATAGCGTTTTAAATATATGCACACAGTGAACGCAATTGATGGCCACTATACATAAATAATTAATGGATTAGTATTATCACCAAATTGACCTCAAATTCGCTTGTAAACAGTAAATGAAAATTACTGAAATAACCTTGGTGTGGCCACACCTTAAGTACTAGCTGTAAGCATTAGTTTACAGGAGGGGTTCTGTTCATTAACCCTCAATAAGAAAATGGTCAAGTAAAAATTGAATAATACTAAATACTTGTTACACAGGTGATCACCGCTACTGCATATGGTGGTGCACTAAATTACAATTGAAACTGTGCAGCACCTTAAGTATTAGCTGTAAGCATCCATATATAGATATTTGGAGGTACTGTGTGAGAGAAAAAAAAAAGCCATTTTGTTTATGTTAGCAGGGCAAAGAAAGGTATGCCCTTAAATAAATATAAACATGAGTGTGGGAATAATTAGACATAGATAAATTACAAACCCTGTGTGTGGACTGTGTGATGATCTGCAGGAGTCTCTGAGCCCCCACTTCCCCCCAGGCCAGAAGGAAAGGAGATGATCAATGGATCAGATGGTGATCTAGAAGGTTATATGGTAGAATGAACAGGGAACTACATGTCCCATAGCTGCCAAACGAGAAAAGAAACTAATCGAGAGTATATATGTTGTTTATTTTTGATCTATCTTTGTAATAAGGGTTGGATGTTAATCTAGAGTGTGTGATGGCTGAGAGTAATGAGATTCTCTGCATTTGTTTCTCCCCCTTTCTTAAAATAGAGGGGAGGGAGTGAGTCAGCTCCTTGATGAACAAAGGAATTAATGATTTATGTGTCTGTGCAGCGAATTTAGAATGAATGTAGTCTGTTGATTGCGAGATGTAGGTTTATATTTTGTGTTGATATATTAGGTTAGGTCTGTCTTGTTTAAAAGGAAACAAAGTAGCAAAACAAGAGGACATAGTCTTAGATTAGAGGGGCAAAGGTTTAAAAGTAACATCAGGAAGAATTATTTTACTGAGAGGGTGGTGGATACATGGAACAGTCTTCCAGTTGAAGTGGTAGAGGCCAAAACAGTAATTGAATTTAAGCAAGCATGGGATAGGCATAAGGTTATTCTAAACAAAAGATAAATCCAGGTAAAGTATCCATGTAATTGGGCAGACTAGATGGGCCGAAAAGGTTCTTATCTGCCGACATTTTTCTAGGTTTCTATGTTTCTAAATCGAAATAGTTTTATATAATCTAGGCTATATGTGAGAACGATATACATTGTGTCTATGTGGTTTCGGGATCTTTCAGGCAATGATGCGCTATGTGTTAGTATTATTGCAGAAACTGAGTGAAACTGTGCTGTGTCTGTGTTTAGGGCACAATGTATATGTGCTGCCCAGTCTGTATAAATGCTATATATGTGTATAGTGGGTTTATATGCTCTTTCGTTTTGTATGCATTACGATGAAAATGATCTATGTATGTAATCCCTGTTGTGTGTATTGGGATATGGTGTGTACAGTGTCTATGTGGTTTCGGGTGTGCCCCTACAGAGATCATTGATTAAAAGGGCTAAATTAGGAAGAGACTGCTGATTCTAAAAAAAAAAGTCTGAAGCCCAAACCCAAACCCCCCTTCCCTTATACACTGAAGGAAAAAAGGTGGGAGGGGATGGGCTATTAGTGACATCTGCGAAAGGCAACAGATATAGAGAAAAACTGCAGACGTTAGATCAGTTTGGAGAAATTGTAAACTAAATAGAAAAGACAAGTAAAATGTGGAATACACAAAGAAGTTGATGATGAGAAAAGAGAAACGTGTTATAAAATGTGTATTTACCACATCCCACAAAAAAAGCTTGACAACACATCCAAGCCCACCTTGAACATCTGTTTAAAACACGATTTTCCTAAAGTTTTGTGTTTTCATGGAATACTTCGCTACTGCCAGTGCAGAAAGAGAATACCAAAGAGTACCGACCTGTCCAGGATTTAAGAGCAGTTAATTCTGCCACAGTGACTTTATATGGATTTGACCCAATTGAGTGTAATCTCCTAGCTCTGACACCCGGCAACACAGAATTCTACATTTGATTTATATAAAAAATGAGTTTTTTTGTATCCGCTTTGCTCCAGCGAATCAGCCATGGTTTGCCTTTCAGTGGGAAAACGCCCAGAATGGTTCCAAACATCAAATGATATGCCTCCCTCAAGGTTTGCTATCCTCGGGAGAACACTGAACAAAGACTTATTTGCCTATCACTCTCAGCCAGACAAAGCTACCCTATTACAATATGTTGATGATCTCATGCTTGCTCCACCAACTCAAGAAGATTGTTTCAATGCCACAAAAGAACTGTTAAGTATCTTATGCAAGGCAGGCTACAAAATCTCAAGACAAGGTACAGATTTGCAGACACAGTGTCAAGTATCTAGGCTTCCATCTTACAGGAACTGAGCGTGCAATCCAGAACGCAAATAATCAGTCTGCCGTGTCCCTCAAGCCACAGACTCATTGCCAAATAAGAGAATTACTGAGCCTCTGTACCAAGTCACCAAAGGTGCAGAGCCTGACCCTATTATATGGAGTGAAGAACAAACTGAGGTTGTCACCCAATTAAAGACTTTGTTGCTTGAAGCCACTGCCCTCCTGGTTGCTGAAGCTGACAAGCTCACACTAGGTCAAGAACTCTTTGTGAAAGTCCCTCATGCAGTCCAGACTCTTCTAGACTATAAAGGCAATTACTGGTTCAGCAATGCAAGAATGACCAAGTACCAAGCTATGCTACGTGAAAACCCGAGAGTCCATTTGGAACTAATTTCCACCCTGAATCCTGCTACATTGCTTCCAGATGCTCCAAAAGATCAGGAACATGAGTGCCTTCAAGTAATGGATGAAGTATACAGCAGACCTGACCTCAAAGACATACCCCTAGACAAATACGACATGCAACTGTTCACTGATGGAAGCAGTTTTGTAGAAAATGGAAAGAGATTTGCTGGGTACGCAGTAGTCACTCTTGACGAAACAATTGAAGCTAAACCACTGCCCAATGGCACTTCTGCTCAACTGGCTGAAATTATTGCCCTTACCAGAGGTCTAGAACTATCTGAAAACAAAAGGGTGAACATACACACCGATTCCAAGTATGCCTTCATGACAAGTCATGCTCACGGAGCACTCTACAAAGAACGAGGCCTCCTAACATCTGCGGGCAAACAAGTGAAATATGCCCTTGAAATATTGAATCTACTGGATGCAGTATGGAAACCATCCGCAGTTGATGTTATTCATTGCCGTGGCCACCAAAAAAGGCAAGGAAGAAGTTCCCAGAGGAAACCGGAAAGCAGATCTGGCGGCAAAGGAAGCAGCCAGACAAACACAAGCCCTTGAGCGTGGCTGTGATTGGAAAAAAACCAAGGCTAAGAGTACTCGACAGCAGCAGGTGCAGCAGCAGGAGAAAACTCACTTGAAACTAAACTGGAGAGGATACCCAGTTCAAAATAAAGATCCCCTGGAAAGTGTTCGGGAAGGAAACCCCGATCGCCGGAGAGGATACCCGGTAAATGCTGAAAATCACTTGAAAAGCTTCCGTAATGGAAATCCGGAACACCGAAATGTAACCTCGGTTCCCCAGAGAGGACTGGTTCAAGATGACTCACCTGTCAAGATTCCGGTATGTAAACCCGAATCCCCGCAAATGAAAATCGAAACTCTGCTCTGTCTGAACGCTGTTTTCCAAGATCAGCCAAATGTTGACTTCTATATGAATAAAAGAAAATTTGCACCTCATGGAGAATTTATTGAAGATGTTCTTTGCCACTGGTACGGTGAATATGAATTTCTGGAGAAGCACCACAGCTATATCCAATGGTTGTTTCCTCTACGTGAACAAGGCCGAAATGAACATGCAAAGCCTTTGACTATTTCTGAAATTGAAATTATGAAGAACACCGCTGAAATCCAACATAGGCTACGGAGAGCCTATAAACTGATGTTGAATTTCTTCAGCGTAAAATTAGTGGGGAAGAAGAGATAGAAGTGATACGAGACTCAAATAGAAGAGATAGAAGTGATACGAGACTCAAATTTTTCAACACGCTTCTCCAATTTGAATACCAATACCCATAATAACCTGAGAATTACCCGAATTGTGAAAAGCATGGGAGAGCTGGGAGCTGCACAATACCAAGCTCCGCTGGTGAAGTTCTTCCTGAAAGAAATACTGGTTGAAGATCAGCTGAAAAATATGAAAGAAAGTGCCCTGAAATATTTCTTGCCGGCGGTAAAGAATGATCATGAAAGAGATGCACTGTCTGAATATGTTTTGAAGCACAGAATATCCAAGAATACCAAGAGGCTTCTCCCAGTGGTGACGTCCCTGTTACCAAAACCCATTACTCACTGGACTCCGGCCTACTCTGAAAAAGAGAAGAAATGGCTCTCCGAAGAGCCAGGAGAATACAGAGAAGACGGATGGTACCAGTTGGAGAATGATAGAATTGTTTTACCAGCCACTCTGGCACCTGAAATTGTCCGGGCCTTGCATTCCAGGACTCATGGAGGAAAGACAGCCATGGAGCAACAACTAGAACCGTATTTCTATGTTCCTGGACTCCCCGCCATTTGCAAAGCAATTGCCCACCAATGTGTCACTCGTGCTAAGAACAACCCAAGGCAAGGGATAGTAAGACCACCAGGAGTATTATCTCCAATGTCCTCCCTACAAATTGACTTTACTGTTCTCCCTCCATGCAAAGGATATAAATATCTACTGGTGCTAGTATGCACATTAACGGGATGGGTTGAGGCCTACCCAACTTGAACAGAAAAGACTGCTGAAGTAGTGGGATGCTTGATGAGAGAAATTATTCCAAGGTATGGACTGCCTCTTGAAATCAGATCAGACAATGGTCCAGCCTTCGTACAAAGTTGTTTACAGCAACTCGCCCGCCTGCTGAGAATTTTGTGGAAGCTACATACCGCGTACAGATCTCAAAGCTCTGAAAAAAGTGGAAAGAATGAATAGAACTCTAAAGACCTTGATGGCTAAAATATACCAAGAAACGTCATTGAAATGGTTGGATGTGTTGCCAATCGTACTGCTGCATGTCCGAAGCAATCCTACCTTACTCCTAAAATTGAGTCCATACAAGATAATGTGCGGATATCCTATCCCTTTGATAACTGGGTTGAGGGGGGATCCCCGTGTATTAGGAGAAACTGACCTACGCTAGTAAGTGATCAGGTTAGATAAGACGATGCAGAGTATATACAAATAGGAGAGCGAGCATATACCCTATTTTCTGTTCCCACCCCTACATAAGTACTGTGCAGGAGACTCAGTATGGGTTAACCAATGGAAGATAGGAGCTAAAGGGAGGTTTTTTTTATGTTGTCTGGTTATCCACTCCTACAGCAGTGAAAGTGGACGAGGTGGTGCCGTGGATACATCACTCCTGACTGAAACCAGCAGCAGAGGTTACGGATAAGGCATGGAAAGTGATAGCCAGTGAATCTGATCCGCTGAAGCTACGTTTCCACCGTATCTAAGCAGCTGCACAGACCGGAGAGGAGGGAGATCCAAGTCTAGATGACCACCGGCTCTCCAAAACTCCAGTCTTTGTACTTGCTATTGAAAGACCGTTAAGTTCACCGCCTAAATCAACCAATGGAAGCTCCAGAGATACCCCAGGAGGCCCATGAGCCTCTGCTTCCAGATACCCTTTTTACCAGACTACAGAGACCATTTGAGCAGTACCAAAGGATCCTGATATGTATTGGGATTATTGTTTTCTTTTTGACTTTATTGACAATTGTTGCTGGACTATTTTTCCAATCCAGCTCCCTAAGGGAGTGAGGTCAGCCCCTATTGGGTTGACACCAGAACATGACATAACTATCCCATCGGTACAGGACCGACAGAAACGGGAATTGACAAGGCCAGAAGATAATTTGTTTATTAAATTTACGTATGCATATGCAAAGAAGTCAGGATATGAATCCTGTTGGGTGTGTAATAAATTGAACCAAGGGTCATCAGTTATTCCCACCTTAGCTGTACCTAGTGGCCCCTAGTGTACTTAAACTGACTAAGAGTCTAGATATGCCAAAGACAAACCACACTATTCGCATTACTCATGTGGCCTATTTCTCTCTCTGGTGTTTTAAACTAGAGAAGATCCAGGTTCCACATAGTTCAATGTGTAGAGAATCTTTGTTCAACACAACACTAGATATATCTGACCCAGAAGCACTAGGAGATAGTCTTCAAGTAATGGTAAATACGATTGATAATTACAAACAGACTAATGATAAAAGTCCAGAGGCCCTTGCATACACCCACAAGTCCCTATCCTTAATTTTCTCCCACCTTGGTTCAGAACCATTTTTATCTGATGCCAGGGGATGGCATACATATTTGTTGTGGAACTTTATGCCACCTTTGGATTAATACTGAAATAACACTAAATTTTTATTTGGCCTGGGTGGTTCCCCTGCAGCGTATCCAAGGGGACACCATAGACCTAGGAATACCACATCCGATATTCTCTAAATTTACTAAACGAGTATTGTTTTCCAAGGGTGATATGATTTGGTCTTGGTTTCTTTTTTCCTTCCACAGGATGGAGCACTGAAATGACGAAAAGATTTAATAAATATGTTGTTTTGATGGATGAAAATGTAAACATTACCAGCACTGATGTTTAGTTGTTAAATGTTGAATTAAGAGAGATTTGTAGAACCCTCGGACCAAAGAAACAACCCCTTAATCAAAATCCTGATAAAACTTCACTTAAGCTTAAATCCCCGGAAGAATACAAAGCTTTAATGATTTAGTTAGTTGGCTGAGAGAGGTCGCTGTAGACTCTCTGCCAAGAGGAGGGAATGATGTAGCAATTCTTGGGATTTAACTTAGAACTATACTAATCTAGTGATCTGCCATTTCGATGTTCATCTATTTTGTGTTTTAAAATAAACTTGCTGTCCTTGAGTGCTCGAGACCCTATTTTCAGACTGCTTACTTAAAGAATGTGATTTGTCAGCAAAGCCAAAGGAAGTGTTGACAAATTGAAGAATTATAGACAGCTGTACGTCCAAAATGAGAATGAAGAGGAAAGATGACATCATGTATAAAAGTAGGTCCTAATTCAGACATATGGTAACTGTCACGTGACTATCTGGGTATGTTGGGAGGGGAATTGTATTTTTAGAACAATGTATAAAAAGGATTGATGTACATGTTCTTGTCACTCATGATTTTGAACAGTTACAATCTGTTTCGTGAGTCCGGCAGGTGCCAGCCGAATAAACGCCATTTTCCTTGAAACAAAGGCCTCCGTCTGCTTCCTTGGTCGATCCATCACCCACAGGTTCCCGGCTAAATTGGCTGTAACAGAACCAGAAAAATTCTCCCATTTATCTCACTTTCCAAATTGGCTTTTTGGTCTAGAAGTTTCCATTCTCCTGCTTTTCACCGCCAAAAAATCTGTAAACTCTTTCTGCGTGTCCGAAAATGTCTCCTCTTTTCATACAGACTGCCGCCCCAAGCAGTTGTTTATGGATAGATTAAAGGAAAAGCATTTACCGTCATCTGAAATGTCATTTTTTTGGTTTTTACATATTTCTATACATCCTAGAAATCCGCCACTTCACGGGCAGGTTATGGGGACCTCCTAGGCACGATATTTGAAGGAATTTTTCATTTTTATTTTTAACCCTTATTTCATGGAAAACTCAGTCCCTTTAAAAAGTTTTTTTTAAACTTTTTGTCCTCGTTTCCTGTCCCCCAGGGCACTACCCGGACCCCCATACACCTTTTATGGCAAATATGTAGCAAATATGCCCTCTTGGAGGGCATTCTAAAAAACCGAATTTTCAGCCCCATTGACTTGCATGGGGGTTCGGACCCGAACAAATGGGAAGTTCGGGTTCGAACCGAACTCGGGGTATGTTCGGCTCATCCCTAATCTGCGGCCTCACAGGGCTCAGGACACAAAGGACAAAGGGGATGGAGCTACAGGGGATAAAGGAATTCACTTTTTGCATGTGTAGATTTCGTGTGGTGTTCGTGGTGGTACATGATATAGTGTGGGTATCGAGAGGTGTTTCTTACTTTTTTGCAATAGTATTTTTCTTTTACAAAAACAGGCCCCAATATTCCACCTACAGACACTTTTACTGGCTCAGCCTTGTTATCAATGAAGGTATCAGACAGTGCCCCTAGTGGCTTCAAAAGGGTTGTGGACTGCACCGGGTGACACCAACCCTAGAGACATCACTGCTTGTGTGGTGACTGGTGATATCCACAGAATAAATGCATGGCAGTGCCCCATTACTCTTTACATGGCAGTTCCCCCTCGTTGTACAGTGTGCATGGTAGTGCCCCAGTACAGTGTGCAGGGCCCTCACTGAGCGCCACCTGTCTTGTCACAGGAGCCCAGCATCCTTCCTGTCCACCCAAGCAGCTCTCCTTGCACCAGGCCCATACATGTGCCACCCTGTGTGCCCTCACCAGTCTGAGCCCCTGACCAGCCCACCCTGAGGATGAGTGCAGGTGATCCAGGGAAGATGTCCAGTACCCCCAGTCACTCTCTCTCTCTCCAGGTACCTCCAGTCACTCTCTCCCTTTACCCCCAGTCACTCTTTCTCTCTCTATCAAGTACCCCCTCACTGTGTTGGTTACGCTGCACTGGTGTCACACAGTGTCGCGTACCTCTGTGGAGTTGCTTGTTGCCCGGGGGGGGGGAATTGTCCAGAAGGCTTAGTGGAGACCAGATTTTAAATATGCTGCAAGGCAGGCGCCTCCCTTCCTGTTCAGCAGCTGCAGGGCTGCCAGCGGCGGGGGGCTGGCACAGGGCTTCAAGGGAGGCTGACAAGCGTGGAATAGGGTGTTCCGTCGGATAATGCTGCACTGCTTCACGTGACTCATGTCAGCAATAAGGAGTCAGGACAGGACCAGAATTTTCTTTCCTGGTCCTCCCTTCCAGACGCTGAGTGCTAAGTCACTGCCGGTGCCGCAAAACTGGCAGCTGCCCGTGCAAGGGCCTCTCACAGACACCAGTGTCCGTTAGAGGACAGCTTGCTGATCCCTGCTGGAAAATATTAGTTGTTAAAATTTATTTTGAAATTTTGCACCCCCTAAGAAAATTGCGCCCGGGGCATCCGCCCCGAGGCCCCTCCCATGCTACGCCACTTCACAGGGCGGCTTCACAGCTGCCAGGGGGACATGGCTGCAGGAGCAAGGAACCGGGGTAGCTGCAGGAGACTGGCATCACTAGCCACCATTCCGAAACACACATATACATATTGTATTTTCATTAACATGTATTTAATTAGTGTGAGTAGATGGGAAGAGATTAGGAGGAGCTGGGGAGGTGCAGGGGAGAAGATATGGAGAAGCTGGGGACTGGTGGAGATAATGAGAAGCTATGGAAGTTACAAGAAGCTGGGGATGAGATGGGAAAGCTAGTGAGGAAACAGGGAGATGGTGGGGAGGAAATAGGAAGAGAAGATAAGGAGAAACTAGGGGGAGATGGGGAGAAGAGCAAAAGCTGGGTAAAAGGTGCGAGATAAGGCAGAGAAAAAGGAGATGGTTGTGAGACAAATGGAGGAGAGAAAAACATTTGAAAAAACAGCAATTATATTAAAGATTTTTTTAATATGAGAGGTACAATTTATGGAAATGGGCTGCCAGGGGGTACTCAGGTGAAAAAAGGTTGGAAACCACTGCCCTAGTTGACCATTGTGTTGAGAAAATGAGGGTATTTAATGGAGGATTATAGAGGAATCCATAACTCCAGATAAAGTCTTATGGATTAAACGTGTCGTGCTTTAAAGTACTTATTACGAATCCCCAGAACGTTTATCCAGTTCGGCCTCTCCAATGCTTTTCTGGAGACGGGGAAGGTGGACTTGAAGTCTGGAATGCTTCTGCAGAGGACTCCCTGAGAAAGTTAACGGTGACTTCTGGAGCAATTTATGCTGTTTTTCCACATCTGTAAATCGTTTATGTTGTGCCGCTCCACTTGTGAGTGAGCCATCTGACTTTCTGCTTTTATTGTTGTAATAAATGTGTTTACGCTATGTTTATTTTATAGTAACGCGTTACGGCCGATTTAGCCGGATTTAAGGGAATTATATGCATAGATTTAGCTGCATTTACAGGAGTTATATACATATATTCACTTGTGTGCTTCCTGCTACTCACCTGTGGCTTCTTTGAAAATAAACTTATACCATGTAAAGGATTGAAATTTACATTTCATTTAATATGTATTCGTTATTCCTTTTCCAGTTTATCTTTTAAACACGCTCAGGGTTATTCAGAGACAGGTGAAAATCAGGAGAATTGGCAGAAGAGAACAATCTAGAGCATATAGCCGATTTGGAAAGTGAGATAAATGGGAGAATTTTTCTGGTTTGGCTATTTTGACCTAGAATTTTCACTTCTCCAGTCATTCTCCGGAGTTTCACCTTTCTTTGCATAGACCTGTCTATTTATAAATGTTTTTCACCTAATGAGACCTCACATGCTGAATCAGAAAAGTCCATCAGGTGAAACATTTCCCTTTAGAAGCAATGCATTTCATTCAAAATCCTTACCCTGACCTACAAAGCTCTCACTAGCTCAGCTCCCCACTAATCACCAAATATACCCCAGCCCGCTCCCTAAGGTCAGTGACCTGAACCTAGCTTCTCCCCGCATCACCTCTTCCCATGGTAGACTGCAGGATTTCTCACGCGCAGCCCCCATCCTCTGGAACACCCTACCTTGTACTGTCAGACTTTCCCCTAGTTTCCCTTCCTTCAAACACTCCCTTAAGACATTCCTTAGGGAAGTCTACCACCCGACTCACTGATGCAACCAGTCCATCACTCTCACCTTGCAGTCCTCTCCTCCTGTTTCCACCCCCAACCCTTCTAGATTGAGAGTTCCCGCAGGATTAGGGCCTTTGTTTCCTCCTTTACTGGTTTGTCAATGGTTGTTCAATGTATTGTAACCCTGTCTATATTGTGCCTATTGTACAGCGCTGCGGAATATGCTGGCGCTGTATAAAGAAAGAATAATAAATAATAATTTAAGAAATTAGGTTTCTCTGTGTGAATCAACCTTATGTCTTGCAAGAGATGAAGCCTGTGGATAACATTTCCAACATTTCTCACATGTAAATGGTTTTTCTGTGTGAATCCTTTTATGTCTTGCAAGAGATGAGAAAACAGTAAAGCATTTCCCACATTCCTCACATTTAAATGGCTTTTCTCCAGTATGAAACATTTTATGTCTTGCAAGAGATGAGGTGTGGGTAAAGCATTTCCCACATTCATCACATTTAAATGTTTTTTCACCTGTGTGAATCATTTTATGTCTTGCAAAAGATGAGGCCCGGGAAAAACATTTCCCACATTCATTACATTTAAATGGTTTTTCTCCTGTGTGAATCTTTTTATGTGTTGCAAGATTTGAGGTCTGGGCAAAACATTTCCCACATTCATCACATTTAAATGGTTTTTCTCCTGTGTGAATCATTTTATGGTTTGCAAGCGTTGAGGAGCTGGTAAACCATTTCCCACATTCAGTGCATTTAAACTGTGTGTTTCCAGTGTGAATCCTTTGATGCTTTTTAAGAGCACTACTGTCTGTAAAATTCTTCCCACATTCAGGGCATATGAACGGTTGCTCTGGGGTGTGAACAAGTTGGTGGGTAAGACCCAATTTTGGGGCAGAATTCTCTCCACTCAACATTGTTGAAAATGGTTGTTTTTCTATGTAACTAATATCATGTGTCACAGGGTCAGACTCAGAATATGAGACTTTCCCCATTTCAGAAGAAGGCGCTGAATGTCCTTTATAAACTGAATTCTGAGTAAGGAGATCTGTATAACATATCCTGTGATCTGGCTTTCTGGATTCTATTAAGGACTCACTATGGTTTATTTCCACTGGGTTTGGATTGGATTTTAAATATTTTCCATTACTACCAGCTGAGCATTCAATACAGTACGTATCTGGTGGCGCGATGGAAACCGCCTAAGGGTAACCGGTGGTTCTCTTAGTTCACTTGTCCACATGGATTATAAGAAAAAAACAGAACAAATAATCGTGCAGGATGTTTGTATAGATTCCAAGAAAAGGTTATATAGTATTTGCACTCACAAGTATGGAGCCCGAACACTGGCTCTAAGTGGATCAACGCATTCGGGTATTATAGGTTCTTTGCTTGAGAAGGTAACCCATATTCATTCATGGAAGGAGATTCTTCTCACATGCAGCCCAAAAAGAGCAAAAGACAAGAGAAACTTTCTCGTGCAGATCTCGTGAATGTGATAGCATATAAAGATATATAAATTGCCAACTCACATGTGTTGGAGCTTAAGGACCAAGCTCGAGGTATGCGCGCGTATGGACTTATTGTAGGTTAAGTCCAAAAAACCTTTGAAGCTCCCTGGACTTCCGAAGAAACGGGGATAAAGTGAATAAAATTTAAAAGAAATTTATTTAAAACATAAAAAACAATACCATTGGCACTGCCTAGTAGCCAGAACGCGTTTCGCCAGATCAACTGGCTTCATCAGCTGGTTTACAGGCTGAACCACTGTGTGAGTTCATATACTGTCTTAAATTGTCCCCATCTGTCCTTGATTATCAATTAGGCGTGCGTTCCACGCCTCAAAACCCAGTTATCTCGGATCTGCGGCGGGCGCCGCCATCTTGCGCATGCGCTGTTCTCCCTCCATGCGTTCCACTGTGCGGGTCAAACCGCTGAACCGGATATATCTTGCGTTTCACTGTGGTTCCGGCGGTTAACTTCTGGTGGTGCAGTTTCTTGATTCCTCCGCAGCAGCCGGATAGTGCAGAAGACCCCATAGAGGGAGAATAATATGAATCATGTGTCACCAATGTACATAGAGCCCCTGATCCTCCCCAATTGTACACCATTCGGGGGATGTGTATACATAAGTGGGAAATAGACTATGTACATGCCTAATGATCGCAGACTGATATGAAATTTATCGTGTACACTATTACCAATCTATGTGGTACTGATATATATTAACAATTTTGCAATCAAAGGTATCATATACCCTATTGAACGCGTAAAGACTGAAGTGCATTAATAATTATATATAAAGTAATAATTATATAATAATTATATATAACAATTGAGCTTGGGAAGCCTTCTAAGTGAAGTCTTCAAAGTGAACTCTTACAGGAGATCTTCTGGAGATACTCTGGAGGTAGTCTGAGGTTTGACAGGAGGTAGAAAACCTACAAAAAGGTAAGATTTGCTGGTTTTAAATCCATTCTTTTATAATGGCAGGCTTGGTCCAGTGTAAGAGCTGTCATGCGTTTGTTTTTAGATCCAATTTTTGGAGGTTTGGAGTGTGCCTGATATGTAGGCAGTTCTCTTTATTGCAGCAGGAAATTGCCTGTTTGAAGTCTGAGATTTGTAAATTATCTGGTAGACAAACTCAGGCTATGACTGTTACAAAGCCACTGCCACAGAGGCCTCCTAGGAGCGGCAGATGGACTACTGTAGGATCTGGTAGACTTAGCGTTGTGGATAGAAAGCATGTCCCACAATCTGTGGCTCTTCTTAATTCTTTTGAGGCACTTTCAGAGTGTAGTGGTAAGACGGATGCAGGCTCAGACACCATAGTTGAGGAACCACCATCCACTATGCCTAAGGTATGCAGCACTGCAACCAAGGACAAAAATGAAAAGGTGGGACTTGATAGAAGGCAATTGTTGCTGGGTGATTCTATCATAAGAGGTGTTGAGCTGGAGAGTAGTGGTTTGGTGAGATGTCTTCCTGGGGCTACTGCTCGTAGAGACAGGAGACGTATTCTCAATATTGTCAAAGAAGCAAAGCAGCAAGGGGAAGTAGATGTTCTAGTACATCTAGGGACAAATGACTTGGCTAGCAATGAGGTTTCTGAGATTAAGGAAGATTTTTGTGTTCTTGGAGGTGAAATACAGCAGATTGCGTCCACTGTGTCATTCTCTGAAGTTTTGCCTGTGCATAACATTCAATATAGAAAGATGCGCAATAAGGAATTCAATTTGTGGCTTCGGGAATGGTGTCGGGAGCAAGGATTTGGCTTTGTGTCCCATGATAGCTCTAATTGGAGCAGAAAGGAACTGTATAAAAAAGATGGTTTGCATCTTACTCATAGGGGAACATATGTTCTCAGTGAGAAGTTCAAAAGTTTCACAAAGAAATATTTAAACTAGGAGGGGGGGACAAAAGGGTAAACAATCTGCCCGATTGTCCCCCAAAACTAAATCGGAGGGTGCAAGCGAGGTAAAAAATGACAATGCTCGCAGTTTAGTCAATAAAATCAATGAACTGGAGGCAATGATGGCAGCTGAAAAAGTAGATTTAGTGGCGGTTACTGAGACATGGTTCAGTGAGAAAAATAACTGGGACATAACAATACCGGGGTACTCTTTATATAGAAAAGACAAAGAAGGTAGGAAAGGAGGAGGAGTGGCCCTGTATGTGAAAAACAACATAAAAACGAACCAAATAAAAGTGAGCGAGGTGAACATAGAGTCAGTTTGGGTTACACTAACATTTGGCAATCATACAGTAGCTCGTGTAGGTGTGATCTATAGACCCCCTGGACAAGTAGAAGAGCTAGATAATCTGCTGGTTGAGGAAATAGCCAAAATGGCAATGAAGGGGGAAGTTATTATCATGGGGGACTTTAATCTTCCTGATGTGAACTGGAAAACCAAAACAGCTGGGTGCACCAGGAGTACAAATATTCTAAACTCCTTACTGGGATTATTTCTAACACAAGTAGTTGAGGAGCCGACCCGTAAAGAGGCCATATTGGATTTAATACTCACAAATGGAGGTTTGTATCGGACGTTGTTGTAGGTGAAAATTTGGGATCTAGTGATCACCAGTCAGTATGGTTTAATATAAGAACAGGGATGGAGCCGCACCACACAAAAACAAAAGTTTTAGACTTTAAAAAAACAGATTTTTCTAAAATGAGATTTTGTGTGAAGGAGTCATTATCAGACTGGAGGAATTTAAAGGGAGTCAAGAGAAATGGGATTATTTAAAGGAAGCATTATTGAAGGCCACAGGAAATTGCATTCGGCTTGTTAGCAAAAACAAAAAAGGGAAGAAACCACTGTGGTACTCTGCAGAAGTGGCCAAAATAGTGAAGAACAAAAAGACAGCATTCAATAATTATAAAACAACTCAGAGTGAAGAAGATAGGCAAACCTATAAGATTAGGCAGAAAGAGGCAAAGCAATTTATAAGAGCTTCCAAAGCACACGCAGAAGAGAAAATAGCTCAGTCAGTAAAAAAGGGGGACAAAACATTTTTTAGATACATAAACGAGAAAAGAAAAGTAAAACAAGGATTAGTTAGATTAAAAACAAAGGAAGGAAGGTATGTAGAAGAGGATAAAAGTCTCGCTGACTGCCTCAATAAATATTTTTGTTCAGTCTTTGCAGAAGAAAAGGAAGGAAAGGGACCTCAGTTAGGAGAGAACACTAAAGAGACATTTACATATGAGTTTACAGAGGAGGAGGTTCTAAAGCAGCTGTCTAAAGTAAAGACAAATAAGTCAATGGGGCCTGATGGGATCCACCCTAAATTATTAAAAGAGCTCAGTGATGTAATAGCAAAACCGTTAACAGATTTATTTAACCAATCCTTGTTAACAGGAGTCGTCCCAGAAGACTGGAAATTAGCAAATGTTGTGCCTATTTACAAGAAGGGTAGTAGGGAGGAATCGGGGAACTATAGGCCAGTTAGTCTTACGTCAGTAGTGGGAAATTAATGGAAACCATGTTAAAGGAAAGGATTGTTGAACATCTAAAAACACATAGATTACAGGATCAGAAACAACATGGGTTTACCTCAGGGAGATCATGCCAAACTAATCTTATTGATTTTTTTGATTGGGTAACAAAAATAATAGACACAGGTGGTGCAGTAGACATTGCTTATTTAGATTTCAGTAAGGCTTTTGATACTGTTCCGCATAGAAGGCTTATCAATAAATTGCAATCTTTGAGCTTGGATTCCAATATTGTTGAATGCATTAGGCAGTGGCTGAGTGACAGACAACAGAGGGTTGTGGTAAATGGAGTTTATTCGGCGCAAGGTCTTGTTACCAGTGGGGTACCTCAGGGGTCAGTACTTGGACCCATTCTCTTTAATATTTTTATTAGTGATATTGCAGAAGGTATTAATGGAAAAGTATGTCTTTTTGCTGATGACACAAAGATTTGCAACAGGGTTGACGTTCCTGGAGGGATCAGCCAAATGACAAATGATTTAGGTAAGCTAAAAAAATGGTCGGAGTTGTGGCAATTGAGTTTTAATGTGGATAAGTGCAAGATAATGCACCTGGGACGTAAAAAACCAAGGGCTGAATATAGAATATTTGATACAGTCCTAACCTCAACATCTGAGGAAAGGGATTTAGGGGTCATTATTTCAGAGGATCTAAGGGTAAGTAGTCAATGTAATAGAGCAGCAGGAAATGCTAGCAGAATGCTTGGTTGTGTAGGGAGAGGTATTAGCAGTAGGAAAAGGGAAGTGCTCATGCCACTGTACAGAGCACTGGTGAGACCTCACTTGGAGTACTGTGTGCAGTACTGGAGACCGTATCTCCAGAAGGATATAGACATCTTAGAGAGAGTTCAGAGAAGGGCTACTAAAATGGTGTATGGCTTGAAGGAGAAAAGTTACCAAGAAAGGCTTAATGATCTTAACATGTACAGCTTGGAAAAAAGACGAGACAGAGGAGATATGATAGAAACATTTAAATACGTAAAGGGAATCCACAAGGTAGAGGAAGGGAGTATATTTAAAAGGAAACAAAATAGCAAAACAAGAGGACATAGTCTTAGATTAGAGGGGCAAAGGTTTAAAAGTAACATCAGGAAGCATTATTTTACTGAGCGGGTGGTGGATACATGGAACAGTCTTCCAGTAGAAGTGGTAGAGGCCAAAACAGTAATTGAATTTAAGCAAGCATGGGATAGGCATAAGGCTATCCTAAACAAAAGATAAATCCAGGTAAAGTATCCATGTAATTGGGCAGACTAGATGGGCCGAAAGGTTCTTATCTGCCGAAATTTTTCTATGTTTCTATGTTTCTATGAACAAGTGGTTAACCCTCACATAGGGATTATAAGGGAATATAAAACGTTACATTATAAAACCCAACTGAAATATAGTGGTTATGTGTTTTAAAGCACCTAATATCATAGTATCACTAAAATTAGTTAAAGTGCATTGTAAAGTGACTAAGTCAATATATATATATAGTCAATATGTGCAATGATGGAAAATTCCTACTAAAGTGCATACTGAATCAATATCCCTACGTTGGGGAACAATATTCTAGATCCTGAAAGAAGATAAGATAATGTATGTATAATTGTGCGTCGTCTAAACCGCAATATATATAATGTAGTGTTGAAGACCCTCTAATATTTAAAATACCCCATGTTACCATATCTTTGAATAATGTGATTATAAAATTCCTTTATGGTAATAGATAAGCCATAAAGTGCGAGTGTAAACTAAAGTGCTGAAATTCACTAGATTGTGTGAACTATAGTGTTTTACCACACTGATGAAGTGAGGTATAAAACTATGCTAATATGTAAATAAAGAGATCTATAAGTTAATAGATAATAATTGACGTAAAAATGAGAATGAAGAATAGTGGAACGTGAAAATATATACTGATTAAATTTTTATTAAATTTTTAATTTCGACTGTATAATTGGTAGTGTAAAATAAGTGATAAATGTAAAATTCCTATATGATAATAGATAAGCCATAGAATGCAATTGTAAACTATAATATTCATACAGGTAAATTGTGATGTAAGACTAGACTGGTATATGATGTAGATAAATGGATAGTAATAGATATTCAAATAAAAATGAAGAATAATGGAAAGTGATTATGAAATTCCTTTATGGTAATGGATAAGCCATAAAGTGCAAGTGTAGACTAAAGTGTTAAAATTCACTAGATAGTGTGAACTATAGTGTTCTACCACACAAATAAAGTGGGGTATAAAACTATACTAATATGTAATGGTGGGTAAATATAGATCTTCTCTAAGTTAATAATAGATAATGATTGACGTAAAGATGAGACTAGTGGAACGTGGAAATATATACTAAGATTAATATAGTAAAAATGTAACCTTCCATCTAATTGATCTTAAAAGTGCTATGTGCTATATATAAATCTAATATCGAGGTCGAAATGCTATTGAATATTATTTAAAGGATCAATAACTAATGTTGAATGTGGAGATCACCCCAATAGTGTACAGTTGAGGGAGATGGATAATCCCCAAAACCCTAAACAAATTATTATAGAAAGTGGATAATTTCAAAATCATCATTTAAACCATGAGGGGTTAAAGTACCATTATCAAAAATAAGTTTCATTTCTTCCTTTCCTAATTTTTTAATCATGTCTTCTTCAACCTCCATTTTTCTAATTTGTTTTATTGCCCAGAATTGTAGGCCTACAGGGTTACTGTTGTGGTGGTTTTTAAAATGTAGGGACACCGAATGCTTTTCAAAGGCATTTCTAATGTTTCTAACATGTTCAGCTACTCTAACATTCAAGGCCCTCTTGGTTCGCCCTATATAACAAAGGCCACATGGACATTGTAACATATATATAACGTTTTTAGAACATTTTAAAATGCCATCTATTTTAACTGTTCTGTTCTGTTTATGGTTAAAATAGGTACCTGTATACATCCTCTTATTACCAGTGTGCCTACATGCCAAACAAAGGCCACAGTGATAGAAACCCTCCTTAAGTCCAAAGTGATTTTCGATATTATTTGGTTTTTTAGTTTTACTGTGGACTAATTTGGATTTTATATTCCTAGAGCCTCTAAATACTACTTTAGGTGTCGTTCCTATATTGTTCACTAAATCCCTATCATTTCTTAAAATATACCAATGTTTCTTAAAAATCTTTTTAATATTATTTGCTTTGCTGTTAAAATCACATATAAATCGAATCTCCTCCCCATCTTCTTGGTCCTAGGCTTGTATTTCAACAAATTAGGGATGCACCGATACCCATTTTAAGACTGAGTACGAGTACCGATACTTTTGTTCAAGTACTCACCGATACCAATTACCGATACTTTTATTTTATGCCATGTGACGCTTTCCAATAAGAACAGACCTCCTATAAAGCCCCCAGGTCTCATAGATATGCCCCCTGCTCATGGATAATTGCCCCCCAGCTCATGGATATGCCCCCAGCTCATGGATATGCCCCATTGCTCATGGATATGCCCCATGCTCATGGATATTGCCCCTGCTCATGGATATGCCCCCTTGCTCATGGATATGCCCCCTGCTCATGGATATGCCCCTTGCTCATGGATATGCCCCCCTGCTCATGGATATGCCCCATTGCTCATGGATATGCCCCATTGCTCATGGATATTGCCCCCTTGCTCATGGATATGCCCCTTGCTCATGGATATGCCCCCTTGCTCATGGATATGCCCCCTTGCTCATGGATATTGCCCCCTTGCTCATGGATATGCCCCCCTGCTCATGGATATGCCCCATTGCTCATGGATATTGCCCCCTTGCTCATGGATATGCCCCCTTGCTTCATGGATATGCCCCATTGCTCATGGATATGCCCCATTGCTCATGGATATGCCCCCTTGCTCATGGATATTGCCCCATTGCTCATGGATATTGCCCCATTGCTCATGGATATGCCCCATTGCTCATGGATATGCCCCATTGCTCATGGATATGCCCCATTGCTCATGGATATTGCCCCATTGCTCATGGATATGCCCCATTGCTCATGGATATGCCCCATTGCTCATGGATATTTCCCCATTGCTCATGGATATTGCCCCATTGCTCATGGATATTGCCCCATTGCTCATGGATATTGCCCCATTGCTCATGGATATTGCCCCATTGCTCATGGATATTGCCCCATTGCTCATGGATATTGCCCCATTGCTCATGGATATGCCCCATTGCTCATGGATATGCCCCATTGCTCATGGATATTGCCCCATTGCTCATGGATATTGCCCCATTGCTCATGGATATGCCCCCCCCCGCTCCGCTCATACTCACCTTCCTTCAGCGCCGCCGAGAATGTCTTCGCGCGCGCGCGCTGGTTGGAAGGACCCCAGCCGCGACCACGTGGGACCATGTGATCGCGGCTGGGGTCCTTCCAACCAGCGCACGCGCGGAAACTTTCCCGGCGTCGCTGAAGGAAGGTAAGTATGAGCGGAGAGCAGCTGCAGGGCCTGTCCGAATGCTCTATCGGCATTCGGACAGGCCCTGCAGCTGCTCACTTTGTTTATACTTACCTTCCTTCAGCGACGCGGGAAAGTTTCCGCGCGTGCGCTGGTTGGAAGGACCCCAGCCGCGATCACATGGTCCCACGTGGTCGCGGCTGGGGTCCTTCCAACCAGCGCGCGCGCGCGAAGACATTCTCGGCGGCGCTGAAGGAAGGTGAGTATCGCAGAGCTCCAGGGGCGGCTGTCCGAATGCCGATAGAGCATTCGGACAGCCGCCGCAGCCCCTCGGATACCGGAAGCCGGCTCAATGCCGGCTTCCGGTATCGGAAAAAAATATCGGGGGTACTGCACGAGTACCAAGTACTCCTGCAGTACCCGGTATCGGCACCGATATCGATACTAGTATCGGTATCGGTGCAACCCTACAACAAATCACCCCGATCTTTATGCATAATGCTGGAGATCGTCTCATCTAAATCTGTCGCTCTGTATCCTTTCTCAACAAAATCTCTCTTAAGTGTATTAGCCTGTTCTTTGAAGGTCTCTGTATCTGTACAATTCCGTCTTAGTCGGACGAACTGTCCCTTCGGGATGCCTTTAAGCCAGGTGGAGTGATGGCAGCTAGTATAATCAATATATGTATTCGTATCGACTTCTTTAAAAAAAGTTTTTGATTTAATACAGTCTCCCTCTATGTAGATTTCCAAATCGAGAAAATTAATCTTATGGGCACTCCAGTTATTCTCTAATTTAATGCCCCACTCTACATCATTAAGGCTCTCCAGAAACACTATTAGATCTTCTTCCTCCCCTCTCCAGATGAAAAAAATATCATCTATGAATCGTTTATATACCCGGATGTTGCCTAGCGCCCAGCTACGCGAGCCATACACGAACATGGTTTCCCACGCCGCCAAGGACAGATTCGCGTAGCTGGGCGCGAACTTGGTGCCCATTGCATTACCCCTTCGTTGTATAAAGAAATCCTCTTCGAATTTAAAATAATTATTATTAAGTATAAACTTAACACTCTCCAGAATAAAGGACATTTGTTCCTCACTAATTATATTAGATTTAGATTTCCATCGTTTCCATCGCGCCACCAGATACGTACTGTATTGTTATCCATTTACTGGTTTGGGGGAAACCACAGAATTTCTGGTGGGCTTGGGTTAACTGGTGGCGGTATAGGTTTGGGCGCCGTCCACTTTTCGCTTGTCAGCTGAGCATTCAGTCTGTATGTTCTGGGGGTTCATACATTTCGGTGTCTGTGAGATTTCCTTCTCCATATGTGGGTAATTCCTCCTTAATGTCAGTAGATGGATATTCAGTCTGTGTATGTTCTGGGAGGAGAGAAATGTCAGGTTGTGAGATATCTCCTTCTCCATGTGACTCGGATTCTGCCCCTGCATAAGTAGAGTTACATGTCACTGTCTGTGAGATTTCCTTTGTCACATGAGGTCGGTTCTTCCTTAATAGCAGTGGGTGAATATTCTGTGGGTTCTGTGATTGGATAAATCTTTCTCTGGGACGTGTCTTTCTTCAGAAGCCAAAGATTCTCGCTCTGTGTATGTTACAGATTCAGCTCGTCCTTTTCTCATCTTGTTCAGATCCTTTTCCACATTATTGCTTATAATTTCACTTCCATTTTCACATCCAATAACATCCCATAAAGAAACCTGAGGGTGAGATTCACCGGATACAGATTTATCTATTGGAGGGGAAAAAAAAAACAACAAAACCACATTAACCCCCTTCACTGCTGAGCCATTTCATGTCTGTGTGAGGAGCTCATTTTACCACTTTTGCTCATAGTGTTTACATCACGCCCACGGGTCTCTCTTGGAGCCTGCTGACGTACGTCAGCAGGCTCCTAACCACCCTTCCGCCCGATACTTACCTCCCCTCGTCGGCTACCGCAGTGTTCTGGCAGGCTGGAAGCCTGCTGCGCCATTTCCAGGGGGCTGGCAGGCACAATGACATCATTGGTAACTGCAGTAAAATTCAGTAAGGGGAGGGGGGCTCCTTTGGAGCCCTCTATCTCCCCAACCATTTAACCTACAAAAAAAAAAAAAAATTGCACCGCTGGAAAGCGGAGACTCTCCCCTTTTCAGTGATGTATACATTAACCCTTTCGCTACCGGATTGCGATTCGGCGCCAAATCACGATTCAAACCTCGAGGATTTCAGTCAAGCCTCCGGATTACCCCCCCCCCCCACCCACATCTTCACTATATGTGTGAGGACGTCAGTGGGCCAGTTACCCCCTAGCTGCCAAGTGGAGATAAGGGGAATCATTTGGATCCGTGGCAGCAAGAGGGTGATCATGGCCTTTCCAATGATGCCAAACATAAGCAGGTTTGGTGTAACAAAAATTTTTAAAAAATTTAAAATAATGTTGGGTTTTTTATTTTCATTTAATTTTTTTTTTGTCTGGGGGGGTTAAATAAAAAGGACCTAGGCTGTCATCTAAAAATGATGAGCATAAAACGGTCATAATGAGCTCAACACACATAGGTGAAGTGGCTCAGCAGTGAAGGGGTTAATATGGTAAAACATGTAAAAAATTTATTTCTATTCTCGGGACAACATTTTGAAACTATTTAGCTGGGGTCTTTTTTGGCGGTTGTAGATTTTGGGGATTAAATAACGAATAAGTGTGTTTTTACAATTATTTCATCAGGTTTCATATTTTTTTATAGTAAACTATAGGATATGATCGTATTTTTAGAAAGCCCATTTAATGACGGGAAAATGGTACATAATATATGTGGGTTGCATAAACGAGTAAGAGGAAAATTTAAAGTAAACACAAACAGCGCAGAAATGTAAAAACAGCAGCGGGCACTAAAGGACAGATTTTTGTAAAACAGCCCGGTCACTATGGGGTTAAACGCGATTTGAAGCCACATTTTAGAATATGACCCAGACATATTATATATCCATTTTTCCGGCAGACTCCGCAGATTCAAAATATATCATTATTATATGTATAGGTCATGTCCTGCCTGAATATTATAGCAAATAATGCAATAAAATTAAAAATTTTAATCATCTACAGCGTGTAAAGTGTTTTTTTTCACATTTTATCATCCGAGTCCTGGCATTTATATTTTCTATGGGGTGTGCTTGTTAAAACAATTAGAAATGGGGACTCATTACATTTTTTTGTGGGGAATTACGTGATTTTTAACAAAGACACCCCATAGAAAAAAATCATTAGTGCAGCATCATTGTTCACATCATTGAAATGGGAACAATACTGCTGCATTAATAAAACACACACATTTTTTTTTCTGTTACTAGTAACATGGTCATGTTTGCTATCATTTGAAAGGCCATGCTCTGGCCTTTTTAAATGACACCATGCATGACCCTCTAGCTGCCATTGTTCTGGAGATATGAGGGTTCAAACGGAACCACCTAACTGATGTCATCACGCCATGCGTCCGACGCAATGATGTCATTATGACAGGGGGGGGGTCTATAAAACCAGCATCTGACTTCCAGGAAGTCAGAACGCCGCGGGACCCTGGACCAGAGAGGGGAGTATCTCTCTGGCCCCCCGCCGAGCGCAAAATGCGAGGGGAACGTCCTTCGCATACAGCCGTCCTTCGCATACAGCGGGAGTCAACGTGGACGTTCCCCACACATCTTCCGCAGGGAAATGGTTAACATGTGAGACGTACATTCAGGAACACGTCTATTACACCGCACAACCAACATTTCAGGGGGTTATTGGGACACGTTGCTCTGGGATTAGACACAAACATGAGAATTAAAGCATCTCTTACCCAGTGTAATAAAAGGCTGGTGATCCTCCATCATGACGTCCTCATAGAGCTCCTTGTGTCGCTCCACATACTCCCACTCCTCCATGGAGAGATAGACAGTGACATCCTCACAGCGTATAGGAACCTGACACACACAATGACACAGTCACCATCCAGACACATGCCTTGGTGTTAGCGTCTAATGTCCCATTCCCAGCAGCCTCACCTCTCCAGTCAGCAGACGGATGATCTGATTGCTCAGCTCCAGGATCTTCTCATGGATTTGCTCATGGATTCCTGAGTGAGGTGGAGGCTCCGTATTGAAGCTTTGGCACCTGCCATGTCCTTCTGCTACTTGGTAAAGGCTGCTGTCACAGACCATCTCATGGATCTTCACCACCATATGACCCTAAACATTGAGAGTGACCCCAATATTGAGAGGTATAAACATGTCGGTCCCCTGGGCCCCCCATCCTTTTGTGTATGTATCAGTGTGTTATCTCCATAGTGTGCTGTAACCTTTATTTACACGGGACAGGCATTAAAATGAATATAAATTTTATTTACAGTATTTATTCATGTCCATGCTATTCCATAATCATGACAACCTGTATTTAATCTACAACGCTTACCTGTATAGATAGACAATTGACTCACATCCTATTCTCCTCTAAAGATCTAATTTGCATGTGTGAAGTTGCTGTGTTCCTCAGACTTCACGTCTCCCAGGTGTAACAATTTAAATAGCTGATTGCTGGCCAGCTCTAGAAATAAGCTTGGAGGCCTAGCTCAAAACATCAGCTTTGAGGCTCCCCACACGCCCAGTTTTGAAGTGGTAACAGGACTCAAGCTTGAGATACACTGAGCACGTAGTGACGCACAGCAAAGCGAAGCAAAGAGAAGCAAACATTTTGCAGGCATGACTTCACTCCACTCCGCCTAGCAGCCAGTCTACACTGCATTATGTTTGTATTCCTGTCCAGTGCGGAGAGAAGCAATCTATAACATGAAACAGTAAGAGGCAGCGTGTCCGTCGCCACGCTGCCTCTGCGCATGCGCGCGCAACCAGCGTACTGCTGGGTGCGCGCGCATGCAACGGCCGGGGCATGCGTGAGGGACAAAAAAAATCTGATCCATTGGAGAGGCCCACAGCACCTCTGCAATGGATCGGATTTTTTTTGTCCCTCACAGATCCCCCCCCTGCCCTGAGTCTCCCCCGGAGGTTGTCTATTCGGCCCCTCACCGGCTCCCTCCATCAGCCTCTGGTTCCAGTTCCTGCTCACCTTCCTCCCGGAGCCCAGAGATCCGATGTTTCGCTCCGGAATGTGAAATAACACAGTCCGTTTTTCTGCGGGGAGTTTGTTTCGGTGCATGCTCCCTTCCTTTCCGGAAACCTGCATCCAGCTTCCGTGTTCCCAGAGGAAGCTTCCTCATCCGGCCCGTCATATTGTGTGTGGCTCAGTGTGTGCCCGGGTAACAGGCAGACATACTGTGTGTGTGTGGCAGAGCAGTCATCATGTCGCCATGTTGTGAGTGGCAGATCCTTCATCCTGTCGCCATATTGTGTGTGGCAGATCCTGATTTTACAACCTAAGGGGGTCCCATGAGTTTACAACCTAAGGGGGTCCCATGAGTTTACAACCTAAGGGGGTCCCTTACGCAGATTTTTTTTTTCCACATCCCCTGCAAGCACAGACAACCCGCTATTAGGGAAAAAAAATTGTCTTTCCTTTACGTTGCTGTGCTTTCATTTCGGCGAACATTCATGCACACCTCACTTAACAATAGACTGCCCTCTGGGCATGCTTTCCACCTAGTACTCTGCAGATAAAACTATAGAAACGTTTCTCCACAAATGAAGCAAAGCATAGAAAAAAAAAACAACTTTTAAATTACAATATGCAACATGACAAAACTTTATTTACAAAGCGCATGCCATACAGGCAAGATCTAAACACCACTTATACCAGCCGCCCGACCGCACTGATACGTTACGTCCATTAATAAAATACAAATAAATTACTGCCAATTTAGGCTAGGGTCAGACGAACGCAGTATTAACGTATGTTTAGCCGCGCTTAAATCACAGCCGTGCTAGCAGCAAGTGCCAATGCCGGGCAGCATACGAAGAACGGCAGCACGAAAGTGCAGCCGCGCAATGCAAGCGGCAAACAAACGCATTTTTTCGAGAACGTCAAACTGCTAGTACTGACGTACAGAGTGCGCTGCGTCCGCTAGCGCCATGTGTGCGTGATTAGGAGACGTCAGACGCTGCTAATGTCCGGGCAACATAACGTCCAGACGCAAAAAAAAATTTTTTATTGATGATCCGTACAAAATCACGGACGAAAATGCGCATCGTATGACCGCTATCGCGTATTCCGTGAAAAAAAAATAAGTCCATTCTTTCGAACGCACTTTTTCACGGACCCTAGCCTTAATCCTAATAGTATCATGCCCAGATACATATATACAGACCAGATCATGCTCACTCATGATACATATACAGAGACCTCAGCCCAAATCATGCTCACAGATATAGACCTCTGACCAGTACATGTCCACATATATACATCTATGTAGACCTCAGAACAGACCCGGTAATCGCTAGGCAGGATGGCTGGCTGGCTGTGACTGAGCCAGTCGACAGGCTGCTGCTGCTAAGCTCCGCCCCCAGCAGGGTGACCCAATGGTAGGTAGGATCTACATGACACGGCGCAAGCGCCTTGTGCTGCAGATACTGCCCCTCCCCTCATCGCGCCGGTCGGGAAAGTTGGATTTTTCCAACTCCCTTCGCTCAGCGCCACATCGTGACACGGCCTGAGCAAGAGAGGTGGAAAAAAACTGAACACACTGAGCACGTCTTGCCGTGCAACACGCTCAGTGTATCTCAGGCTTTAGAAACTACAAACACCCACTGACATCAACTCGCTAACTGGTAACCTGCTCTAACCGCCCTTTTGCAACATGTTCTCTATGTACTTTCTGCTTTTTCTATCTGCCCTTTTCCTAAAATGCTCAGCAAGCTCCTACAGTAAATGTAGCAACAACCCCCACACCATTTATATCTCTCCCTCTCTCCTCTCATCCCCCAATGCTGGCCTCCCATGAACTGCTTCATTCCCTCAGGAACATCTACCCACCCAACTCTCGTATCCCAAACTCCTCTCGCTCCTATAAATCCCAGTCTCATCTATGCTTCCACACACTCCTATTACTGCCGGTGACATCAATCCTAATCCTGGCCCTTTAACAATCCCCAAACCTTCAAGGCCTTGCGTACTTCTTTGCAGCAAAAACTCCAGATCTCAGTGCTCACATAATCTTATTTCTCTTAACCCACAGCTTTCATGCGCATACTCCTGCGCCCTCTGCAACGCCCGCTCAGTCTGCAATAAGCTCACCACCATGTTCCTCTCAAACCCTTTCAATCTTCTAGCGGTAACTAAAACATGTATCTCCTTCTCGAACACTGCCTCCATTGCTGCCCTTACACACGGCGGTCTCCACGTTGGGATCCGGCTTTCTCCCTCCTGCACCTATCCGTACCTACCCCTGCCGCCTCTCTGTCCTTCTCCTTCGAAGCTCACTGTTTACAACTGTTCGTTCGTTTGCTTGATTTCGCTCTCTCTCCTATCGCCCACCTGGACTAGTCTCCCAGTTCCGACAATTTTGCAGCCTAGACATCTCACTTCCTATCTTCTATTGTACCAACACTAATTCTAGGCGACTTCAATATTCCCATCGATAACCCTTCTGCCCCTGCTACGGTCACACACAGGCATCATTTTCTGTGCAGTGTGTCAGATTTAAAACGCAGAATTTGTGGGGGGTTTTCCCTCCTGTCTTTGCAAAGCCTGTTTGCAAGACAAAGTATTTACAACCCTCTTATCTGATCTGCTCTCTTGGGCCAAATGGAAACATGATCCAAAGAGGCGAGAGCCAAGCTCTTTGTATAGGATGCTCATCCAAATCTCAGTGTATTTTGTCAAGGACTTTGAGTGGATGAACATCTAAGAAACTTCTGGGACATTTAAATCTGGAAATACCCATGGAAGAGCCCTAATGCAAGTTAGGTTTTCTATGCAAGTCCCATTTTATTTCAAGAACTGTATTTGCACATTTTCCTATATTTTGTATGTCTTATTTTGTGATATCGGCACGGTGTAAAGTTTGTATTTTTATCTTTTTCCATTAAAACTTTAAAACCCAGTACTGCCTTGATCTAGATAATTCATGCTTCTCGAATAAAATAGCTTGGTTTATCATTACTGTAGTATTTAACTTTTGGTAGAGATATTAGCTGTATATGGTTGGGCTTCTGGATTGGAGTGGTATACAGCTAGTGGGGTTTCGAAAGTGCCCTATTACTTTCGTGGTGGCAGCGTATAATCGGAAGGGTGTGTACGGTTTAAGGGGGTTAGGTTGGCATAAATTGGGGCCCTGAGAGGGGGTAGAGTTAGTAAGTCCAGAGGTTTGGAGCTGTAACCCCTTGTACACTCTCCTTCTGCACATAACAATTGGGTTAGGTAGGACTTAATCGTGACAGCTACTGCTAAAACTTCTTTCTATTACATCCACCTTTGGTCTCTCACAGTCCACGGTTTCCTGTACTCACCGTGATGGACATCATCAACTTGGTGTTTTCCTACCTCTGCAACATTTCAGAGTTCACCAAATGCTTTATAAATATTAATAATAAACTATAAGTTCCTTCTCCGCCGTTACACAACTGCTCTTCACCTCGCCAAACAAACTTACTTCTCTTTTATACAGGTGAAACTCAAAAAAATTAGAATATCGTGCAAAAGTGCATTTATTTCAGTAATGCAACTTAAAAGGTGAAACTAATAGTTCAAGCCGTGATTTGTCATAATTGTGATGATTATGGCTTACAGCTCATGAAAACCCCAAATCCACAATCTCAAAATTAGAATATTACATGCAATCAATAAAACAAGGATTGTTGTACATACAACAATATTAGACCTCTGAAAAGTATAAGCATGCATATGTACGCAGTACTTGGTTTGGGCCCCTTTTGCAGCAACTACTGCCTCAATGCGGCTTGGCATGGAAGCTATCAGCCTGTGGCACTGCTGAGGTGTTATGGAAGACCAGGATGCTTCAATAGCGGCCTTCAGCTCTTCTGCATTGTTCAGTCTCATGTCTTTCATCTTTCTCTTGGCAATGCCCCTGTAAGAAAAAAATCACCGGCAGCGTAATAAAAAGCCGAAACCTGGATCTGGCTCATAGTAGTGAGACTAACAATCTCCTCAAGAATCACCTCTAGTAGGGCTGTGTAATATTGACAAAATAATCATATTGCGATTTCTTGAATGAATATTGAGATTTTATTTGCGATTTAGCCAATTGTTTTTGCTTTTTCAAACATGCTACATACATTCTAATTGTATTCAGTATTCAGCACATGGATATACTGCCCCCAGCACGTGGATATACTGCCCCCAGCTCGTGGATATACTGCCCCCAGCTCGTGGATAAACTGCCCCCAGCTCGTGGATATACTGCCCCCAGCACGTGGATATACTGCCCCCAGCACGTGGATATACTGCCCCCAGCTCGTGGATATACTGCCCCCAGGTCGTGGATATACTGCCCCAACACATGGATACTGCGCTGCAGCTCACCTCTGTGCACCGCGTGTTCGGCTCCCTGTTAACTTCCGGCGGCACATGGAGCTTGGGCGCTCGCCTGGGGGAACCATGTGACGAGCCGCGAGAACGTGGCTCGTCACGTGGTTCCCCCAGGCGAGCGCCCAAAGCACAATGCCGCCGCCGGAAGTTAACAGCCGAAAATCGCAGCCTTATGCGATTTAGAAATCGCGATTGCAATTAAATGCACAGCCCTAACCTCTAGCTGTGCAGCACTCAGGTGTTACCTAATTCACCTAACACTCTCAGTATAAAATCAAGCCACACCTAAAGATCAATGCTTCCACATTGTCTTGGAATCTCCAAGCTGCTACCCCTGTTCACTCCATAGTTTGCCTGACTTCTGATTCCCTTTATTCAACACTGGATCCCCTATTTCAAGCCTTCAGGATTATTATTTACCGACTTCTTTGATACCCTTATTGCTAACAACCTTTGCATCATTTCAAGCCTCCTGGATTTATTACCCTCCTGGATCTCCTAAATTTACCCTACCTGGATTACAAGGATTTATCTATAATTATACCGAAACTCTAAGGACTCGGATATATAGATACAGTAAGAAAGCAAACTGTACAACAAATGCTTATGCCTGGCTATGGATTACGGAGATCTAGTGTATGCGGCGGCCCCGCAAACACCTTCAAAAACGTACCACATTGTATAACTCATTCTGCCACTTTGCACTACAATTGAACTACATGACCCACCGTTGTGACATGTTAAAATAACTAAACTGGCCGTTGCTGGAATCTAGACGCACTCTTTACTTTTCCAACCTGGTGTTTAAGAGCTTTTCTGGGAAGCTACCACCCTATCTGAATAGACTGCTTCCCCCAGCAGTTCCCTCATCCTATAACCTCCAATCCAGGACCAGCACCTTACTTATAATACCACAATACAAAACAAAAGTGTCTCGATCCTCATTTTCCTACAGAGCACCACAATTATGGAATAACCTCCCAGACGCCATCAAATCTTCCCCTATTAACATACCTCAATATGGAATGCACCTGTAACATGAAATATTTAGGAAATCTTCATTTTTTTTCTGTTTAATCTGTATTTTTTTTCTTAAATATCTTGCACTTTTACTTTGTATTTCTGTAACATTTCAATGTTCTTGAACCCAGGACATCCTTAAACAAGAGAAATCTCAATGTATCCTTCCTGGTAAAATACTTTTATAAATAAATAAATCCTAAGTACTCTTTTGCTCCTATTCCCATTGTTTTGGTCTACAGTTCTCCCCTATATTATGTTCTGCCTTAACCGGTTATCCCTATGTATAGTTTAATGTTACTGATCTATTAATATTGTTCTCTTTTCAATTTACTTCTGGCTCTATACCTATAATCTGTGTATTTATATATATTTCCTTTCCTACTCTATAACTCTTCCCCCTGTGGAGATATATATTTCTCCTCTGTTCAGTATCTGTGTCTGCTTCTATTTATCGTTATTTACTCAGCATTCTCCCTTTGTACCATAACCCCCTCCTATTTTCTATTACTACCTCTGGTTGTTTCTTTTGTGCTTTCCAATAAATCCATTATATACATATATCTGCCTTGTAAGACTCCCATTCATTGCATAGTGGCTCGAACCGCCTCCCTGGAACCTCTATCCTAACAGCCCCATAGATGCTCTATGGGGGTTCAGGTCAGACGAGTTTGCTGGTCAATCAAGCACAGTAATCCCACGGTCATTGAACCAGGTTTTGGTGCTTTTGGCATTGTGGGCAGGTGCCAAGTCCTGCTGGAAAATGAAGTCAGCATCCCCATAGAGCTCGTCTGCGGAAGGAAGCATGAAGTGCTCCCAAATCTCCTGGTAGATGGCTGCATTGACCCTGGACTTAATGAAGCACAGTGGACCAACACCAGCAGATGACATGGCTCCCCAAATCAACACAGACTGAAAACTTCACACTGGACTTCAAGCATCTTGCAGTGTGTGACTTTGAGCCTAGAATATTGCACCTTTTCACAATATTCAAATTTTCTGAGATTGTGGATTTGGGGTTTTCATGAGCTGTAAGCCATAATCACAATTCTGACAAATCACGGTTTGAACTGAGTCTATTAGTTTCACCTTTTAAGTTGCATTACTGAAATTAACTTTTGCACGATATTCAAATTTTTCGAGTTTCACCTGTATCTTCACTTTCTTCCAACTCTAAAAGACAGTTCTCAACCTTCAACTGTCTCCTCTACCCGCCTGCGTCATCTACCCCATCTGACCTCAGCGCTCAAGCTCTATGTCATAAAGAAAATGATCACAATCCGTAACAGCGGAAGCATATAGCACTTCTCCTCCCCCAGTCAACCCCACCAACCCTCAGCCACTTTGTCCCAACCACAGAGGATGAATTCCATTCTCTACTGTCCTCACGCCCCACTACCTGCCTGCTAGACCCTATCCCTTCACACCTATCTTCTCTGTCCTAATCACTCCCGCTCTTACTAACATTTTCAACCTATCCCTTTCTTCTGGCTCCTTCCCTTCTCATTTCAGGCATGTCACTATCACACCCAGTCTCAATAAACCCTCCCTCGACCCACATTCTCCTTAAAACTACTGTCCAATTTCGCTACTCCCAAATCTGGCTTCATTTAAACGCTCCCTAAAGACCCTTCTGTTTAGGGAAGCCGACTACCTGACGTCATAACAAAACATACGACCAACACAAAAATGCTCCTCTCTCCCTACATTAACTCATAACTTCAGTTCCCCCCCTCACAACCCATCAACATTGTAAGTCCCCACGGAAATAGGGCGCTCCGTCCTCCTGTATCTGCTGGCAGGAATACTGCCCTGTCTCCTGTATGTATTGTAGAATTGTCCTGTCTTTACCCACTGAATCTTCGTAGAGCGCTGCGGAATGTGTTGTGCTTAATAGTGATAATCTACTACTGATCTGCCTCCTGAAATGTCTCCTGGGTCACACAGCTCCAGGGGGATTTAATATCAGAAGGAACATGGCAATCTCATGGAATCTCTTACCTCTCCAGTCAGCAGAAAGATCATCTCCAGGGTTAGATCCAGGATTCTCTGGCTCAGCGGATCCCTGGCTGTGTGTGGATTCATTATCACAGGTAACCTGGACGGCCAGATCTTGTGCTTCCTCTAATCGTTCCTCCACAATGTGTCTGAAATAAGAGAATAACATGCGTGTCAGAACTGACCTAGTTTAGTCTGAAGCGGAGATGATATACGTGTGTGCAGCGTCGGAGGTTGCGGCGTTCATACAGAGCCATTACAGCGCCGCTTTATCGTGCCGGGGGAGTGTGGGGATTGGAAAGGGTTAATGAGACCTGCGTGGGAGGAGCCGCGCACTGTAACTCCCATGATCCTGAGCCAGGTGACATGTCGTCATGTTTAAAGTGACGGCAGAGCTCCTCCCTGCCCGCGACTCACACGGCGCTGTAAAGGGGCTATGAGGGCTGCGCCATGACTGTCCCACACCACACAGCTTTCCATGCAATAACCAGCATGTGGGACATGGCGCCCACACATACCTGAGCCTCCTGCCCTGTCTGTACTACTCCTCTCCAGTCACATGGGGGTGTGAGCAGCCTCATGGAGCCCGTTGGCACAGCCTCAGCTTCTCTCACACACCATTTCCTGCAGCAACACAGAGGGATGGGCGCGCTCTGATGACATCACCGCTCATGTGACTGGCTGCCGGGCTCGTCACTGTGGTGCTGGGGGAGGGGAATGGCAGACACTGAGCTGTCTGGATCCAGCACTGATGAGCTGCAGTTTGTATTCTCCGTCCACGAGAAGGACCTTTGACCTCACAGCAGATTAGATCAGGGACGTCACATGGTACGATTGCCCCCATCATGCAGTGTACACCCCATGTGACTGGAGGGGCCACACACAGACAGGGCTGCTGCTTCCAGCATATTCTACTTCTAAGCCCTGAGTCTCAATGAGCAGGACATTAATGTGTTAGTGATGTGGGGATGAGAGGGCTGCTCTATAAAGTCTATATAGTATGAGGAGAGGTAAGAGATTCCATCAGGGTTATTCAAAGAGATCCGAATTGCTTGAGAAAGGTAACTGAATGCTGAAAATCAGCGTTCTGTTACCTTTCTTGGCCAATCGGCTATCCAGAGAGCAGGCAATTCGCCAAATCCTGGCGAATTGCCTACACATACGGTACCTGTTCAAGGGCAGTGAAATCCCCATGAAAAAGCACTGCTTCAGCTATTCAGAGAGCACAAAACAGCAGTGAAAAGTTGCCGAAATGCCCTGCCATTCGGTGGTTTAATTCGACAGGTTTATTCAGGAGAATCCCATAGGCTTCAATTTTAAAAATATTCCCATTTTAATTCAATATCTAATAAACCGTTCATTATAAAATTCTGCAGTAAAGAGTCTCTTTATTTATAGATTATTTTTTTTTAGGATATTTTAAGCATTTTTCTTTTTTTCTTTTCTTTATTATTATTTTAAAGTTTACTTCTTTTTTTCTGTAACAGCCCTCTTTATTATCATTCCCTGGACCTCATATGCAAATTTCAGACATTTTCGCTAAGTAGTTTCTTTGCAAACAGTTTCACTTTTCAATCATTCATGCAAACTGTTTTCCTAATTTATTCACTGCCTCTTCTGCGGTGTCGGAGGCTGTGATCGGCTCCTGTTCGGGTTTTCCTATGGTTTTCGGCAGGTTAATCCAGATATTTTTGAGGGTTTTCGGCGTGCGTTCGCTGGGTTTTGCGGTTAGTTTTCGTCAGGTTTGCGGCAGCTTTTCCCTGCAATTTGGGGACCCTGTGGTGTTTGCTGAATACACCGCAGGGTCACCGAAATGGGATCGGCAAAAGGAACCGAATTGAAGAGAACGAAAAGTCACCGAACGTGCGGTGACTTTTCGAATCTCTTTGAATTACCCTGCATGAGATTGCCATATTCCTGCTGATATTAAATCCCCCTGGAGCTGTGTGACCCAGGAGACATTTCAGAGGCAGATCAGTAGTAGATTCATCTTAACCCCTGACGATCGATTTATACCTCTCTATGTTGGAGTCAATCTCGAGGCTAAATTACAATCTTCAAGCAAAAACCCTTGCGCAAAGCGTGAATTAGAATTTTTGCGGCAAGCGTTAAACGTTTACGCGCGCAAATCACTGCTGGAATTACAATCCTCGCACGTCTTTTCATCTGTTAATCAATAACGCGCGTAAACCAGACGCGCCCAAATGCTTGTGCAGTACCGTCGCGCGCAGAAATCAGTGTACGCACTGTTTCTTTCTCGCGATTCAGCCAAAGTCAATCTGCGCATATATGCTGCAGCAATAATAAATGCACACACAACTTCTCCATTTTATTGGTTTGGTATGAGTAGCATGTGTTGCTATATTTTGCTGTGCCTTTTTTTTTTTTATGGGCTGGTGTATTTTGGTTCGGCCAGGTTGTTCCGATTTGCCATTAACACCAGCTTTTAGGAGTTGCTAAAATTATGCGCGCAAAGGCTGTGCGTTATAAACTGCGCCTAGATGGTAATACCATCCTCGTACCAGCGCACATTCGCATTTGTGCTCACAATGTTAAGTATAGGACGCGTGCAGTACAGTATGCTCACGCAGGTTCAATCGCGGTAGACGATTGCGTGCGATTGTTGTGCTAAGGGTTTTACCACTCGCATTAATGTTTTTTTGCGCCGGTGCAAACGTTTTGCGAGAATATTGGAATTTAGCCCTCCAATGTTTAGGGTCATATGGTGGTGAAGATCCATGAGATGGTCAGTGACAGCAGTCGTCTCCAAATATCCGAAGGACACAACAGGAGCCAAAGCTTCAATATGGAGCCTTCACATGAGTCAAGCTTGACTGTTACAAAGTATCCTGGTTTTGAATACCTCGCCACTTTTGTTATTTTTAATGTCATTTTGCATATCCTATAAGCAGGTCAGAATTGGGTCCTATCGTATGTTGTGCCTAATGATTCCATCTATACAATAGGTTGAAACTAGGGATGCACCGATACCGATACTAGTATCGGTATCGGGGCCGATATTGCCGTTTGCACGAGTACTTTTTACTCGTGCAAACGGCCCGATACATCCCGCCGATACCGGAAGCCGGCGCTGGGCCGGCTTGCCGGTATCCGCGGGGCTGGGGAAGCTGGCCGCGTGCATGAAAAGCACGCTGCCAGCGTTCCCCTCCGGCGCGCCACATACTCACCCTTCCTGAAGTTCCGGTCTCTGGGCAGTGATGCGGTCACGTGGCAGCCGGGCGCTCCTGTGACGCGGCCTCTCGGCTGGAGGCAGCGTCACAGATGCGCCCGGCGGCCACGTGACCGCATCACTGCCCAGAGACCGGAACTTCAGGAAGAGTGAGTATTTGGCGCACCGGAGGGGAACGCTGGCCGCGTGCTTTACATGCACGCGGCCAGCTTCCCCAGCGTTCGAGCGGGGGTAAATCGATGAGAGCTGCGGGCAAATCCATGAGACCTGGGGGCAATCCATGAGACCTGGGGGCAAATCCATGAGACCTGGGGGCCAATCCATGAGACCTGGGGGCCAATCCATGAGACCTGGGGGCCAATCCATGAGACCTGGGGGCCAAATCCATGAGACCTGGGGGCCAAATCCATGAGACCTGGGGGCAAATCCATGAAACCTGGGGGCAAATCCATGAAACCTGGGGGCAAATCCATGAAACCTGGGGGCCAATCCATGAGACCTGGGGGCCAATCCATGAGACCTGGGGGCAAATCCATGAGACCTGGGGGCAAATCCATGAGACCTGGGGGACAATCCATGTGAGCTGGGGGCAAATCCATGTGAGCTGGGGGCAAATCCATGAGACCTGGGGGACATCCATGTGAGCTGGGGCAAACCCATGTGAGCTGGGGGCAAACCCATGTGAGCTGGGGGCATATCCATGAGACCTGGGGGCAAATCCATGAGACCTGGGGGCAAATCCATGAGACCTGGGGGCAAATCCATGAGACCTGGGGCAAATCCATGTGAGCTGCGGTCAATCTCATATAAATTTTTATATGAGGTCTGTTCCTATTGGAAAGCGTCACATGATATTAAATAAAAGTATCGGTACTCAGTATCGGTGAGTACTTTTAAAAAGTATCGGTACTCGTACTCGGTCTTAAAAAAGTGGTATCGGTGCATCCCTAGTTGAAACCATACAGGTCCTTCTTATTCTGGGCTATCAATTAATTAATTAATGCGACATAATCTTGTGGCTTGATGGCTGGCTTATTTATGCTGTGCCACGCATTAATCAGAATAGATTGAGACCCACCCTCTCATTGCAATACAGGTCTGACTGTCTTTATCGCAGATATACCCTAATCAAATTGGGTTACAATAATATCGCCTACCACTTACACTATTTATGTTTTTAAATGTATGGTTATGGTATTATGTTTGTATGTCCAATAAAATTTAGCTAGAAAAATTGGAAAGGTGGTTTATGGAGCCTCCTACAGTTTATTAATGGTACTTTCTTCTGAACACTTTGTTCAGTTCTTTCTCTAATGTTTCTGCTGTGACCTTTCTTTCCACTCCTACCCTGGGATGATGGGGTATACTCATCGGCTCTGATCCAGGCAAGTATAAGTAATATTGTGTTCATTGTTTTTTATTTTCCACAGTAGGTGACGGCAAGTGTCCTGCATCCATACAGGGAGGCATTCTGCTTATTCAGCACACGTCCGGCATAGCAGAGAGTTTGCACAATGCAGGGTAAGTATTTTACTATTTTTACTGATCTAGGTATACCTAATATATATGTAAAATCCTTTCTAAAATAAATATGCTACTGTTTATGTAATGTAATACTGTTAGTTATGAAACCTTAACAACCACCTGTTTATGTACAAAAGTCAGGACTAGTCCCAAACCTTTTATTTTATTTTTAAAAGTCAATCATACATAGCATGTACTAGAAAGGTTTATGTTACCAATATTGAACCCAGGACATACTTGAAATGAGAGAAATCTCAATGTATCCTTCCTGGTAAAATAATTTGCAAATAAATAAATAGTGGGTTTTTATTTTCTCTTCCGTAGCTGATCACTACAATCACCCCGTGTCCCCAACTGAATCTGCTTCAGAGACAACAGACGAGGAGGGTTTGTACAGTAAAGGTTAATTATTTTACCTTTTTTACAGATCTAGGTTTAGCTAATTTCTGTATATGTAGTTCCGGATTGGCCATCGGGCATACTAGATATTTGGCATGTAGGCCAGATGCTTGGCCGGACTAACATAGTGGCGGATGGAGCGGCCGCTCCAGGCCCCATTCTAAAAATAGGCCCACAGCAGCAGGAGCTGGTCGGCTGATAGCGAGTGCCGAGTTTGCTTTGATCAGCCCTGCAGCAGAACCCGGCACTTGGATAAAAATGCAGCGTTTCCTTTGGGCACAGGTTGAGAGTTGGAGCTGCCCTTTGAAGCCATGTGCTGCCTCTTTCCCTGCACAGCATGAAGAGTTTGAGAAGCCTTTGCTCCAGCCACCATGAGATAAGGATGCTGCTGCTATATCTCCCCTTCTTATTTACACACCAATTATGTCCCACTAGCTCCAGGGTGACATGGGATGGGGGGAGACCCTAGCTAACAGTGACCAAGGCTGCTGAAAGAGCAGCTACATCTTGACCTACAAAGCAGCCTGATTATGTGCAAACACTGCTTAATGTGAATTTTTACCACATCTCCTGCTGCTCTAATTGAAGATATGGTATTATTTTTGTGTCTGTGAGGTGTGGTGTATATATATTAGTGTGTGGTGTGCACATACAGTACTGTGCAAAGGTTTTAGGCAGGTGTGAAGAATGCTTTCACAAATGGAAGTGTTACACATTTCTGTTCATAAATTAACAAAATGCAGTGAATGAACAAAAGAGAAATCTAAATCAAATCAATATTTGGTGTGACCACCCTTTGCCTTCAAAACAGCAGCAATTCTTCTAGGTACACTTGCACACAGTTTTTGAAGGAATTCGGCTGGTAGGTTGTTCCAAACATCTTGGAGAACTAACCACAGATCTTCTGTGGATGTAGGCTTTCTCACATCCTTCTGTCTCCATGTATTCCCAGACACACTCTGTGGGGAGATCAGTGCTCTGTGGGGGCCATGCCATCACTTCCAGTACTTCTTGTTCTTCTTTACGCTGAAGATAGTTCTTAATCACTTTGGCTGTATGTTTGGGGTCGTTGTCCTGCTGCAGAATAAATTCGGGCCAATCATACGCCTCCCTGATGGTATTGCATGATGGATAAGTATCTGCCTGTATTTCTTAGCTTTGAGAACACCATTAATCCTGACCAAATCTCCAACTCCATTTGCAGAACTGCAGCCCCGAACGTTCAAGGAACCTCCACCATGCTTCACTGTTGCCTGCAGACACTCATTATTGTACAGCTCTCCAGCCCTTCGACGAACAAACTGCCTTCTGCTACAGCCACATATTTCAAATTTTGACTCATCGGTCCAGAGCACCTGCTGCCATTTTTATGCAGCCCAGTTCCTATGTTTTCATGCATACTTTAGTTGCTTGGCCTTGTTCCCACGTTGGAGGTATGACTTTTTGGCTGCAACTCTTCCATGCAGACCACTTCTGGCCAGACTTCTCCGGAACAGTAGAAATGGGTGTACCTGGGTCCCACTGGTTTCTGCCAGTTCTGAGCTGATGGCACTGCTGGACATCTTCCGATTTCGAAGGGCAATAAGCTTGATGTGTCTTTCATCTGCTGCACTAAGTTTCCTTGGCCGACCACTGCGTCTACGATCCTCAACGTTGCCCGTTTCTTTGTGCTTCTTCAAAAGAGCTTGTGAAGGAGATTCAGGCCAGGAGATGGCCGCCATTATGAGCCAGGCGGCCATCTTGTTCAGAATATTGGTTCACTTGAATATAACTAGGTAGATATTAGTTGGAATTAGAATGAAGTTTACATAGAGTTTTAGGAATGTGTTAGATTAGCAGAGAAGCACTTAAAATAGGGAAGATCCGGGCCGTTGCTGGTACGGAAGAGACAGGATGAGGGATGGATACATCAAGGTCACAGGGGCCCGTAGCTGAGACAAAGAAGAGCGTGAAAGCAGACCAGACCTTATCTAAAGCAAACAATAAACAAGCCAAAGGGAGGTGGGCACAGGCAGGATCCAGAGTAGTAGCAAATCACTTTCTGTCAAACTAACATGAAGCTTGCCAATTTATGACCAATGTATGGAATGTCTTTGTAATCAACTAAGGGAGGTACTGACCCATGTGGGGTGGGATAGTGTCACCGGGAGGTGGGCTATTTGGGATGTACCTAATTATGTATTCGGGGTATAAAACCTCATGTCACTGGGGATTCGGGGCTCAGTCTTTGCGATTCAATCCTGTCTGAGCATCTGTGATATCACAATAAAGTTTGCCTTTCCTGAAGAGACTCGTGTTCAGACAATCCTTGTTCGTGTCGGCCCGGCCTCGTCCCGAGTGAACCAAGTGGATTTCGGTTACATTTCTGGGGGCTCGTCCAGGATTCGGGCCTTTGCCAGCACGGCAACGACTGCTGGACACTGTAGCGGTTGACTGCAGGTGCGAGTGATCCCGCCGGTTGGGTGTCCGTTGAAGGTGAGCCGACATCTGCAGGCGCCAAGCAGGATTTCCTGTTCAGTGGACCTCCTCTCGTCCCAAATGGACCCCCGGCCCGGGAAGCTGGGACACCCCGAGTCTGAGGAAACAGCGAGCAGCGCGGCGATAGGTAAAGTGTCTTCTATGTTTGTATGTGTATTGAGATACTGGTATAAGGGGAACGTCCTACCATAGTTGGATAAGGAGACCCGCGGCCACGGTCTCGTTGACATACCGAACCCGCCGCCGACAGCACGGACAAGCAAAGGAGCCAGAGTGGCTAGCGCGTGTCTGAACCCGGGGGATCGGATGTTAACTAAAGGGTAGTTCTGTATGTGAGGGAGAGGGTAGCCACGTGGAGTTGCATAGTCATAGTCAGTGTTTGTAAATAAAGCTTCTGCACGTGGACAAGGAAAGGAGGAGGGATTTCTGTGACTGGGCTGAGAGCCCTGAGTCAGTGCTAGTGTGTACGTCGTGTAGTGAAGGGGGCCAATTGGGGCCAGCGGTAGCTGCAGCGGGAGTGGTGCCGAGTGGGTAGATTGCCCATAGGCAAATTGGAATTGCAGACGGGAGTGTTGCCATAGAACGGGGTACACATAGTCACAAGCAGACAAGAGTTAGAGATCAATTAACTGGGTATAAGGAGCCAAGAGGAGGGTCGGCGAGCCCTCGGCTAGTAGAAAGAGTAGAATTGTTTATGTATTGTTTTGTGCTGGATGTATCTGGTACAGTATGTGCTGTGAATGCTGCTGAGAGTATTGTGAGTGATTGTGCGCCTACTTGCCTCGCAAGGAAGCAAATCTGAGAGTGGACTCCTAAAGTACGTTTTCGGCTCAGGCGACTGCAGTCGGCTACTGACGGAGGAAGCGAATACGATATATATGAATTGTTGACAGAAGTACCAGACAGTTGTTTTCAGGTGTTTTTGCTGAAAGTAATATCTGCATTGTGAAAAAGTTACCGCTCTTAGGAGTAATAATGGGTAACGGGTCGTCCAAACCCAAGAAGGTTAAGAAGGGTGAGACACCCTTGGAGTATATGGTGCGGAATTTTGAAGTGTTGTATGCAACACATAATTATGGGGTAGATTTAAGCAAAGAGAAATTAAAATTGTTGTGTACAATAGTATGGCCACTGTTAGTCCCTGAGTGGCCAGAACAGGGGTCTATGGACCCGGAGTTAATACAGAGAGTGCACTCCCAGATAACCGGGAGATGTGGTCATCCTGAACAGTACCCGTATATAGATATATGGAGGTATTGTGTGAAGGATAAAAGTCATTTTATAATGATGGTGGGACAAAACAAGAAACAGGTACCCCCGAATAATAAAAATAATGATGAATATAGAAAAACGGTGTTAGTAGAACATCTGGAGGAGATTGACTCCCTGCCCCCGCCCTATCCGTCATGTTATGGGGCAGCCAGAGATGCTTTGAGTGCCGCGGTTGCGCGAGCGGAGATGGGGGAGCAGGCAGCTGCTATTTCCCGGCCGGCTCCCTCTGCTCCGTCTCGTGGTATTGCGGAGGAAGAAGAGGAGGGGGCTGCGGGTGGAGGAGACAGAGAGGTCCTACCAGGAACGATTGAAATGCCCGATGGGAACGTATATAAACTGGTAACCCCAGAAGACAGTGGGGATGAGGGTGGAGATGTAAATCCAGGGGCCACCACTCGCGCGGCGAACAATATATTTAAACCCCAGGAAATGTATCAGCACAACCCCAGCAAGAGTAAAATGCAAATGCCCCTGCGGGAGGTGCCAGGTCCCTTACTGGAGAATGGAGGACCTGGGCCAGTACAATACACATATGTCCCATTTACAATGACAGATATATTTAACTGGAAAACGCACACACCGCTGTACTCCACAAATCCCGCGGCAGTGGCCAGTATGATAGAGTCAGTTATACTTACACATAACCCCACATGGGCAGACTGTCAGCAACTATTGCTGACAATGTTCACAACTGAGGAAAGAGCCCGAATAAACAATAGCGCGCGAAAAATTCTACTTGCCCAAGCCGTAGAGGATAGCAAGGCCCAGCCAGAAGCGTGGGCAGAGGAACATTACCCCAAAACAGATCCCAAATGGCCATACAATACTGGTGAAGGTATTGCCCATCTACAGACATACCGAACAGCGGTAATAATGGGTGTTAAAGCGGGAGGGAAGAAACCCACGAACATGGGGATAATAGCGGACGTTGTGCAAGATTTTAAAGAAACCCCAAGTGCATTTTTAGAAAGATTACTAGATGCATATAGAATGTATAGTCCTATTGACCCTGAGGCTGTGGAAAATCAGAGGTTAGTTAATTCTTCCTTTGTGAGTCAGTCACAAAGAGACATACGGAATAAAATACAGAGGATAGATGGGTTTTTAGGTAAAGGTATTAGTGAATTGGTAGAAATTGCCAATAAAGTGTTTCATAACCGGGATTTAGAAGAAAAGCGGGAGGAGATAAGGAAACAAAAAGGACATACCGGGGTGGTCGGTTACATGGGTAACGGAGGGGGAAGAGGTGCCCCGGAGAGAGGGAGAGCAAGGGGCCGAGGTGGTAGAGGTAGGGGAGCCCCTAGGGAACCCCTGGGGCCCAACCAGTGCGCATGGTGCCGGGGTGAAGGTCACTGGAAAAATGAATGTCCTGCATTTTTGGCTAAATTTGGGGTACAGGGAGAGGCCGGTGAATCGGGAGGTCAGGCCTCCAATGGCCAGGTAACAAATGGCAGATAGGAGAGAAATGATGGTGCCGGTTCAGGGTTTGTTGGTTTGGCGGGAACGTCATTTGAAGGACAAGGTATATATTGACACGGACCTGGGCCCATCCCGCTTGGTAATCACGAGCCCACGGTCACAGTAAGAGTGGGAGATAAAGATGAAATTTTTATGGTTGATACTGGTGCCGAATATTCTGTTGTAACACAGCAAATTGCACCCCCAATGAGGAATGAGGTTGATATAATGGGAGCAATTGGGGTGTCTGTTAAGTACCCCTTTCTTGCTCCTCGAAAATGTAGTGTGGGTGGGCACAATGTAGAACATGAATTTTTGTATATGCCCGAATGTCCCATCCAGCTCCTGGGGTGGGATATCCTTTGCAAATTGCAAGCCCAAATTACATTTCTTCCCGGGGGTCACGCTAGATTAGACCTGCCGGAGAGTGGCAGCTCTACACGACAGTACAGCCCAGCCAGCCAGCATACCCAACCTGTAAAAATTGCAGTAATTATGCCAAGAGAAGAAGAATGGCGCAAGGCACCAACCCCGCCGGCCGCCCCAGACCCATACACACTACTTCTGGGAATCCCAGCAGTCTGGGCGGAAGAAAACCCGCCCGGACTAGCTGCAAATATTCCTCCAGTGTATGTTGATCTGAAACCAGGCGCAACGCCTGTGGCTCTAAGACAATATCATATCCCACAAAAAGCCAAGCAGAATATTCAGACACATTTGCAAAGACTTAAAGACCACGGGATATTGAAATTCTGCGTGTCACCGTGGAACACACCACTGTTGCCAGTACTGAAAGAGGGCACACAAGAGTACCGCCCAGTCCAAGATTTACGGGCCGTCAATGAAGCCACAGTAACTCTACACCCTGTGGTTCCCAACCCATACAATTTATTGGCATTAATTCCCGGCGATACAAAATATTACACGGTGCTTGATTTAAAAGACGCTTTCTTTTGCATCCGTCTGGCTCCAGCAAGCCAGCCCCTTTTTGCATTTCAGTGGGAGGAATCTACCACGGGAGCGCGCCATCAGATGACCTGGACACGCCTCCCTCAAGGTTTCAAAAACTCGCCCACGATTTTCGGATGCGCGCTCAGCCAGGACCTCCTGTCCTTCAACGCTCAGCCAGACAAAGTCGTTTTGCTACAGTATGTAGATGATTTATTGCTTGCATCCCCTACAGAAAAAGACTGTCTCTCTGCCACAAAGGCCCTGCTGCATCTGCTGTGCCTTGCAGGTTACAGAGTTTCCAGAAAGAAAGCACAAATATGCAAGCAAAGTGTAAAGTACCTAGGTTTTCAATTAACAGATACCAAGCGTGCATTGGGGGCAGAAAGAAAAGAAGCAGTATGCCGAATACCCCAACCAAAGACAAGGAGACAAGTCCGTGAATTCCTAGGAGCTGCAGGCTTCTGCCGCCTGTGGATCCCCAACTTTGCAGACATTGCTAAGCCCCTTCATCAAGCCACCAAGGGGGGAGAGCATGACCCCTTTCTCTGGGAAGAAGAACAAGCGGCAGCTTTCCTGAAATTAAAAACTCTCCTGATGGAAGCTCCAGCACTGGGTCTGCCAGATCACAGCAAGCCCTTCCAGCTGTATGTGCATGAACACAACCAAACAGCCACAGGAGTGCTGATTCAGAACTTTGGCTCATGGCCAAGGCCTGTGGCCTACCTATCCAAGCAACTTGACCCTGTGGCCTGCGGCCTACCCCCATGTCTGAAAGCAGTGGCAGCAACCGCAATGCTGATAGCGGAAGCAGACAAGCTGACCCTTGGACAAGTCCTTCATGTCAAAGTACCACATGCAGTCAAAGCCCTGCTTGATGTGAAAGGAAGTTACTGGTTCAGTAATAGCCGGATGACAAAGTACCAAGCTATGATGTGTGAGAATCCACGGGTTCATCTGGACCTCATCGCTACCCTAAACCCAGCTACATTACTGCCTGACTGTGAAGAGGATCCAAATCATGAATGCCTCCAAGTCATGGAAGAAGTATTCAGTAGCAGACCAAATCTGAAAGACGTACCCCATGACAAATACGATCTACAGTTATTCACTGATGGTAGCAGTTATATGGATGATGGGAAGAAAGTCTCCGGATATGCAGTTGTCTCAGCAGAAGAAATTATTGAAGCAAATTCTCTACCAGGCCATACGTCAGCACAACTGGCTGAAATAACAGCCCTGACCAGGGCCCTGGAAATCTCTGAAGGCAAAAGAGTAAACATCTATACTGACTCCAAATATGCTTTTATGACTGTCCATGCACACGGTGCACTCTACAAAGAAAGAGGCCTGCTTACTTCCTCAGGACAACAAATCAAGTATGCAGCTGAAATCACAGCCCTTCTAGAAGCTGTATGGAAACCAAGTGCTGTCAGTATTATGCACTGTCGTGGCCACCAGAAAGGTCATGATGAAATCCCAAAAGGCAACAGACGCGCTGACCAAGCCGCAAAAGCTGCTGCTAAACCTCTAAATCCTTCTAACCAAATATCCAGAGTGCTGCTCTGCAAGCAAGATGATCAACTCCCGATGCCGAATTACGAATTCTATATGAATTGGAGAAGATTCGAACCAAAAGGTGAATTCATTGAAACCATTCTGCAAAAATGGCATAGCAATTACGAAATGCTGGAAGAAAACCATGACTATATACAGTGGCTCTTCCCAACACGGTCCCAAGGCCGAAATTTCTACTCCTCTCCTCTTCACCCTCAAGAAACACGTCTTATGATTAACACCTCAGAAGTTCAGCAAAGACTCCGTAGAGCATACAAGATGATGCTGAAATTCTTCGGCGTAAAAATAGTGGGGGAGTATGGAGAAGATACAGAAGTAACCGAAGTTGAACGGGCAGAAAATTTCGCCTCACGTTTTGACAATCTAACAGCCAACCCTCATAATAATTTGAGGATCACACGAGTACTGGTGAGCTTGGGAGAATTGGGAGCAGAAGAATATCAAGCCCCGTTGGTGAGGTTCTTTCTCAAAGAGACCCTTATCAAAAACAAACTGCCAAGAATGAAGAAAAGTGTGATGAACTTCTTTGTACCAGCAGTGAGAGATACGCAGAAGAGACAAGATCTGCTGTTCTTTGCCTGGCGATACTATTTTCCAAAAGAGGAATTTATCTGGGGAAACCAGGAAGAATTGGCAAGATACAAAGCAACACCGGTGGTGGCTGCACTCCTACCGGCGCCACTGAGTGAATGGACACCTGTGTATTCAGAAAAAGAGAAGAAATGGCTATCAGAAGAACAAGGTGGATATGGAGAAGACGGATGGTTCCAGTTGAAGAATGGACAAATAGTCCTGCCAGCGACATTGGCACCCGAGATCGTGAGATCGCTTCACGCAAGTACCCATGGAGGAAGAGAGACGATGGAACAACAGTTGGAACCACATTTCTACGTGCCAGGACTGTCAGTAGTCTGCAAAGCAATATCCCAGCAGTGCGTGACATGTGCCAAGAATAATCCAAGAACAGGCCCATCTCAACCTCCAGGGAAACAGCCAATCGGGCTGTCCCCAATGGCGTCAATACAGATAGACTTCACAGTGCTGCCACCCTGCAAGGGATATAAATATCTACTGGTAATGGTGTGTACTCTCACTGGATGGGTGGAAGCCTTCCCGACGAGGACAGAGAAAACAACGGAAGTGGTGAGGAGCTTAATGAAAGAAATAATACCACGCTATGGACTTCCCCTCGAGATAGGGTCGGACAATGGCCCAGCATTCATACAGAACTGTTTACAACAGCTCGCCCGTCTGTTGGACATCACCTGGAAGCTACATACCGCTTACAGGCCCCAAAGCTCGGGAAAAGTCGAAAGAATGAACCGTACACTAAAGACATTGATGTCCAAATTGTGCCAAGAGACGTCACTAGGCTGGTTGGATGTGCTGCCAATAGTCCTATTGCACATCAGGTGCAGGCCAACCCCCCAATTGAAGCTAAGTCCGTACGAGCTTATGTTCGGACGGCCTACCCCTCTGATTAATGGACTAAGGGGGGACCTTCGGGCATTGGGGGAAACTAAACTAAATGATCAGGTTGTACTGTTAGGTAAATCAATGCAGAAATTAAATACTTGGGTGGAAGATAATATACCTCACTTTTTATATCCCACACTGCATAAGTATTGTCCAGGTGACTCGGTTTGGGTGAAGGAGTGGAAAAATGACCCACTAGGCCCAAAATGGAGAGGTCCTTACCATGTCCTGTTATCAACCCCCACAGCAGTGAAGGTTGCAGAGGTGGTCCCGTGGATACATCACTCCAGACTGAAGGTAGCTGCAGCCAATCCTGAACCAGAGTGGAAGGTCATCACCAACGAGACAAATCCATTGAGGCTAAAGCTGACAAAGACCACAGTTGTGAGCACCTAAAAGACTCAACAAGTGGGTGTTTTGACGGACACAATAATGCCTGACCACCCACCAACAGAGGAGCAAAGGGATCCCCCGGGGGATACCCCAAGGGCTATTTTTAGGGGCCCGGCCCCGACCCTTGATCAACCAGAAATGTCTTTTGTTTTTGAAATTCCGGTGGGGAGGGATTGGGTTTATGTGACTGTGAAAAGAATTGCCCAAGGGATTTTGACATTTGGGCATTTTGGTACTGATTTTGTACCTTGCAAATTTGATTTATGGACTATCACATGGAGCATGCCCCAGGTGCCCAAGCACCACCGAGAAAGTGGATATCTCCCATATCTGGAATGGTACGCACCGTGATGGAGAACCGTACCATGTGGAGACAGAAGCGAGAGGCGATATCCGAGATTATGCCAAGAGGACATTTACTTGTGCAATTCAAATATGACTATGCTAAAAAGTCTGGGCAAACCGCATGCTGGGTGTGTAGTAGACTGCACCCAGAGACAATTCATATACCATTTGCTTCTGTTCCAATGAATTTAAGTATGTTTGCGTCAGGAAATGTCACAATACATGCTTTTGATGCACCACGAGAGTCTTTCGCTCCCAGGTATCCAAAAACAGGACCAGTGTACCCACCGGAGTGGTGTTTTCAATTGGGACCAGATAGAGAAATAAGTAACGGGGGAGGGTTGTGTAATTCAAGTAAGTTCAACTGGACATTGTACATTTACACATTCAACACAAAGGAGCAGGCAAATTTTCTATTTATATGATGTAGAAAGCTCACTAGAGACCAAGAGGTGGTAATTGCGAATGTGACTAATGGCAGGCAGAGTGCATTTGATATGATGAGACGACTGAGACAACTGATGATAGAAATATCAAAGGGAACACTACATTTATCACCATTTATACTGAAAGGGGGGTACCAGGTGTGTTGTGAAAGGGTGTGTTACACCTGGGTACCACCTACAATAACGGGAATGTGCTATCTGGCCAAACTGATTCCAATTCAGAGAGTAAGGGGAGATGACACTGATACAGATACTGCATTACACCCTAGGTACCCACTGGTGTTTGAGAAACAGAAGAGAGAGTTGTTTAGGAAAGCGGATCGAGTGTGGGCATGGTTCCCAGCATGGACTAGATGGGGAAGAGAGTTAATGGTAAGAATGAACAGTTATGCCAGTCTGATGGCCGAGATTTTGAATAAGACTAGTATGGATATTCAGTTGCTGAATCTGGAGGTACGAGAGATACGAAAGGTACAAATGATACATAATATGGCACTGGAACAGATCAGTGCAGATCTGAATGGACTGTGTGAGATGAAAATGCATTATGAATGTTGCACTTTCATCAAAAACACCACACATGACGTCCCTGACTATTACCAGGTAATCCAAGATCACCAGGAGAAAGTAGCACAGTTACAGAACACAGCAAGTCGGATCGCTGCTGAAGGCTGGAATCCACTCCGTGGGTTCGGAGCAATCGGAGATTGGTTCGGATCCATCCTGAGATTTATTTCGCAGGTTGGATCCATGATTCTGATGTTGGTGGTGATCTTGGTCGTAGGGACACTACTGTACCGCATAGGGCTATGTCTATGGCCACTATGCAAGAGAGCACTGACACCTACACAAACACAAAAGATACCACTGATAATCCCACAAAATATGTTCCCGACAAAAATAGGTCCCCCAAAGTACGAGGAGGTCAAGGATAATATTAGTGGAGTGTAGTGGCTACAAGTCTCAGGTTCAGAACCTGAGGCTTGAGCCAAGGGGGAATGAAGGAGATTCAGGCCAGGAGATGGCCGCCATTATGAGCAGGGTGGCCATCTTGTTCAGAATATTGGTTCACTTGAATATAACTAGGTAGATATTAGTTGGAATTAGAATGAAGTTTACATAGAGTTTTAGGAATGTGTTAGATTAGCAGAGAAGCAATTAAAATAGGGTAGATCCGGGCCGTTGCTGGCACGGAAGAGACAGGATGAGGGATGGATACATCAAGGTCACAGTGGCCCGTAGCTGAGACAAAGAAGAGCGTGAAAGCAGACCAGACCTTATCTAAAGCAAACAATAAACAAGCCAAAGGGAGGTGGGCACAGGCAGGATCCAGAGTAGTAGCAAATCACTTTCTGTCAAACTAACATGAAGTTTGCCAATTTATGACCAATGTATGGAATGTCTTTGTAATCAACTAAGGGAGCTACTGACCCACGTGGGGTGGGATAGTGTCACCGGGAGGTGGGTGGGCTAATTGGGATGTAAATAATTATGTATTCGGGGTATAAAACATCATGTCACTGGGGATTCGGGGCTCAGTCTTTGCGATTCAATCCTGTCTGAGCATCTGTGATATCACAATAAAGTTTGCCTTTCCTGAAGAGACTCGTGTTCAGACAATCCTTGTTCGTGTCGGCCCGGCCTCGTCCCGAGTGAACCAAGTGGATTCCGGTTACACTTGAACAGCACATCTTGAAACCCCAGTCTGCTTTGAAATCTTTGTCTGGGAGAGACCTTGTTCATGCAGTATAACTACCTTGTGTCTTGTTGCTGTGCTCAATCTTGCCATGACATGAAACGGTCTTTCACAACCTCACCTTGGTAGCAGAGTTTGGCTGTTCCTCACCCAGTTTTAAGCCTCCTACACAGCTGTTTCTGTTTCAGTTCATAACTGGGTTTCAACCTACGTGTGACACTGATGATCATTACCACCTGTTTGGTATAATTGGTTGATCATACACCTGACTATAATCCTACAAAATCCCTGACTTTGCAAGTGTACCTTGTACCTTTTTGAAGGCAAAAGGTACTAACACCAAATATTGATTTGATTTAGATTTTTCTTTTGTTCGCTCACTTTGCATGTTGAAAATTGACAAATCTAAACAATCATTATTTATATTTCTGAAAGCATTCTTTGTTTACAGCATTTTTTCACACCTACCTAAAACTTTTGCACAGTACTGTATGTGTCTGATGTATACATGTGTCACTCTGTGTATATGTGTGTCTGGGTGGTGTGCTATGTATGTGTAAAGTGTGTGTGCCCTCTGCATATAGCTGCGTGTCCTCTGCATATAGCTGTGTGTCCGTGTCTTCTGTATATAGCTGCGTGTCCTCTGTATATAGCTGCGTGTCCGTGTCCTCTGCATATAGCTGCGTGTCCGTGTCCTCTGCATATAGCTGCGTGTCCGGGTCCTCTGCATATAGCTCCGTGTCCTCTGTATATAGCTGCGTGTCCATGTCCTCTGTATATAGCTGTGTGTGTGTGCTCTGCATATAGGTGTGTGTGTATGCCTCAATATTTGTAAAAAAAGCCCACCAAAATCCTCAGCACCAGGCCCTTGATGCTCTTAATCCAGCCCTGGCCAGACGGTCAATCTGAGGAGCCGCTACCCTGCTGTAGGGGCTGGTGTGGAGATTAAAGAAATCTTTCATAGCTGACCCCAGCACTCTTCTGCAGACTTCCAGCTTCCTAATGAAGTGAGCCCAAAGCGTCACCAGGCACCCATGCTCCTCTCCAGTCTCCCTATCTCCATTGCAATCTTTTCCATGTTCCCAATCTCCTCATCCCAGAGATGGATCAGGAGAGCCTGGGGACTCTGCTGCTGCTCTCTCCAGTGAGAATAGAGCAGGGAGGCGTGGGGCCAGACAGGGAGAGGAGCAGAGGGCGAGGCATGCTCCAGAGGGAAAGTAACCGGGAAGGTGGGGAGAGGAGCAGGGGAGCCTAGCAACTGAACAGGCCTCTCTGCCCTGGCTGCTCTACTCGCTTCTCACTGGGGAGGGGAGAAAGAGTCTGGGGACATCACATCTCCACTCCACAGTGAGAAAGAAGCAGTGAGTCTCTGGGGAGTTCCCAGGCTTACCCTGCACCCATAGGCATTTCTAGGGGGTGCAAGGGGGCAATTGCCCCCCCTAGGTTATTCCTTGCACCCCCATGTGCCCCCCACCAAAAATCAGCATCCAGCTTCCCCCACATTTTCGGCCCGTTATATCTCCAACTTCGTGCATTGTACATGATTGATCTAGATGTCATTGGAAAGGGCAGTGTCTGGCCTTTCCAATGATACCCAGCATGACCGTATTTTTAGTAAAAGACAAAATCATAAAAAGTTAAATAAAAACATAACAATTTCTTTTCACAGGGTGGAAATGGCTCAGCAGTGACAGGGTTAATGCTCATACTATATATTACATTGTCTATTACTTTAGATTTTGCCTTGGTTTAGGTACATTATATATTAAGGGTTAATAAGGCAGGCTTCATCCCTCACAGTATACATTTTAATTTTTCCTTTATTAATGGCAGTTTAGGGGTTAATGGGTAGGCGCCACGCCTCAGTGTATATATTTCATGTTTTCTCTTGATAACTGGCATTTTAGGAGTTAATGGACAGACTGCATGCCACACAGTGTATTCATATCATGTTTTCCTTTAATGACATTCTAGGGTTTAATGGGTAGGCTACATGCCTCGCTGTCAGGTATTGTACCGGGGTGGTACCGAGGTGGCAGGATACTAAGCCCGGGATGCGGTGATGCACCAGTACAGGGGTGAGTTGCTGCAGGAAGCAGCAGAACAATTGGTTTGGAGGTGAGGAACAGGACACGTGACACGTAGAGGGCTTGACAATAGGGAAGCAGGAAACAATCCAGTACAATGGGATCTTGGACACACTGGATACTGGAGGGTATGGAGACACAGGAAAGGCTGTTAATGATGGCAAGGCTTGGAGTTCAGGATAACGCAGGACGGCCACAGCATAGGTACTCTTTCAATGGTAGTGGTTTGGCAATGCTGGAGCAAGGAGGAGAGGGGCGTGGCCCTTTATGCAGGTAAGTCACGTGACCTATGGTGTGTGTGCTTTAACTGAATATGTGCTGGAAATGAGCAGCACAGGAATGAAGCTGCCCTGAAGTGCAGGCACAGATCAGATGCACAATACTTGAATTGGGCTGCAAAGGCATTGTTTAGGAACCTGACACTCAGTTTATTCATTTAATGCTTTCCCTTGATTAATGACAGTTTAGGGGTTAACGGGTAGGCTACATGCTTCAGTGTATTCATTTAATATTTTCCCTTGATTAATGGCATTTAGGGGTTAACCTCCCTGGCGGTATTCCCGAGTGTGACTCAGGGTTAAATTTCGCCACCGCGAACGATAACCCCCGAGCCACACTTGGGCTGGATACTCACCTCATCCTGCGCTCCCCCTCGCTGTCCCCCGCAGTGTGATCGCGGCAACTTGCTTCCAGGTAACGCTCCCTGCGAGTCACAAGATGCAGGGGGGCGGGACCAGGCAAACTGTAAAAAAAATAATAATATTTCAATGTAAAGTCCCTAACATGCAGTTCTCCCTAACAGATCAGAAACACCATACACATTCTAAAAATAAAATTTACTGTATATATGATTTGAAGATCTCTTATATGAAAATATAATTATTGATACACATTATGAATGTTGCTTTATAAATAAGAGTGTACATAATTGAAATAATATATCATACCAAGGATGTTTACACTGAGGCAATATGCAGTGACTAATATTGCACCCTTGCTTTCTGAAAGATTTCAGTGTTTTTGGTTTGATTATATTATTGAATATAATTCATTTGCATTATTTTGGATAATTATTTTTGGGAAAATAAATTAAAGTTTGAAACACAAAATAATATCTGACTCTGTGTGTTTACTAGACTCTTGCTTTCATGGATTTCAGTGAGTTTTTCCTAAGGATTACAGGCTTACTATATGAAACAACACATTTCCTTTCCAAAAAAAATTAAACGCTTTAGACACAAAAATCAGACCGCCAGGGAGGTTAATGGGTAGGCTACATGCCGCACTGTTTATTATTTTTATTGTATTTCCCTGCTTTAATGGAGTTTTAGGGGTTATTATGGAAGTTAGACTCTAGATTTGTCACATTTAAGGGAATCCATTTCACCGAAAATATGGTGAATTCCCTATTCAGCAAATGGTCACCGTAATTTGCGAAAATTGGAGTGACTGAATCAGGTATCGGACTTCAGCAAAATACACCGAATTGCAGCAAATAAAATATTGAATTTATGTATCAGGTTAATACAACAAAAAGGTGTCATTGCATTACATTACTCTGGGATTTTGGAATTTTATTTATATGTAGTTTTTTCATTGGTTTGATTTAGTGGCGAAAATTATTAGTGACCCCCAGTTTTGACTGTGATATCTTATGTGCCCCCCTATATATTGTTCCTAGAGTCGCCACTGCCTGCACCACCCCCACACTCTGCTCCTCTTCCCGTCTGGTTGACCCCAAGCCACCTTGCTCCTTTCTCACTGGGGAGAGGAGCAGGAGGGTCCCCAGTTTACCCTTCTGATCTGCACATATCCGATTCTGGGGAGAGGAGCAGGGTATGTGGAGATCAGAAGAGGAGACTGGGGACTCCACAGGCACTCTCCTGCTCTCCCCAAAGCGAGAAGCCTGGGGAGAGGAGCAGGGGCCTGCTCCTCTCCTCAGGCCCTCTGCTTCTTTCTCACTGTGGAATGGAGATGCGGAGAGGAGCAGGTAATTCCTCATCTCCTCCTATACTGTGAGAAAGAAGCAGAGAGTTCCCAGGTGTCCCCTGCACGTCTCGCCAAAAATGGATAAGGGGAGCCTGGAAACACCTTCTCTCCAATGACAGGGGATGGGGAGAGGAGCACTCTGCAGCAGGGGAGCGGCTCCTCAGATTGACCATCTGGCCCACCTGCCAAATGTCTGGTATGCCCGGTGGCCAATCTGGAACTAGATATACAGAAATGTATTAGCTAAACCTACAATTGTGTTCAAAATTATTCAACCCCCAATGCTGTAAAGGGTTTTAGGGAATTTAGTGTACATTTGTAATTGTATTCAGAATAAAATCCTACAAGGACTTTTAAAGAACCATATGCAACTAAAATGACATCAATTGGTTTTGTAATACAGTAGTAAATGTTTCTTTTGTGAATTCTTCATTGACACAATTATTCAACCCCTTAAAGACTACCACTCTGAAGAACAGAGGTTCATTCAAGTGTTTTCAATCAGGTATTGAAAACACCTGTGGATGTCACGGAGCAGCAATAAAGCATAATAAGCACCAATTAGGCAGCTTTAAAATGACTGTGATACTCAGCTCCTTCTAGACATTTACTGGTGCGGTTACAAACATGGTGAAGTCAAGAGAATGGTTCAGGAAGACAAGAGAAGAGGTGATTACTCTTCACAGGAAGGGCAATGGCTATAAGAAGATTGCAAAGATGTTAAACATACCAAGAGAGACCATAGGAAGCATCATTCGCAAATTCAAGGCAAAGGGCACTGTTGAAACGCTACCTGGTCGTGGCAGAAAGAAGATGCTGACTTCAACTGCTGTGTGCTACCTGAAGCGTAGAGTGGAGAAAAGTCACTGTGTGACTGCTGAGGAACTGAGAAAAGATTTGTCAGATGTGGGTACTGAAGTTTCAGCTCAGACAATATGGCGCACACTGCGTAATGAAGGCCTCCATGCCAGAGCTCCCAGGCGCACCCCCTTGCTGTCTCCAAAGAATAAGAAGAGTCGACTGCAGTATGCCAAAAGTCATGTGGACAAACCACAGAAGTTTTGGGATAGTGTTCTGTGGACTGATGAAGCAAAATTAGAACTGTTTGGGCCCATGGATCAACGCTATGTTTGGAGGAGGAAGAACAAGGCCTATGAAGAAAAGAACACCTTGCCTACTGTGAAGCATGGCGGGGGGTCAATCATGCTTTGGGGCTGTTTTTCTTCTGCAGCTACAGGGAAGCTTCAGCGTGTGCAAGATACCATGAATTCTCTTCAGTACCAGGAGATATTGGATGACAATGTGATGCAGTCCGTCACAAACCTGAGGCTTGGGAGACGTTGGACCTTTCAACAGGACAATGATCCCAAGCATACCTCCAAGTCCACTAGAGCATGGTTGCAGATTAAAGGCTGGAACATTTTGGAGTGGCCATCGCAGTCACCTGACTTAAATCCGATTGAGAACCTCTGGTGGGACTTAAAGAAAGCAGTTGCAGTGCGCAAGCCTAAGAATGTGACTGAATTGGAGGCTTTAGCCCATGACGAATGGGCGAAGATACCCGTAGATCGCTGCAAGACACTTGTGTCAAGCTATGCTTCACGTTTAAAAGCTGTTATAACTGTAAAAGGATGTTGTACTAAGTACTAAGATTGAATGTCACTTGGGGGTTGAATAAAACTGATAATGATGTGAGCACAGAAAAGACATTTGTGCTTATTTCATTATAAATGTTATGTTATATTTGTCTGACCTACACGTGCCTCTTTGATTTAATTGTAAGCAAGATGACTGAATGATCAAAATCAATGTCAAACTGGCCAAAAACACTCAATTTCAGTGGGGGTTGAATAATTTTGAACACAACTGTAGATCTGTAAAAGAGGTAAAATAACCTTTTATTGTGCAAACCCTTTTCGTCTGTTGTCTCTGACGCAGATTCAGTTGAGGACGCAGGGTGGTTGTAGTCATCTGCTATGGACGAGAAAATAAAAACAACACGCAATATTGGTTACATAAACCTTTCTAGTACATGCTATGTATGTTTGACTTTTAAAAATAAAATAAAAATAAAGGTTTGAGACTATTCCTCACTTTCGTACATAAACAGGTGGTTGCTAATGTTTCATAACTAACAGTATTACATTAAATAAACAGTGTGTGTGAGTGTATATTGTGACAGTGTGAGGGGCAGGGTTGTAGACCACAGGTATATTAGGCGTCTGAAGAATGCTATTTTCCCACTAAAGGGTTAATTCTGACTGCGCCTAATTGAGTCTGCCCTGCCCATATAGATGTGTCTGTGGTTCACACAAAGAGAGAGAGAGCTGTTGTGTGAACAGTCTGGGTGCTGACTAAAGCAAGGAGAGGAACTCCTGAACGTGAAGGGAAGTACCTTTTGTATGTTTGGTCCAAGTTACTGGCAAGCAGCCTACCTGCCCAATAGATAGAGAGGGAACTGTATTTGTTCAGTAATGCTTCATAGACGGAGTAGGCGTTTATTTAAAGTTTTGTTTATTTGATTTGCTGCTGTACCCCGTTGCTTTTATGATGGAATAAAAGGAAGAGGGACAAACGAACCTTGCATCCAGTGCCTTTATCACAATGTGTAATATATATATATATATATATAATACTATACTTGGATTAGTAAAATACTTACCCTGCATTGTGCAAACTCTCTTCTATGCTGGACGTGTGCTGAATAAGCAGAATGCCTCCCTGTATGGATGCAGGACACTTGCCATCACCTACTATGGAAAATAAAAAACAATGAACACAATATTACTTATACTTGCCTGGATCAGAGCCAATGAGTATTCCCCACCCCCTCACCCCAGTCTAGGAGTGGAAAGAAAGGTCACAGCAGAAACAGCAGGTAAATATTAGGGATGCACCGATACCACTTTTTTAAGACCTAGTAAAGGTACTGATACTTTTGTCAGGTACTCACTGATACCGAGTACCGATACTCTTCTTTAATGTCATGTAACCGCTTTTCAATAGGAACAGATCTCATGGATGTATTGCCACCAGCTGTGATCTATGACATTCTATGCCCGTGTGGGCTTGAATATATAGGGAAGACGGTTACCCAACTCTGTGAGAGAATCCGGAACCACAGGTGCAATATAAGAACGGCATATAGAGATGGGAAATCGGATAAGCCGGTGGCGAGGCACTTTCTTGAGTCAGGCCACCCGCTGTCCTCTTTAAAGTTTTTGGCAATAGACCACATTCCACCATTAAAAAAGGGGGAGACAGAGCGTTGGTACTTCTCCAAAGAGAGGCACAATGGATACATCGGTTAGACACGGTATATCCACAGGGCCTCAATGAAAAAAATATGTATTCAGCCTTCATTTGATAGAGTGGGATCCCAGGTGGGGATAGATGGATAAAAAAATATGTGTGTGACTACCCAGGGAACTGGATATAAGGTACCAACATTTAAGTATGGGCATACAGTGACTGCTGCAAAGTGTTTTTTAAATTTATTACTAATTTTGTAAGGTGGTATTATGTTTTTGTATAGCTTCCCCCAGTTATCACCACCCGGGGCTGAGTAGAGCTACGGGCTTCAGGCAAGTCAGTGCATTGCAACTATGGTAAGCACTGGGGTTGCCAGGGTAACGAATGTGAGGTCACTGGTCGCGCCGAGGATTGGCGCATGCACATTGGCCAGGTGAACACGTCGGGATTACTGCACGCCGAGTGGAGAATAATTGGGGCTACTATTATTGTTGGTAAGTGTTATGCCTATTTATAGGGTGTGTGCATCTGTATATGCATGTCTGTCCTGATGAAGGCTCCATGTTAGTTGCCGAAACGTTGATTATTATGGATTAATAAATTGAGGAACTTTTTGAAAATCCCTGGAGTGCTGGCGTTTTTGTTGTGGATATATATATATCCCACATGGATGTATTGCCCCCAGCTTATATATATATATATATATATATATATTCTGACTCAGATCGTTGTATAGCGATTTATCCCTTGCAGAGACCTCTATGCCTGGCCTGTATAAGTAGATGCAATCACCGAGGACAATCCTTATCAGATAGCTGAACTCACCAGAACACCGTTTATTTCCACGACTTGCTTTATTCCATATATCAGGTTACAGGCAGATCACAGGATACAGCAGATGATGGAATGAGATGTTCTTTGCGGTCAAAAATGATTCTGTCCTAACTTGAGGATGAATATACATGTGCTGCTGGATAACTACACCATGCTGCAGCTCTTCCAAGAAGGAAGGGTGGAACTAAACACACACACAGGAAGTGCATCATCATAAAGCGAGGGAAAAAAGAAGGAAAGCATGTACAATACAGAAAGACCACTAGGTGGCAGCATAAGGCAGCATAAGGATATCTATACACTATAAATCCCCATCTAAATGAATAACTGTAACAGCACACTCCCCGTCTGGCATTGAAAATGTCACTATATATATATATATACTATACTTGGATTAGTAAAATACTTACCCTGCATTGTGCAAACTCTCTTCTATGCTGGACGTGTGCTGAATAAGCAGAATGCCTCCCTGTATGGATGCAGGACACTTGCCATCACCTACTATGGAAAATAAAAAACAATGAACACAATATTACTTATACTTGCCTGGATCAGAGCCAATGAGTATTCCCCACCCCTCACCCCAGTCTAGGAGTGGAAAGAAAGGTCACAGCAGAAACAGCAGGTAAATATTAGGGATGCACCGATACCACTTTTTTAAGACCTAGTAAAGGTACTGATACTTTTGTCAGGTACTCACTGATACCGAGTACCGATACTCTTCTTTAATGTCATGTAACCGCTTTTCAATAGGAACAGATCTCATGGATGTATTGCCACCAGCTGTGATCTATGACATTCTATGCCCGTGTGGGCTTGAATATATAGGGAAGACGGTTCCCAACTCTGTGAGAGAATCCGGAACCACAGGTGCAATATAAGAACGGCATATAGAGATGGGAAATCGGATAAGCCGGTGGCGAGGCACTTTCTTGAGTCAGGCCACCCGCTGTCCTCTTTAAAGTTTTTGGCAATAGACCACATTCCACCATTAAAAAAGGGGGAGACAGAGCGTTGGTACTTCTCCAAAGAGAGGCACAATGGATACATCGGTTAGACACGGTATATCCACAGGGCCTCAATGAAAAAAAATATGTATTCAGCCTTCATTTGATAGAGTGGGATCCCAGGTGGGGATAGATGGATAAAAAAATATGTGTGTGGCTACCCAGGGAACTGGATATAAGGTACCAACATTTAAGTATGGGCATACAGTGACTGCTGCAAAGTGTTTTTTAAATTTATTACTAATTTTGTAAGGTGGTATTATGTTTTTGTATAGCTTCCCCCAGTTATCACCCCCGGGCTGAGTAGAGCTACGGGCTTCAGGCAAGTCAGTGCATTGCAACTATGGTAAGCACTGGGGTTGCCAGGGTAACGAATGTGAGGTCACTGGTCGGCGCCGAGGATTGGCGCATGCACATTGGCCAGGTGAACACGTCGGGATTACTGCACGCCGAGTGGAGAATAATTGGGGCTACTATTATTGTTGGTAAGTGTTATGCCTATTTATAGGGTGTGTGCATCTGTATATGCATGTCTGTCCTGATGAAGGCTCCATGTTAGTTGCCGAAACGTTGATTATTATGGATTAATAAATTGAGGAACTTTTTGAAAATCCCTGGAGTGCTGGCGTTTTTGTTGTGGATATATATATATCCCACATGGATGTATTGCCCCCAGCTTATATATATATATATATATATATATATTCTGACTCAGATCGTTGTATAGCGATTTATCCCTTGCAGAGACCTCTATGCCTGGCCTGTATAAGTAGATGCAATCACCGAGGACAATCCTTATCAGATAGCTGAACTCACCAGAACACCGTTTATTTCCACGACTTGCTTTATTCCATATATCAGGTTACAGCAGATCACAGGATACAGCAGATGATGGAATGAGATGTTCTTTGCGGTCAAAAATGATTCTGTCCTAACTTGAGGATGAATATACATGTGCTGCTGGATAACTACACCATGCTGCAGCTCTTCCAAGAAGGAAGGGTGGAACTAAACACACACACAGGAAGTGCATCATCATAAAGCGAGGGAAAAAAGAAGGAAAGCATGTACAATACAGAAAGACCACTAGGTGGCAGCATAAGGCAGCATAAGGATATCTATACACTATAAATCCCCATCTAAATGAATAACTGTAACAGCACACTCCCCGTCTGGCATTGAAAATGTCACTATATATATATATAACGGTAGTTATGCAAGTGCAAATAACGACAGTGTAATTTGCTAGATGTCTTGAAAACCTACGTAAGTTCAGTCTCCAAGCGGTAAGAGCAAAATAAGTTCCGTGATAGGTCTGATAAAAGTCTTTACAGTTCCTTGTCTTGCGACCTTCACCTCCACCTTACGTACCTTACCATCATCGCTAGAGATGCTCTTTTTAATAAGTCCCATAGGCCACTCTATCCTTTCGGCTTGCTGGTCCTTGAGGAGAACGAGATCTCCAACTTGAACGTTCGGGTTCAGGCGTTGCCATTTCCTGCGTCCTTGCAGAGTGGAAAGATACTCCATCTTCCAACGATTCCAGAAGCAGTTGGCAAGGTGTTGTACTCGCTTCCACTGGTCGTAGCACATTTTTCCTGCTTTAAAGTTTCCAGGTGGAACAGGAACAGTCCCGAGTTTCTGGGTAAGAAGAGTAGCTGGAGTAAGGATGGTTGGGTTCTCTGGATCTGTAGACACTGGAACAAGTGGTCTAGAATTGATTATGGCAGATGCTTCTGCCAGGAAGGTGATTAGAATCTCATGGGTGAGTCTTGTGGAGTTCAAGTCCATAAGCATTGAGTCCAGTATTTTACGTGTAATGCCTATCATTCTTTCCCATGAACCACCCATGTGGGAAGAATGAGGAGGATTGAAAATCCATGTACAGCCCTTTTCAGCTAAAAGGTCTTGGATAGGCCTTGAGTTAAACTGCAACTCTCGACAGGCTCCAACGAAATTAGTTCCACAATCAGATCTCAATGTCTTGACTGGACCTCTAATGGCGAGGAATCGTCTTAGGGCATTAATGAAACTTGAGGTATCCATAGATTCTATTACTTCGATGTGTACTGCACGCACACTCATACAGGTGAACATCACTGCCCATCGTTTACTATTTGCTTGGCCACCTCGAGTTCTGCGGGCTGTTACCATCCATGGTCCAAAGACGTCCAGACCGACATGAGTGAAGGGTGGGTCAGTGCTTACTCTGTCAGCTGGCAAATCTGCCATTTGCTGTTGCTGCTGTTTCCCTCTCAGTTTGCGGCACTGAACACAGCTGTGCAGTGTAGCTGTAATCTGTCTTTTTGCTCCTACAATCCAAAGGCCTGCAGCTCTTATGGCACCTTCTGTGAAGTGTCTACCTTGGTGCTTAACCCCTTCATGGTAGTGCCGTATGAGCAAAGTGGAGACGTGGTGGCGAGCAGGTATAATGAGAGGATTCTGTTCTTGCTCTCCCAACTTAGCCTTGTTTAAACGTCCACCGACCCTTAGCATGTCATTACTGTCGATGAATGGGTTCAAATTAGCAATTGGACTGTTTCTTAGAACGTCCGTCTTGTCACAAATGCATTTAATTTCTGAGCCGAAGACATCCTGTTGTACACTGCGTATTATGATCAGTTCGCCTTCAGCAATATCCCTTGCAGAAAGACACCTTTGGCACGTGTGCCAACCTTGACAGTGAGCCTCTGCGGGCTTCGTGTGGAAGCAGTGTGCAATATGGACTAACCTCGCGATGGTGCGTACAAGCCTTGTCCACTTGGAGAAACGTTCAAAGCGTTGACAGCCCAAGACGAGTCTTTGTGCAGTTCTGGTGAGAAGAGTCTTAACCTCAGGACGAATATCTGGATCTTCGTCAGGATTTTGAAGACCAAAGACGTCAGCTGTTGTTTCTTCTGGATGAGCCAGCAGGAAATCAGGACCTGTCAACCAAGAAGAATTTGCGAAGACACCTGTGGACACTGGCCTGGTGGCATGATCTGCAGGATTAAGTTCGGATGGAACATAATGCCATTGTTCAGGCTTAGATGTTTTCCTGATTCTTTCTACACGGTTGCTGACATAGACATAGAAACGTTTAGTCTGGTTGTATATGTAGCCTAAAACGACCTTGCTATCTGTGTAGAATTTGATGTCGTCCATCTGAACGTCTAGCTCTTGTAGTACGAAATCTGCAACTTCTACGGCTAGCACAGTCCCACAAAGTTCAAGCCTGGGATTGTGTGTTCAGGCTTAGGTGCTAACTTAGCCTTCCCAAACAGAAATCCTATGTGGGTTTGATTGGAGGAGTCTCTTACCTTAAGGTAGGCGACAGCTGCTATGGCCTCTGTAGATGCATCTGAGAAGATGTGAAGTTCCTTTCTCTGACTTGTGGCAAGAGAAGCTGGAGTGTAGCAGCGTGGTATGTGAATTCCATCTAAGGCATGTAGAGATTGCTTCCAGGAATTCCACTTTGAAAGCTTGTCTATTGGTAGTGGAGCATCCCAATCTGTAATACTCTCTGAGAGCTGTCTAAGTAAGGATTTACCCTGTATGGTAATGGGAGCCACGAATCCCACTGGATCGTATAAACTGTTCACCACCGACAGAACACCACGTTTGGTAAATGGCTTGTCTGCAGAGCCGACTTGGAAGCCGAAGGTGTCCTTTAATAAGTCCCACCGCAGGCCTAGGCTTCTCTGTACGGGTGGCATGTCCATTCCCAGATTTAAGTCCTTAAACCCTGTGGCATAGTCACCAGGTTGAAAGGCCTTCATGACAGCAACACTATTTGAAGCGATCTTGTGTAGTCTGAGGTTAGCTTCAGAAAGCATACCTTGTGTCCTTTGGAGCAGGTCTATGGCTTCTTCATTTGTGGGTAAGGATTTAAGTCCGTCGTCCACGTAGAAGTCTCTTTCAACGAAGTGTCGAGCATCTTCTCCATACTCCTTTTCTCCGTCAAGAGCAGTCCTTCGTAGACCATATGTTGCAACAGCAGGTGAGGGACTATTTCCGAAGACGTGTACCCTCATGCGGTATTCAATCATCTCATTGTCCATGTTGTTGTCACGGTGCCACAGAAACCTCAGGAAGTTCCTATGGTCTTTTTGTACAATAAAACAATGAAACATTTGTTCAATATCAGCAGTTATGGTGACTGGCTCCCTTCTGAACCTCATGAGTACACCTACGAGGTTGTTGGTCAGGTTAGGACCAGTGAGAAGAACATCGTTCAGGGATATGCCTTGATGCTTGGCACTGGAGTCAAATACTACCCTGATTTGTTTTGGCTTACGTGGATGATATACTCCGAAGAAAGGCAGGTACCAGCACTCCTCATGTTCTCGAAGAGGTGGAACTGGTTCAGCGTGATTATTGTCAAAGATCCTTTTCATAAAGGCGATGAAATGGTCCTTCATTTCAGGTCTGTTCTTTAGTGTTCGTTGTAGTGACTTGACTCTGGATAAAGCTTGTTCACGATTGTTTGGGAGTTTGACCCTTGCAGCACGAAGAGGTAATGGTGCTACCCAGCTGTTAGACTCATCCTTGAAGAATTCTTTGTCCATTACTTTGATAAATTCTCTGTCTTCAACTGATAAAGCTGTTTTGTTGTCATCGCTTGTAGTACAAAACACTGTGGTACCTAGGTTGTCATCACAGAGGATAGGAGTGACGTCGGACACGCAGATAATGGTGAGGACACTGTTTGAAGTGGGATACACGTCCGTTCCCTAACACGTGAGTTTTGAATGAGTGGATCTCAGATGACGTGTGCATTTTATCCAAGCATACATTGCCCACTATTACCCAGCCCAGGTCAAGTCTTTGTGCATAAGGGGCATCGTCTGGTCCGTCGCACTGTTCGCGTACTTTATGTACTCTGAGAATGTCTCTTCCTAGCAGGACCAAGATTTCAGCATTCATGTCCATTACTGGAATCTCATCTACAAGATGCCTTAAGTGCGGATGATGATATGCAGCCTCTGGAGTAGGAATCTCTTCCCTTTCGTCTGGTATCTGGTCACATTCAACTAATGTTGGTAGGAGTATTCCCTCTCTCCCCTTGACGTGAGAGACCATAAACCCGTTGGCCCTTCTGCCGAAAGTCTCTACACGACCAGAACAGGTTCTGAGAGTATACGGTGTTGCGTGTCCCTTTATGCCGAAGATCTCAAAGAATTTAGGCTTAACAAGCGATCTGTTGCTCTGTTCATCTAATATGGCATACATCTTCGTGGCTTTCTCAGGTTGACCCTCTGGGTATATCTTGACTAGGCATACCTTGGCACAGCATTTGTAATCCAAGCCTTCTCCACAGACCTCCGTGCATGAAGAAGAAATATTCCCTATAGCTGGAGCATTACCTTGTTGCTCCCCGCCATGATTTGAGACAGGTGCAGAGGTAGGTAGCTGCTGTGGGTTGTCTGGAAGTGGAGTGGGGTGCATAGCTGTAACATGTCTGTCGCTGCTGCATTCTGTACACTTGATGACACAACTTTACAGTCTTTAGCAAAATGTCCGTAAGAGGCACAGCACCTGTAGCATACCCCAAGTTTTTGAAGAATCTCCCTGCGCTCTTGTAAAGTCTTTGCCCTAAGGCCACGACATTTCTTTAAAGGGTGAGGCTTTTTGTGAATAGGGCACTGACGATTAGGGTCTTTATCGCTATCACCTGAATCCCTCTGGTTTGCAAGAGAGGACACGGGTGGTGAGATGTCTGTCCTTTTAACAGATATTGTTCTATTAAAGTCTCTACGTTTAGCCGCTGTGTTATCATACCTTGATGAGGATGCTGGTGATGATGATGAAGCTGGCAAGTTGGTTTCGCTGAAGCTGAAGCTGGGATCGTTTCTTGTCCAGGCTTGTTCACTGATGAACCTGCAAAAATATGAGAATGGAGGGAAGGATACGTTATAGTCTCTTTTGTATCTTGAGCCGTGTTGCGCCCATTTCTCTTGCAGGCCGTATGGCAGTTTAGACGCCACTGGATTGACACCATGAGCAGTGTCCAGGAAGCTTAGTCCAGGTAGACGTGGGTCTGTCTTTGCCAACTCTAGCTCCATGAGGAGATCACTCAGTTCTTGGAGCTTGCGATAGTCCTTGTTACCTATTTTTGGGAAGTTTTGCAGTCTCTTGAACAGAGCGCCTTCTATGGCTTCAGCGCTGCCATAAGCTTGCTCAAGTCTTGCCCACGCAGCAACGAGACTGCATCCGGGTGGTCAACATGTACTGTTCTCAGTCTCTTAACACGATCTGTGGATTCTGGCCCCAGCCACTTTATGAGCAAATCAAGTTCCTCCTTGGTAGTAAGGTTCAGATCAGCAATAGCAGCCTTGAAGGTTGATCTCCAGGCCCTGTAGCTCTCTGGACAGTCGTCGAACCTTGAGAGGCTTGTGTTAATGAGCTCTCGGCGTATCATATATCTGGCGAAGTCAGTCAAGTCTGATCTCTCACTCTTTGGTGCCAAAGTAACTTGAGGAACCGCTTGGGTGTTAAAGTTCTCTGGTGATGAAGGGTGAGGTTTACCAGGATAAAATGACGTTGCAAGAACGTTTTAACTTTGGTGTAGTCTCTAAGGCTTCTGCTGGCTGCGGCTTGAGCTGCGCTTTGTCACTGGGATTCACCTTGCTTGGCAGACTGAGTTGATGTGATTTGCTGCGTAGATGTTCTTGCGTTGTGGACTGGAGGAAGGCTCAGGCATTTGGAGCTGAGAGATCTCTGCGTTGAAGTCAAAACAAGTTTGGGGGGGGCGTGGCTGGCTCTGCAAGGGAGAAGACGTGCCTGGGGAGAGCTCTGCTCAATTTGCTTGTTACCGGGGTTTTAAGCTGGTGTCTCTCCCCAAATTACCCACTACTGAGGTCCCTGCACTGCTGGCCACAACGGGACAAGCTCCGGGGCCGTTTTTATCCCCCCTCCGGAGCACAGCTGAGAAGTTGCCGCAACTCCCCGGCAGGTCAGAGTACCCGTCGGCCATCTTGAGGCCTACAAGTCTGCTCCGGGACGATCGCTTCTCCTAATTCCCCTGCAGAGAGCCTAATCTGGAAGGTCAGTGGTTGTGGGAATGGAGGGCCCCCATTTTCCGGCTGTACTGGCTGTCCCCTCGGAGATGATTTGGGGGAAGGAGTGAGGTGGTGCAGTCTGGAGCGGACCCCCCCTGCCAGGGGCATGGAGGCTGCATTCGCGGCCCTCGAGGCCTGCCTGGAGCAGCTGCCAGGGGGAGAAGATAGCCCGATTTCTCGGGCCTCGTGGGGGCGTCTGATGGCCGCGTGGAAGACGGGCCGGGTGGAAGCGGACCTAGCAGAGGACGACGCGTGGGAGTCTACGTCTGTCGCCGACGAGGAGGAAGCTGCCCACCACTTGCAGAGTGATGGAGACGGGCTGGGGTGTGCTGAGTTGGAGGATGAGCTGACTTTTGTGGACCCTCGTCAGATGCATGCTGAGGAAGATCTCCCACGGCCGGCAGTAAAAATAAACGGATGCGTTCCCCGACACTGCGTATGAACCGGCCCCGAGCGTTTGGCAAAGGAGACCACGGAGCAGCTCGGTTTCCGATGTGGCTAGGAGGTCGCACCTGTGGTCTCGGTCTTATTATTATGGTTGATGCCTCAGCCTCTTGTGTGTTATGCTGCCTGTCCAGCGGTTGCGGCCGCATCTTGATACGGGCTGAAAGGGACTATTGAACCATGTTTCCGCTTTTCTGCGGCAACCCCTTGCTGTGCTCTTTCTGAGAGATCCCCATATTCCCCCCCGCTGCTTTCTACTTTTGCTGACATTTTGCCCTCCCCCTTGAATACCTGCCATACTTAGCTGACTTTTTGCTTTTTCTCTTTCATATGCTGTTTTTTTTTTTTTTCCTCCTATGCGGCCTACTCGCTGGACACAGGCTGAGGAGTTTGGGGTGCTATGTGTTTTTGCTGACCTGCCTGTTGCTGACCCATGCTTTCCTGAGATGACACCCCCATGCAGAGATTTTCCCCATTTTTATGCTGATTTATGCTGGCTACAAGCTGACAATATTATTATTTTTTTTAATATATTTTTATGACCCTCTCACCTCTAGTATACGCCTTGAGGACTCTTTTTGATTCATGCATGTGTTTTTCCCCTATTGTTCCCCCCCCTTATTTTTTCCCTTTTACCCCCACACTCTTTGCATTGTTGGTTGAGGACTCTTTGAATATTATTTTCTGATGCTTAGTTCTTGCTACCTGACTCTAATATTTCTCTATGTGACTTATCAGAAGTTTTGTTGCTTCTCTATAGATGAGACCCCCCATCTGGGGATGTTTTTTGCTGTCCTATTGTTACTCTTTGATGACTTTATAGATGTCCATATATTGTTTTTCTTTATGCTGAGTTATTACAGATGACTATGTGCGGCCCTGACTTTACGTTTATTTGTATGATGACATATTTCAAAATAAAAAAAATTTGAATTAAAAAAAAAAAAAAAAAAAGAACAGTGTTGGGAGGAGGTAAACAGGAGAAATGACTGTGTATTGTTGCAAATGTTAATGCTGTAAAACGTATTTGCAGTGCCGTTCGACTGGGTTTCCAGTTTCTGCTGGGATAGGGAGTCTGCATTAGTACTTTGTCCCATGCTTCTTCGAAGACCTTCAGCCTCGCTACGGCAGCTGCTTCCTCCTTTCCATTTGCAGAATCTTGATTTGGGAATGCCGTCTCTGTTGGCGGCTTTGCTGTGAGCTTCTAACTCTGCTTTGCGGGCTTTGCTGTGAGCTTCTAACTCTGCTAACTCTGCTTGGCGTACTTCTAACTCTGCTTGTTTTTTAGCAAAGGAGCCTTGCACTTTCTTTGACTCCGCTTCAGCGCGGGCCTCTATTAGCTTGTCGCTTAACGTTGAATGTCTGGAGCGAGAGGTTCTGGAAGAATGTGCAGTGTGCTTGGTTGATGTGGATCTGTGCGATTGGTCTCTTGCAGTTGAGCAATGCGGAGTTCTGCCCTTTCTTTGGCAACTTGCACTAGGAGGTCTCTCTGTTGATTAAGTGCATCAGTCTTGGTCAGTTCTGCTGAAAAGTCTTCCATATTAGAGTCCTGCAAGAAGTCTGTGTATTTTTCTGACAGCCTCTGGTAACGTTTATATGCAGCAGACAGACGATCTATAGAGTCTCTTAATTCAGCTGGGTGATTGTTAAAGTGTGGTAAAACTGACATGCATTGTGACGTTCTGTCCCACAGGTCCGTCAGATTGCTGGAGAGCTCATCTCTAGTGTATTCATAGTTTTCTCTGAGTTTCTGTGTCGGTTTTATTGTGCGTTTGGGTTTTACACTCTGTTCGACAAACTCTGCAGAATCTGCTCCTTGTACGTCTGCAGGTTCAGGGACGTGATGAATCTGCGTCGGTCAGCCATAATAGACGTGCACAGAACCTTGTCTGGACATTTTATACGTTTTTGCAAAAATAGTACTGTCCCTCTTTAAAAAGATGTAGGCAGCTTAGACAGGCAGGTAACACAGTTAAATGAGAGAAAACCGTTTTTCAATATTCAGTCAGATGCCAGTAGAAGTGAGATGAGTAAGCTTGTGCGATCATGTGCTTCCCAAGATGGTGTCACGTACCCCCGTTCCGGCGGCGCCTGGCAGCAGCGTCCTCGCTGCTCGCTGGCCAGGCGCCGAGTAAATAGAGCCGGTCGCTTCCGCACACGTGGGACGCCGGGAGGCGGGGCCTCGCGTGATGACACGGACCCGCCGGGTTTAAAACCCAGCTTCTCCACTATACCAGTGCCCTGACGTGGTAGTTACTTCCCGCAGAGCTCTTGTGCGTTTCTGGCTAGAATTATTCTGTGTATCGACCCCTGGCATTGGCAAAACGACTATTCTGTGTATCGACCCCTGGCATTGGCAAAACGACTATTCTGTGTATCGACCCCTGGCATTGGCAAAACGACTATTCTGTGTATCGACCCCTGGCATTGGCAAAACGACTATTCTGTGTATCGACCCCTGGCATTGGCAAGCGACCATTCTGTGTCTAGACCCCTGGCATTTGTATCACTCCTCTATTCTGGTACGGAGGTCAGTCTGTGTGGCACCCTAGGCACATCAGACCACCCCTTGTATTTTGTATGTGCTCTGTACTGCCATCCTAGCAATCTGTCTAGACGTGCCGACCACTCTAAGGATCGGAAGGGTAGAGAGTGTCCTGTCTCAAGGGACTACTAGTCAGAGAGTAGAGGGATTCGTGACGTCTCTTTTTGTATGTGCTCTGTACTGCCATCCTAGTAGTCTGTCTAGACGTACCGACCACTCTAAGGATCGGAAGGTTAGAGAGAGACCTGCGTATAGGGACCAACCAATATAGTAATCAGGGGGATCCGTGACATTACGTCAGGGCCAATGGATCCCGCAGACCTCTCTTCTCAGTTAACAAGAATTGCAGCCCGACAAGAAGAGCAGGACCACAGGATGGACCAGATTGCTCTTGCTCTGCAAACCCTGTTGAATCGATCCACTGCTGGTACTGCAAGTCCTCCAGAACCAGTATTGCCTAGGGCCAGTTCGGCCTCACCCGAGGGGTGTAGGCTCAGTATGAAGGCACCCGTACGCTATGATGGTACGCCTAACTTGTGTCGGGGTTTTTTGACCCAACTGGAGATTCTATTCGAGAACAATCCGGGGTCCTGTGTATCCGATAAAGCCAAAGTAGGCTACCTAATCAACCATTTAACTGATAAAGCGTTACTATGGGCCACACCATTGTGGGAAAACAAAAAGCCCATCATATATGACTATGAGGGCTTTACCTCTGAACTAAAACGTACGTTTGACCCTTCTAGAAGGGCCACCAATGCAGGCAGGTCCTTATTCCACATTAAGCAAGGTAATAGGAGAGTCTCTGACTATGCCATAGAATTTAAGACCTTGACATCTGAGGTACACTGGCCTAACGACGTTTTAACCTTGGCGTTTACCGAAGGCCTGAACGAGGCTTTGATGTTTGAGCTGGCTCCCTTGAAGTTGCCCGAACATCTGGACCATTTGGTTGATTTCTGTATTGCCATGGACGACCAAATTAGGGACAGGAGGCATTCTAGAGACAGACCCAGAAGGGTTTTGCCTCCTTTACCCTTAGTACCCAGACACACCAGTACGTCAGGTACTCCAGAGCCAGAAAGAACCGATCTGCCGGTCGTGGAACCCATGCAGATAGGTAGAACAGGTATTTCGGAGGCTGAGAGAGCTCACAGAAGGGAAAGGGGGCTCTGTTTTTACTGTGCCGGGGCAGGGCATTTTCGTCTTCAATGTCCTCAAAGACCCAGGGGTGGCAGGGGTGACGCTGGCAAGCCGGGCCAGAGAACACCTACTAGCCAGGTAATCGGTTCACTCTATGCCTCCTTTGTTGATAACGAAAAAAAAAAACCCGGATTCTGGTGCCCATCTCCTTAACCTGGGGGGGGTGCACCTCGAGACTGAGGCGTTCCTAGACTCTGGAGCCTCAGGTAACTTTATGGATAGAGTGTTTGCCTCCAAGAACCTCATGCCTCTAGTTCTCAAAGAAAGACCTCTAATGGTGGAGGCCATAGACGGGAAACCCTTGTCATGTCCCCATATCACCCACGACACTATAGAGGTATGCATGAAAACAGGAGTTTTGCACCGAGAAACCATACGATTCCAGATCATTGACTCTCCCTCATGCCCCGTCGTCCTAGGGTTTCCATGGTTGACTGAGCATAACCCGGTGATTGATTGGGTCCAGAGAGACATAAAATGTTGGGGTCCCAGTTGTCAGTCGAAATGTATGGGCAGGGTCACTGTTATTGGTAGCCTTAATATCGCCACAGCACCTCCTTTATCCACAGTAGTCCCTGACTGTTATCAGGCATTAAAAGAGGTTTTTTCGAAGGCCAGGACTGAGGTTTTACCACCACATCGCCCGTATGACTGTGCCATAGAGTTACTCCCCGGTACTATGCCTCCCAGAGGACATGTATACCCCTTGTCGCAAAAGGAGAACGATATTATGGAGGAGTATATAAAAGAGAATCTTGAGCGTGGATTCATTAGACGGTCCTCCTCCCCAGCAGGAGCTGGTTTCTTTTTCGTCTCCAAGAAAGAGGGAGACTTGCGACCATGCATAGATTATAGAGGTTTAAACAGAATAACCATAAGAAATGCATATCCCATACCCCTTATAACAGAGTTGTTCGACCGACTGAAAGGGGCCCGTATATACACGAAGCTCGATTTGCGCGGAGCCTACAATCTGATAAGGGTAAAAAAGGGGCACGAGTGGATGACGGCTTTTAATACGCGTAGCGGGCATTACGAATACCTGGTAATGCCCTTTGGGTTATGTAACGCGCCAGCTGTGTTTCAGGATCTCATAAACGACACCTTAAGGGATTTTCTGCAAACATTCGTCATAGTGTACCTCGATGACATCCTGATATACTCTCCAGATAAGGAGACCCATCACGCCCATGTGCAACAAGTGTTAAGGAAACTATTGAAGGCCGGGTTATACTGCAAATTAGAAAAGTGCCTATTTGATATAGAGATGGTGCACTTCCTTGGGTATATCATAACCCCTGAGGGGTTTCAGATGGATCCGGGTAAATTGTCAGCAATCCTCGACTGGCCCCTACCCCAAGGGCTTAAAGCCATCCAGAGGTTTCTAGGTTTTACCAACTATTATCGAAGGTTCATTAAAGACTTCTCGGCCTTGGTAGCTCCTCTCACGGCCATGACTAAGAAAGGGGTGGGAAATCAGAAGTGGACACCCCAGGCCAGGCAAGCCTTCGAGGCCCTCAAACAGGCATTCACGACTGCCCCTGTTCTCCGACATCCTGATCCAGCTCTGCCCTTCCAACTCGAGGTTGACGCCTCCGAACTCGGTCTTGGAGCAGTCTTGTCCCAAAGGCGGGCACCCGATAAACCTTTACATCCATGCGGTTTCTATTCCCGGAAGTTGTCTCCGGCCGAGAGAAACTATGATATCGGGAATAGAGAGTTGTTAGCAGTTATTGCAGCTTTGGCAGAGTGGAGATACTTATTAGAGGGATCTACAGACCCAATCGTTATCATAACCGATCATAAGAATCTCACGTACATTGGAGACGCGAAACGATTGAACGCCAGACAAGCGAGATGGTCTTTGTTTCTTTCAAGTTTTAATTTCGTCCTCACGTATAGACCTGGGTCAAGAAACATTAAAGCAGATGCGTTATCTAGACAGTATGAATCCTATGAACATAACATTCAGGATCAACATCCCATTGTACCTCAGGAGAGGATTATAGCCTCTACCACGATTAGTGTCTCGTCCCCTCTGATGATCCGATTGCAGACTGTGCAAGATAAGGCTCGGGGGGGAGGCCTCCCGCGAAGCTCTTTGTACCTGAGAAGGAAAGAGAAGAAGTCCTTAGGATTTACCATGACAATAAAACCTCTGGGCACATGGGGATCACCAAAACAGTGGCTAGCATCCGAAAACTGCTATGGTGGCCCACGATGCGCCGGGATATTAAAGATTACGTAGCCGTGTGCGAGGTATGCACAAGAAATAAGAGTCCTAAGACAGCGCCCATTGGTTTACTCCAGCCCCTGCCTATCCCCGAACGACCATGGTCGCAGATAGCCATGGATTTTATAGTAGAGTTACCCGAGTCCAAAGGGAATACTGTCATACTCACGATTATAGATCGCTTTTCCAAAATGGGTCACTATGTTCCTCTTAGGAAACTACCGTCAGCAGCCGAGCTGGTGCCCATTTTCATCGCCAATGTGGTCCGCATACACGGTATCCCTCTTGGGATTGTTTCTGATAGGGGGACCCAGTTTGTCTCCAGATTCTGGAGGGGGTTCTGCAAGAATGTGGGAATAGACCTGTCCTTCTCCTCGGCCTATCACCCCCAAACGAACGGAGCAGCAGAAAGGGCCAATCAAAACGTTGAGAAGTATCTCAGGTGTTTCATATCTGAACGACAGGATAATTGGTCAGACCTGCTACCTTGGGCCGAGTATGCCCTTAACAGTGCCGTGAGTGAAGCCAGTGGTCATTCCCCTTTCTTCACGGTTTACGGATTTGATCCTCCCGTGCTTCCCACTGCATTTCCTGATACCGCGATTCCTGCTCTGGATGAGCACTTGGCGTCATTGACTGAGACCTGGGGGAGGGTTAAACAGGCACTGGAGAGGAGCAGTATTGTCCAGAAAACGAAGGCCGATAGACGTAGGGGACCAGCACCTGTGTATCAAGTCGGGGACAGGGTTTGGCTTTCTTCGCGGAACGTTAAGCTCCTAGTACCATCGATGAAACTAGCCCCCAGATACATAGGCCCTTACAAGATACTGCGGCGACTCAGCCCGGTTTCCTATGCCTTGGCGCTGCCCTCCCATATCAGAATACACAACGTTTTCCACGTGAGTCTGTTGAAGCCACTGTTGTGTAATCGTTACTCCAGGGTCCGTGCTCCTCCGCCTCCTGTCTCTGTGGAGGGCGAAGAGGAGTTTGAGGTGCAGGCCATTCTGGACGCCAGGAGGTCTAGGGGGGCCTGCACTACTTGGTTGACTGGGTGGGCTACGGTCCTGAGGATCGCTCCTGGCTTCCGGCTGCCGAGGTTCATGCCCCTCGGTTGTGAAGGCCTTCTATTTGGCTCATCCCCATGCCCCTGGGGGTCGTCCAGTGGCCGCCCGTTGAGGGGGGGTTTCTGTCACGTACCCCCGTTCCGGCGGCGCCTGGCAGCAGCGTCCTCGCTGCTCGCTGGCCAGGCGCCGAGTAAATAGAGCCGGTCGCTTCCGCACACGTGGGACGCCGGGAGGCGGGGCCTCGCGTGATGACGCGGACCCGCCGGGTTTAAAACCCAGCTTCTCCACTATGCCAGTGCCCTGACGTGGTAGTTACTTCCCGCAGAGCTCTTGTGCGTTTCTGGCTAGAATTATTCTGTGTATCGACCCCTGGCATTGGCAAAACGACTATTCTGTGTATCGACCCCTGGCATTGGCAAAACGACTATTCTGTGTATCGACCCCTGGCATTGGCAAAACGACTATTCTGTGTATCGACCCCTGGCATTGGCAAAACGACTATTCTGTGTATCGACCCCTGGCATTGGCAAGCGACCATTCTGTGTCTAGACCCCTGGCATTTGTATCACTCCTCTATTCTGGTACGGAGGTCAGTCTGTGTGGCACCCTAGGCACATCAGACCACCCCTTGTATTTTGTATGTGCTCTGTACTGCCATCCTAGCAATCTGTCTAGACGTGCCGACCACTCTAAGGATCGGAAGGGTAGAGAGTGTCCTGTCTCAAGGGACTACTAGTCAGAGAGTAGAGGGATTCGTGACGTCTCTTTTTGTATGTGCTCTGTACTGCCATCCTAGTAGTCTGTCTAGACGTACCGACCACTCTAAGGATCGGAAGGTTAGAGAGAGACCTGCGTATAGGGACCAACAATATAGTAATCAGGGGGATCCGTGACAGATTGGCTGATGGCACTGAGCTTGATTGCAGATTAAACACACACACATGTGCTTTCCATAAAATGTGGCCGATGGCACGAGCTTGATTGCCAGATTAAACCACACACATATATAATAGCAGTCTGTAGGATTCTAACACATTTTTGACTATTCTGACATCCGATCGTTGTTATAGCATTTATCCCTTGCAGAGACCTCTATGCCTGGCCTGTATAAGTAGATGCAATCACCGAGGACAATCCTTATCAGATAGCTGAACTCACCAGAACACTGTTTCTTTCCACGACTTGCTTTATTCCATATATCAGGTTACAGCAGATCACAGGATACAGCAGATGATGGAATGAGATGTTCTTTGCGGTCAAAAAATGATTCTGTCCTAACTTGAGGATGAATATACATGTGCTGCTGGATAACTACACCATGCTGCAGCTCTTACAAGAAGGAAGGGTGGAACTAAACACACACACAGGAAGTGCATCATCATAAAGCGAGGGAAAAAAGAAGGAAAGCATGTACAATACAGAAAGACCACTAGGTGGCAGCATAAGGCAGCATAAGGATATCTATACACTATAAATCCCCATCTAAATGAATAACTGTAACAGCACAATATATATATATATATAAATAAATCCAGGATGTAAATAGCGGCACTCTGGGTCTTTGCAATAAGATAATCTGTTTATTAATAAAAGGTCAACGTTTCAGCTTACTCCCGCAAGCTTTCCTCAGAGCAATTGCATGAGGAAAGCTTGCGGGGAGTAAGCTGAAACGTTGACCTTTTATTAATAAACAGATTATCTTATTGCAAAGACCCAGAGTGCCGCTATTTACATCCTGGATTTATTATAGTAGGCGTTGCACCGGGCGTGTGTACCTGAACCTGTGAGTGCTGGATTTTCTGCGCACATATATATATATATATATCTATATATATATACAGTATATCCATTGTGTATTTTGTTCCATTGAGGCAGCAGTTATCACCTATTGATACCAGATTAGTAACATCACTGTGGAGCACTTCCAGTTGATACTTTGTATCCTCTTTTATATACAAATGTGAGCTGGGGCAATACATTCAAAAGTGAGCTGGGGCAATATATATATATATATAATTGCCCCCAGCTCACTTTTGAATGTATTGCCCCAGCTCACATTTGTATATAAAAGAGGATACAAAGTATCAACTGGAGGTGCTCCACAGTGATGTTACTAATCTGGTATCAATAGGTGATAACTGCTGCCTCAATGGAACAAAATACACAATGGAACACTCATACAAACTTGTGTCAGGATAGTGCAAAAAAAACAGGTTCCATATGGCACAAAGATAAAATGACAATCAACATATTTATTTATTTATTTGCAAATATTTTACCAGGAGGGATACATTGAGATTTCTCTCATTTTCAAGTATGTCCTGGGTTCAAGAGCATTGCAATTTTTACAGTTGTTACAGAAATACAAAGTAATAAAATGCAAGATAATAAAAAAAAAAGAAATATACAGATTAAGTATACACACACAAAGTTAAGGACAGCGCTTCCAAGGATAGAAAAAATCTTTTCAACAGAAAGCAGAAAAAAAAGAGTGTAATTATTCTGCTTATAATCCTCCTTGGAATCAAAAATATAAAGTCATAGTCAGTCCTTATTGGAGAAAGAAGGATAAATGCATATAAAGTATATGTATACCAAAAAGTAATATACCACAAGGCAAAACTCGCCTGTGAGAGAAGATCTCCAGGAGAATGTATATATAGAACCTCTTTCTTGGACTGAGTCAATTCCTAAAGTCGCCCTTTTTTCCAAAAAAGGGCACCAAGTCTTCAAATTCACCCTCCTGATGCGTCTCTGTAGATCGAGTGAGTTTCCACACCAAAAACCGTGACTCTTCCAGCGATATTCAGTGGTCACTTGTAGATTTATGGGTAGGATTCAAACAATTCTTCGCTGTGAAATTCTCCTCAAGGAGCCCACCATAGAAAAGGACAAAAGAACAAATAGCACAGCCGGTTTTTGCAAAAACGGATCTAAAAACCTTCAAGTGGTAATGCACTTACCCTTGTTGGTGCCTAGCCTGGCTCGAGGGACACTCGCACTGAGTTGTAGGGAATGGTACAGCCCAAAAAACGGGCAAACTAAGAGAGTATCTCTCTACTAAACAACAGCAGGGAAGCTCTTTTTATTTCACATGCAATATTTTCCCCCAGAAATGGTTCAGTGTGAGCTCATAGGCCGCACTCGCTTCTAGTCCAATTCTCTGTATCGTGCGGTGCGGGATCCCGGGTCTGTGTCTGCCTGCAGCTCCCCCACAACATGACCCCACAGTCATGTCCAGAAATATTGGGACATTGACACAATTCTAACATCTTTGGCTCTATACACCACCACAATGGAGTTGGAATGAAACAAACACAATGTGCTTTAACTGCAGACTGTCAGCTTTAATTTGAGGGCATGTACATCCAACTCAAGTGAACGGTGTAGGACTTACAGCAGTTTGCAGATGTGCCTCCCACTTGTTAAGGGACCAAAGGTAATGGGACAATTGGCTTCTCAGCTGTTCCATGGCCAGGTGTGTGATATTCCCTCATTACCCCAATTACAATGTGCAGATAAAAGTTCCAGAGTTCATTTCAAGTGTGCTATTTGCATTTGGAATCTGTTGCTGTCAACTCTCAAGATGAGATCCAAAGAGCTGTCACTATCAGTGAAGCAAGCCATCATTAGGCTGAAGAAACTAAGCAAACCCATCACAGAGATAGCAAGAACATTAGGCGTGGCCAAAACAACTGTTTGGAACATTCTCAGAAAGAAGGAACGCACCAGTGAGCTCTGCAACACCAAAAGACCCGGGAGACCACGGAAAACAACTGTGGTGGATGACCGAAGAATTCTTTCCCTAGTGAAGAAAACACCCTTCACAACAGTTGGCCAGATCAAGAACACTCTCCAGGAGGTAGGTGTACGTGTGTCAAAGTCAACAATCAAGAGAAGACTTCACCAGAGTGAATACAGAGGGTTCACCACAAGATGTAAACCATTGGTGAGCCTCAAAAACAGGAAGACCAGATTAGAGTTTGCCAAACAACACCTAACAAAGCCTTCACAGTTCTGGAACAAGATCCTATGGACAGATGAGACCAAGATCAACTTGTACCAGAATGATGGGAAGAGAAGAGTATGAAGAAGGAAAGGAACTGCTCATGATCCTAAGCATACCACCTCATCAGTGAAGCATGGTGGTGGTAGTGTCATGGCGTGGGCATCTATGGCTGCCAATGGAACTGGTTCTCTTGTATTTATTGATGATGTGACTGCTGACAAAAGCAGCAGGATGATTTCTGAAGTGTTTCGGGCAATATTATCTGCTCACATTCAGCCAAATCCCGCAGAACGCATTGGACGGCGCTTCACAGTGCAGATGGACAATGACCCAAAGCATACTGCAAAAGCAACCAAAGAGTTTTTGAAGCGACAGAAGTGGAATGTTATGCAATGGCCAAGTCAATCACCTGACCTGAATCCCATTGAGCATGCATTTCACTTGCTGAAGGGAAAATGCCCCAAGAACAAGCAGGAACTGAAGACAGTTGCAGTAGAGGCCTGGCAGAGCATCACCAGGGATGAAACCCAGCGTCTGGTGATGTCTATGCGTTCCAGACTTCAGGCTGTGATTGACTGCAAAGGATTTGCAACCAAGCATTAAGAAGGGAAAGTTTGATTTATGATTATTATTCTGTCCCATTACCTTTGGTCCCTTAACAAGTGGGAGGCACATCTGCAAACTGCTGTAAGTCCTACACCGTTCACCTGAGTTGGATGTACATACCCTCAAATTAAAGCTGACAGTCTGCAGTTACAGCACATTGTGTTTGTTTCATTCCAACTCCATTGTGGTGGTGTATAGAGCCAAAGATGTTAGAATTGTGTCGCTGTCCCAATATTTCTGGACCTGACTGTATATAGAGTGGCAATTTCACCATCATGATTTTTTATATATATATATATATAATCATGATGGTGAAATTGCTACTCTATCAGTAGTAAATATATTTACTGAGATGACTCAAGTGACTCCCCCCCCCCTCCTGTTTCTAATCCGCTCACCATCTAGATTGTAAATTCCCACGGGAATAGGGTCCTCATATCCTCATGTATCTGCTGGCAGGAATACTGACCTGTCTCCTGTATGTATTGTAGAATTGTCCTGTCTTTACCCATTACACCTTGTAAAGCGCTGTGGAATGTGTTGGCGCTTAATAAATAAATAATAAAAATAAATGAGTTCACCCTAATATTACTGTTCTAAGAGTATGCAGCAGCTGTAGCAGGATGCAGGAGCCGGCAGATGTGTCACTCTCCACCAATGGTTCCTACCTAGCCAGATTAGCTGGGCACAGAGCTCCTTCTTTAAGGTTAACATCTAAACCATCCCTCCATTGGTTTCCTTCCATTTTCTCCAGATTGGTTGCTGAACACTAGTTTCTCATTGTAGTTTGGATTTTAAGTATCTTCTTTGTCAGTGCCAAAATTAAATTATGATAACAATCGTCCTTAATTTATGATGTGCAGCCTAGTTGGAAGTGTAGGGTATCACAACCTTTTAAATACCCAAATTTATATAATGAAAATAAAATAAACTCCCATGCGGCGCAAGCAACAATTCTAATGTTAGAGATACAGGAAATTTGTATAAATTCAAATAATTCAGTACCGGCTGGGTGGAGTAGAGGTAACATCACTGCTCTGCGTGGAGAGAGCCTGTGGAGACACTGCTGTATCTTGGCCTAGGCCAACTAGGCCTAGGGCGGCGCTTCTCGGGGGCGACAAAAAAAAGCAGCCGTTATGCGTCCAGCGGGGCGAGTTGATTGATTGAGGGCAAGCTGAAGCCGATGAGGGTCTGCGACTGTTGATTGGTGGAGCCCACATCTCGCTCAGCTGACTGTGTGTGTACAAACACTCGAGCAGGCTGCATGATCGGCAGACGCTCATGTAGCCTGCTCGAGTGTTTGTACACACACAGTCAGCTGCGCGAGATGTGGGCTCCACCAATCAACAGTCGCAGACCCGCAGAGTTACATTCCCCTGCTTTGCGCCCTCCTGCTTCAGCTCCTCCTTCCAGCTGACGCGACGGCGGGCAGACGGCATTCCTCCTCCTGTCACGCGGGAAAGAGCAGCAGAACGAACGAGGCATGCTGTGTGTGTTGTACACACGCTCAAGCAGGCTGCTCTTGTCCCGTCCTCCATTTCTTGGCTCCGCCCTCTCATCGGTGCATGTCGGGATGTCCTGGCAGTCGATTGGAGGCCACACTAGAGGCAAACGAGTCAAGATCAGAAGAATCTTACAGACCTAAAGTGAGCTACTAATTTTAAATGTTTAGTTAGATAACGAAAATATTCCAGTTAGGTTGTTCACGCATACTGCAATACTGGTATGCATCATTTATGCAATGTCTTTGAAAAATACCTTGCTGGTCTTGGCGTTGTTGAAGCCTGCCAGAATGTGGCAGGCAAAAAAAATGGTAGAAACTGTCTGGTAAAAAATAAAACGACACTTTTAAAAGCTGTTGGCAAATAACCTACTGAAAGACAATGCCTGAAAATGATATGAGGTCCTATGAATAATACTAAAAAGGACTGTTACAAAAAAAAACCTATTTAAAAAAATGCCTAAAAAATCCTGCAAATTAAAATAATGGTTTATTAGATATTTGATAAGAAAACGGGAATATTTTTCAAATTGAAATCTATGGGATTCTCCTGAATAAACCTGTCGAATGAAATCACCGAACATCAGGGCATTTCACTGACATTTCTCTGCTGTTCAATGTGACTAGATTAACCATTGCTTCTCTATGGGGGATTTCACTGCCGCCGAACAGGCACCGGGTATATTTGGCATGACCCCCCATACACCTAAAAAAAAAACAGTACCTCTCGCCTGTTTCTCCCGCTTGCTGCAGGTCTCCCAGTCTGCCCACATCTTTGCGCCGATCTCCTCCCACGATCACAGCCTGGTTAGGTGATATTTGTAGGCGCTGTGCTTCTGATTGTATATTGCTGGTTTTCCATGCACCTGGCGGATGAACGCCTTGGTGTCCGCAAGGCCCATGCCAGCTCCAGCTTCTGCAGGATCCTCCATCTTCCAGCGTTCGTGCAGAGTGGCGTATGAATTCCCCGGGGGGGTGGTCTTTGCCATGTGCGGGATGCGCTGATGACACCGTCAGCGTGTTTTTTGGTTCCGAAAACGCGCAGCGTAAATGTATGCGCGTCCACGTTGAAGTCTATGTGACGCAACGCTCGGTACTACGCACCAAAGAAGCTCCAGGACTACTTTGTGTGTAGTACATTTGAAAGCGCGTTCCTGTGCACTTTAAAACGCTTAGGTGTGAACAGGTCCCATAGGAAAGCTTGGGATCATGCATTCATGCGTTTTAAAGCGCGCAGGAACGCGCTTTATGACGGCCTGGAGCAATTAGGCGTAAGAGCCTTGAGGGCCCTGGGAAGCTGCTGGCTCGGAAAGGGTTAACCCCGCGGCGGGAACCAAACAAAGGATCTGGCCGCGGGGGGGATCAGGGGGAGGGGTCGGCAGGTAGGGCATTTAAGCACGACCGAGGGGGACAGAGCTTTCACTTTGTGGCCAGGAGCAGGAGAAGAAGCAGCAGCATCGGGTTTCAAAGCGCTCAGCGAGGAAAGATCCACCACGTGGGACAGGAGAATCAAGACTGCGGAGCCTGTAGACCGGGACCAGCTGTCGTGGGTGAGCGGACACAGCAACAGGAGGGAAGCCGGGGAGACGCGACTACAGATGGAGAGAATCGACGGGGAGAAGAGCTTCAATCGTCTGCCGCGCTGGTGAGGGAACTGCGAGGGAGAGATCAGCCAGCAGGGGGCGCTGGGAGACTACGTGAGCCAGCTGTATCATCGACGGGGGACAAACACGTGGAGCTGAACTGGGCCACGTGATCAGAGCACCGAATTTAAAAAAAAAAAAAGTGTGTGTTTCCTGACGGCAATTGACCTGCTGCACGGAGGAACAGACAAGCATCAGCGAACCGCAAGCAATAAAAAGAAAAGTGTATGATCCGTTGTGGGCGACAGAGAGGAAGCGACTGCACGGCGGAGCAGGCGAGCGGACGGACAGCACACACGTGGACCTGGTGCTGCGGGAGACGAGGAGACCAGGCAAAGCAGCTGTGGAAGACCAGAGCGTTTCCAGAGGGCAGTGGGGCAGCTGGCAGGGGTGAGTATGTCTGACTCGGGGGAAGTGGAGCAGCTGATGGCGGAGGTTAGGAGGTCGGTGTCGCTTAGGGGGATAGCTTAGGCTAGGGAGACGGTGACACAGGCTGCATGGGGGGGACGAGAGGGGAAGCCTCGCGGACCCACGCAGAAGACCAGACCACCAGCACGTTTATATGACGAAATGGTGGAAGGCCCAGAGAAACCACCGAGAAAACTAGACCACCATACGGGACGAGAACATTGAGGGCTGATTGAAGGTACATGTCTGCTGAGAAAGCAAGAAGCCGCCAGCAAAGCACACCGCATCGGAGGTCAGGAGCATCAGACTGCGGGTTAAAGGGGGACGCCTAGATCTACTGAGAAGAACGCTAGCGGGTATGTATATGGATGGATATATGTAGGTATGTATATTGGTATATACTGTATATATGTATGTAGGTAATCAGGAATTCGAGGTACAGAAGTAAAATCAGAAGATTCCCGGAGCAGTGACTGACAAGGAGAGCCTTCTGCTGGGTGACAGAGCTAATAGGGAGGTACCGCGAGTACTATGAGGAGTGAGGTGTAATATACAGGCTCGGGGTTTGCTAGAGGAGTGTGTAACATAGAGGCACTAAGTGTATATGAGCAGTGAGGTATAATATACTAGGGATGTGCGTTTCGGGTTTCGGAATTTCGGAATTTTCACGAAATTTCCCGATTCGTGTTTTCGGATGCGGCCGAATTTCCGAAAAATTTTAGATCCGAAAAGTTCAGATCCGAAATGTTTTCCGAGCCGAAACGAAATATTTTCGGATTTTTCGAATGGGCTTGAAATGTGGCAAACGAGGAGAACAGATGTTCCGAAAAACGAAAATTTTCCGAAAAATGAAAATTTTCCGAAAAACGAAAATTTTGTAAAAACGAACATTTTCTGAAAAACGAATATTTTTCGAAAAAACGAGAAGTCGATACAAAAAACGGGCAAAATGACACGAAAAATACGAAAAATGGTCGATATGCCGAAAAATGTGCAATTCCGAAAAACGAAAATTTTCCGAAAAACGAAAATTTTGTAAAAACGAAAATTTTGTAAAAACGAAAATTTTCTGAAAAACGAAAATTTTTCGAAAAAACGAAAAGTCGATACAAAAACCGAGCACAGTGACACGAAAATACTAAAAATGGTCAAAATTCCGAAAAAAAAATGTACCCGAAAAACAGGTCGAACCGAATCGAATCGAAACCGAAATCGGTCGAAACGAGCCGAATCGAAAAGTTTAAAAATCCGAAAAATCGAACCGAATCGAACCGAAAAAAAAATCGGTGCACAAGCCTATAATATACAGGCTCGGGGTGTGTGCTATGGGTGGGTAATATGCAGGCTCGGTGTGTGTTCTATGAGGATTGACGTGTTATACAGAGGCTGGGTGCGTGCTTTATGAGTTATGGGTAATATGAAGGTTCGTGTGGGCTATGTGAGTAAGGGGTTATACGAACGCTCTGGGTGTTATGAGGCATGATGGGAATACATAGGATGGGTGTGTGTTATGTGAGGATTGGGGTGTAATATGAAGGTTGTGCGTGTAAGATGGAGACCGCTTGGGATACGGAGTCTCTGTGGGTTACATGAGGGTCGATGTGTAATATGGAGGCTGCATCTAATATGGCGGTTTGGTGTGTGTGTGTTATAGGAGGAATGCTCTGTGTGTATGTTTATATGAGGTTTGATGGGTAACATGGAGACTGGGTTAATTCAGAGGCTCTGTTGGATTATAGGAGGATCAAGGTGTAATAGGGGGCACGTGTGTGCTAGGGAGTGCTCGGTGTGTGTGTGTGCCATGGAGGCTGGGGGTAACATGGAGGCTCAGCGGACGTGTAATATGTAGGCGGTGGGTAATATGGAGGCTCAGTGGGCGTGTAATATTGGGGCTGTGTGTAATATGGAGGCTGTGGGTAATAGGGAGGCTTAGCCGGTTTGTAATAGAGGGGCTGGGTGCAATAGCGAAGGCTCAGCAGGCGTGTAATATAGCGGCGGTGTATAGTATGGAGTCTTGGGGTGTGGGTAATATGGGGCTGCGTGTAATATGGAGGCTGGGTGTGTGGGTTATTATTATTATTATTATTATTTATTTATAAAGCGCCAGCATATTCCGCAGCGCTGGTTATACAAGGATTGGTGGTGAAGACATAGACTCTGTGCTGTATATGGTGATTGTGTAATAGGATGGATGTGTAATATGAGGAGTAACGTGTAGTATGGAGTCTGGGTGTATTTCTATGAGGGATGTGTAACATGGTGATGCAGTAAATGGAGGCTCTGGGTAAGGAAGGGACAGCCAGGAGAGTTGGGTACGGCTGAGTGGGCTGAACATGGGCGGTCGATATGTTGTATCAGTGTTAAGACAGCTGAAGGTTCCATATGGGGGAACAGGGCACGAGATGTTTCAGAATAATGTAATGGTAATTACAGGCATTTCTTACATGCCAACAGGTTCTGTAGTGCTGTACAAGGGGTGACAATCTGAGAGGAGAGGGGACCCTGCCCCAGAGCTTACAATCTAAGAGGGGAGGGGACACGCTAGGTGAGGGATAGCAGCAGGGCATGGGAAGTAGTGGGGGCTGGTAGGGGCAAGGTTGCAAGCTCTGCTGCACTTGCATTCCACACGCTTTATTGCTGAGGAGGGGGTTTTCACCACTTGCTACATCTCCTTTCAGTGGGGGTGAGGGTACCTGGGGATTGGGATCTTCCGATTGCTTTGCTTTTGTTCAGGGGGGTCTGCATTGAGGGGCATAGAGGGGGACTGTCCAAGGGTTCCTGGTAGCTCAATATGCAAACTCCAACAAATCATGGTCGGAGAGGGATCAAACCCCCAGATGGCTGGGGTTTGCGGGCACTGGGGGGCAGCAGGAGCCATCCAGGGTCACAGGACGCACGCTTGCACAGACGCTAACGCGGGTGGGAAGAGCTGTGGTGAGTGGTCTGGTAGTTCAGGTCTCTGCCTGAAGTGTAAGGGGCCTGGCGTAGGGAGCAGACTGCACAAAGGTCAACATAGTCGCCCGTTAGCGCAGTGCATGAGGGGTATCCTGTAGTAGAAGGGAGGGGGGCATCATGTGCTGGTGGAGGACAGGATGGGGGGGGTTTCAGAGCCTGCGAGGTGCAACGCTTATCTTTCCTTTTGCAGGTCCATTGGGCAGGCAGGGAAAGCAGAAAATAGAGGAACACACTGGCACAGGCAGTATGTGGCGTTAGTCCCCTTACAGTAGAGGAGGCTTCTGGGTCTCAGGATGAGCTGGAATATGATGGGAGACGGAGCGTGAGAAACTTTATCAGAGGCTTCCTAGATTATTTGGTAACTGGATCAGGGCGTAAATTGTATTTGGCGAGTGTGATAAGGGAGCGCACACCTCGACGGTGCTCCGCTTACGTGTAGGACGGAGGGAGCGTGGACCGAGGGGAGTTAAAATGAGGAGTTTTCATCAACATATGGCGGTGCACCCTACCATGCTGTGGAACCAGATGGACATGACACTAAGGTTGCGGCTCATGGTCGTGCAGCTTTCGTCGCCATTTCGGGGGGCACCGGGGAACCCCTACCGGAATCCTAACAGCAGAGCTAAAGTATGTGTAGAGCGTGCTGGCAGTTCAATGAGGGTCTATGCAGGTTCGGCAACGCTGGTAGACTTCGGCAGGAGTATTCCGGGTGTGGAGGGGGACGCGCGCAAGCGAGATACTTTAAAAGGGCTAGGAATGCAGCAGTTGGGGATGGGAATCACGCTGGAGAAGCTAGATGCATTGGGGCCACGGCTTAACTGACGGGATTCGAGTCCGGGTTTCAAAGCCCTTTCATTCCAAATGGGGCCCCGGGAGCCGGTAGCTCGATCCATCATTTGTCTTATCCGAAGGGAACCTCTTCCCTGTACCTGGCAGGGGTGTCATACACTGCAGTGATTCAGCAATCCGCTTTGTGCGCACAGCCAGGGCACGGGCACAGTTTATACTTCACGGTAAAGCAACAGGACGCCAGAGGGTCGGTGTCCAGGCAATTATTGAGGGTCTTGTGGGGGACTTCAGTTCTGACAGGTGTGACGGCTGTGGGTAGGGATACAAGAATGTATGGCTCACATTCTGTACGGATAGGGATGGCAATGGCGGCCTCACGCCTTGTACAGGGGGAAAGAGCTATAGATACACCAGGATGGTGCGACTCGAGGTGTTTAATCGAAAATATGCATGTCTACGACTACTTTAGAGGGGAGCTAACTAATTAGTAATTGTGTGGAAAGTGGAGGAGACCAGGGGAAAACATATATGTTTATGGGTATAAAGGGGTAGCTCCAGTCAGAGGTCAGCACATGGGCGGCCTGATCAAGGATGCAAAGGAACCCACTCGGTGGGCGAGTGTGGGGTGATGATGGCGATGGGCATCACTGCACATGTTTGGATGAGGATACTAATGCTTTTGTATTTGCAGGACATTCCTGTGTGATGAGGATCATTGGCCACTCTTTCGTCTATGGGGTGGAAGACGTGCCATCCTGAGAACGAATGGTTTGCAGCTGAGTTTCCGGATGGAGGTAGCGCAACTCCAGTGCTTCGGAGTGCGTGGTTTTACGGTGGGCAGGTTTTCATGCCTGTGGTGCAAGCCCTGCGGAATGGAGGGGAGCCCCACGTGCTGGTGGTGCACATGGGGGGGGAAATGATTTGGGGCATGCCACAGTGTCGGCTGCTCCGTGCATTACAACGGCTAAAGAGCCTCTAGCCACGAGCGGTGGTGGTGTATTTGGAGATGATACCCCGGCACATCTGGAGGCATGTGGGAATCTGGTGGTGGTTCAAAGGTGGTGGAGGTGTGGTTTTGGATGATACTCCGATATGTCGGGGGTGCGGGGGAATCTGGTGGCAAAACGAAGGTCCAGTCTGAAGATCAACAGAGCGACAGCGTGCTTGTACGGCAGCTGTCAGGAATGTTCAAAAGACATCTTCTCCTTCTAGGTGTGGTCCAGGAGCATACCCCGGCGTGTCTGGAGGCACAGGGGATCTAGTAGCAAATAAAAGGTCCAGTTATAAGAGGAACAGATTGATGGCGTGCTTGTATGGCAGCTGTCAGGAATGGTCATAAGACACGTGTGGGATACCCCGGCGTGTTTGGAGACACGCGCGGGATGTGTAGGCGATACAAAGGTCCAGGTCGAGGATAAACAGAACGATGGCGTGCTTTGTACGGCAGCTGTCAGGAGTGGTGATCCGGCATCTCTTGCTGGAGGAGGACGATGGTTTCAGGTTTCTTCGGGCGGATGGGGTCCACCTCACGGATGTGGGGTTGGACATTCTAAATTTGGGTTTCGGAGAGGGTATTGAACAGGCCTTGTTTTTTCTTGATGGGAAAGCTCATTCATAAGGGTTTATGCGAATGAGCTTGTGGCGGTGGTGTGAGGCAGTGCTGGGGGTAAAGGGGCGTGGTTAACATTTCAAGAGTTAAGATTGGGGGTTATGATTAATATTGTCTGATTAAAGATATGTTTACAGATAATTGGATGGTTATGTTTACAGATATGGGTGTAATACAATTGTTACAGCACTGTTATTGTTTACAAGGATTATGCTGTGGCCTGTAATAAATATCCACTTTTATGAATGAATTTAAATGTGTGGGTGTGAATTAATGTGCCGAGCGACAAGCAGCAATGGGCACCTCATGACGGCCTGGAGCAATTAGGCATAAGAGCCTTGAGGGCCCTGGGAAGCTGCTGGCTCGGAAAGGGTTAACCCCGCGGCAGGAACCAAACAAAGGATCGGGCCGAGGGGGGGGATCAGGGCTCGGGGTCGGCAGATAGGGCATTTAAGCACGACCGAGGGGACCAGAGCTTTCACTTTGTGGCCAGGAGCAGGAGAAGAAGCCCACTCACCCACCCTTCACATACGCTGGGGGTTTAGGCTGTTGGTGCTCGGGGTGGGATCCATCCCCTCGTCACAGCGGGGGTGTGAGGCAGTGCTGGGGGTAAAGGGGCTTGGTTAACATTTCAAGAGTTAAGATTGGGGGTTATGATTAATATTGTCTGATTAAAGATATGTTTACAGATAATTGGATGGTTATGTTTACAGATATGGGTGTAATACAATTGTTACAGCACTGTTATTGTTTACATGGGATTATGCTGTGGCCTGTAATAAATATCCACTTTTAGAATGAATTTAAATGTGTGGGTGTGAATTAATGTGCCGAGCGACAAGCAGCAATGGGCACCTCAAAACATTTAGGTGTGAATGGGGCCTAACGGTATAGGCAGGGGGTCTCTCCTTTATCATGTCCATCTCCCCACCTCCCTTTTCAGTCCATTTCATCTCCCCCTCCTGTCTTCATTTAATCTCCCCTCCTCTGTTTTCATTTCACCCCCTCTCCTCTTTTCATTTCATCCCCTCCAATTTTCATTTCATCCCCCCTCCTCTTTTCATATCATCCCCCTCCTTTCATTTAATCCCCCTCCTGTTTAAATTCCATCCCCCCATCTCTTTTGATTTCACGCCCCCCTGTTTTCATTTCATCCCCCCCTCCTTTGGTTTCATTTCATCCCCTCCTGCTTCTTTTCATTTGCCCCCTCCTCCTCCGTTTTCACCCCCCCTGTTTTCATCCCCCCACCCCGTATTTACTTACCTTCCTTGGTCCTGTCACTGTCAGCCACTGTAGGTGCTCTCCTCCACATGCATCATGAGCGCTGGGAGGAAGAGACATTATATGATCACTTCCTCCCAGCGCCCAGAGTACACAGGAGGAAGTGACAATGACCCAAAGCATACAAGTAATTCAACAAAAGAATGGCTTCAACAAAACAAAATACGCCTTCTGGAGTGACCCAGTCAGAGTCCTGACCTCAACCCGATTGAAATGCTGTGGCATGACCTTAAGAGAGCGATTCACACCAGATATCCCAAGAATATTGCTACACTGAAACCGTTTTGTGAAGAGGAGTGGTCCAAAATTACTCCAGATCGTTGTGCAGGTCTGATCTGCAACTACAGGAAACGTTTGGTTGAGGTTATTGCTGCCAAAGGAGGGTGAACCAGTTATTAAGTCCAAAGGTTCACATACTTTTTCCACCCTGCACTGTGAATGTTTACATGTTATGTTCAATAAACACAGGAAAACATATAATGTTTGTGTTGTATTATTTTAAGCAGACTGTGTTTTTCAAATTGTTGTGATTTAGATGAAGACCAGAGCACATTTTATGACCAATTCATGCAAAACTCCACGTAATCCCAAAGGGTTCACATACTTTTTCTTGCCACTGTATATTTTAATTGGTAAACATGAGTGTAATTAGTGAAACTGTTTTCTCCTATATAACAATAATCAAATGCGTAAATTGTGACTGCGTAACCCTGTGTATATCCGGCTCTGATACTAGCCAGTGCCTCACCAGGCACTGACCTCACCACACATCACTGTCATATAGTGCAGTACAGAAATATACTCACCAATGCTGGAGCTTGTGATTTGGTTAGGCTCATGTGTTGCGCCTTGGTGCTTTCAGAGGTAAGCTACATCACTGGGTAAGCACCTCACCCCTTTTAGGTCCTGGGTGTGATGGTTCTGCTGCTGTGTGTGCTCACGAGATGGGGAGTAAGTAGTAATGTGGTTTGTTACCAGTTGGAAATTAGGAAATAAGTACCTTTCACCTTTATTTATTTCCTACTGATAACAAACCACATGCACCTTGGACTCTTAACCATCCCTGACTGAGGAAGGCAAGTGCTATTTGCCGAAACGCATCTCAGGAAACCACCATTATCTATTTTCTACCTACTTTTTAACTTATTTTTATGCCTACTTTTTTATTATTATTATTATTTTATCATTTATGTAATATTTATTGTTTTTACTAGCCAGTATGGACTAAATTTGTATACCAAATAAAGAAATATTTAATGCATAGTAAGTTTGCTCTCTTTACTACTTACTCCCCATCTTGTGAGCACACACAGAGGCAGAACCATCACACCCAGGACCTAAAGGGGTGAGGTGCTTACCTCTGAAAGCACCAAGGCGCAACACATGAGCCTAATCAAATCACAGGCTCCAGCATTGGTGAGTATATTTCTCTACTGCACTACACTGTATATGAATAACTAGTGAGTAGGGATGAGCTGTTCGGGTTCGGACGGTTCGAAGTTCGGCCGGAACTTTGGCAGTTCGAACGTTCGCGAACTTCGAACTTTTTGGGTGTGTTCGGTTCGAGTTCGAAAATGAAAAAGAAATTTTGAAAAAAGTATAGAAAATGCTTAAAAAAATACTAAAAAATCTAGAAATAAAGAGACTCTTTACTGCAGAATATTATAAGCAACGGTTTATTAGATATTGAATTAAAAACTAATGTGTACGTGGAAAGATTCTCAACTCTAAATGACCTCTGTTCACAAACGGACATAACACCAGGTGTTTTTAGTCTGGTAATCAATTTGATACATTGTACACTATACTGAGGTACTGAGGGGGTGGGGTGGTGTCTGTTTCTGATTGAGATTTGAGAATTAATTTCCTAAAACTTCCTAATATGCTGCATTTAACTGGTGTTTGAAAAAAATTCAAAATAACATCTAAAGCAATGTTATTTTTCACCTCGGGATTAAACATTCACAGGGTTATTCAGAGAGCGGTGAAAATCAGGAGTATAACTGGAGAAGTGAAAATTCTAGATCAAAATAGCCAAACCAGAAAAATTCTCCCATTTAACTCACTTTCCAAATTGGCTATTTGGTCTAGATTGTTCTCTTCTCCTGCCAGTTCTCCTGGCTTTCACCTCTCTCTCAGGGTTGTTCAGAGAAAGGTGAAAACCAGGAGAATGGCAGGAAAAGAGAACAATCTGGACCAAATAGCCAATTTGGAAAGTGAGATAAGGCTAGGGTCAGACTAACGCATTTTTCGCAGCGACCGTCAAAAAGTGCGTCCGAACGCATTGCCGTATTTTTTCACGGAATGCGCGAAAACGGTCATACGATGCGCATTTTTGTGCGTGATTTTTTACGGATCCAAACCAGGAAACTTCGGGTGTCTGGACGTTATGTTGGCCGGACATGAGCAGGGTCTGACGTCTCCAAATCACGCACATACGCGCTAGTGGACGCAGCACACTCTGTACGTCCGTACTAGCGGTTCTGCTTTCTCGAAAAAATTTGTTCATTTTCCACTTGCGGTGCGCAGCAGGACTTTCGTGCGACCGTACTTCGTATATTGGCCGTCATTGCCCGTCATTTGCTGCTAGTGCGGCCGTGATTAAGTGCGCCTAAACGCACGTTAAAAATTCGCTAGTCTGACCCTAGCCTAAATGGGAGAATTTTTCTGGTTTGGCTATTTTGACCTAGAATTTTCCATTCTCCAGTCATTCTCCTGCTCTTCGCCGCTCTCTGAATAACCCTGACAGGGTTATTCAGAGAAAGGTGAAACTCAGGAGAATGACTGAAGAGAAAATTCTAGGTCAAAATAGCCAAACCAGAAAAATTCTCCCATTTATCTCACTTTCCAAATCAGCTATTTGGTCTAGAATTTTCCATTCTCCAGTCCTTCTTCTGCTTTTCACCGCCAAAAAATCAGTAAACTTTTTCTGCGTGTCCGAAAATGTCTCCTCTTTTCATACAGACTGCCGCCCCAAGCAGTTGTTTATGGATAGATTAAAGGAAAAGCATTTACCGTCATTTGAAATGTCATTTTTGTTTTTTACATATTTCTATACATCCTAGAAATCCGCCACTTCACGGGCAGGTTATGGGGACCTCCTAGGCACGATATTTGAAGGAATTTTTTGTTTTTATTTTTAACCCTTATTTCATGGAAAACTCACTGTCCCTTTAAAAACGTTTTTTTTTAAACTTTTTGTCCTTGTTTCCTGTCCCCCAGGGCACTTCCCGGACCCCCATACACCTTTTATGGCAAATATCTAGCATATATGCCCTCTTGGAGGGCACTCTAAAAACCGAATTTTCAGCCCCATTGACTTGTATTGAGTTCGGGTTCGGGTTCGGATCTGAACATTTGGAAAGTTCGGGTTTGGCTCCGAACCGAACACGGGGAGTGTTCGGCTCATCCCTACTAGTGAGACTCATTACGCTATGAGAGCTTTGTCTCTTCTGTATTCCATCCTGGGAGCCACCTGCCTGTGAGCCACCATATCCAGGAAGAAAGTGACAAGGAAAAGGCAGAGCCACCATTCTAGGGGCCATATTACAATCTTGGTGCTAACGTTAGCGCTCAACTGAGTGAGCGTCAACGTTAGCCCTGGTGGCCACCGCACATTACAAATGGGTTAAGTAACCTGTTAGCGTTTGGTACCTTGCACTTTTCAGCGCGAGGTTACTGTACTTTGTGCTTCCTGTGCTTAACATTGTGGCTGAAAGAATTGAGGCCGAAAGGTAACCGAACACTGAAATTCAGCATACAGTTACCTTTCCTGGCCATTCGGCTATTCAGAGAGCAAGCAGTTCACCAAATCTTGGCGAATTGCCTGCATATTTGGTGCCTGTTTGCTGCCTGTTCGAGGGAAGTGGAATCCCCATAGAGAAGCAATGCTTCGTCTATTCAGAACACAAAACAGCAGTGAAAAGTTACCGAAATGCCCTGCTGTTCGGAGCAGATTTATCCCATAGGCTTCAATGTTACAAATATTCCCGTTTTAATCCAATATCTAATGAACCGTTTATTATAATATTGTGCAGTAAAAAGTCTCTTTATTTACAGATATTTTTTAGGATCTTTTAGGCATTTTTGGGGATTTTTCCGGCAAAATAATTTTTCCATTTTTTTTTTAAATAGTTTTTTCTTTTTTCTGTAACAGACCTTTTTATTACCATTCAGTGGACCTTATATGTAAATTTCAGACATTTTTGTTCTGTAGCTTTTTGCAAACAGCATTTCAAATTTCACACTTTCAAGAGTACTGTTTTTTATTTCACCTCCTTCGTCTACGTATCGGGTTTTTCTGGCAACTGCTCTGCGCTGTGATCGGCGGCTAGTCGGCTTTCTCCAGCGTGTTCGGCGGGGTTAATCCAGATGTTTTTACGGGTTTCGGTGAGCGTTCGCCAGGTTTTGCGGTGAGTGTTCGGCGGGTTTGCAGCGGCTTTTCTCTGCACTACGATGGCCCTGTGGTGCTTGCTGAAAACAAAGCGGGGTTGCCAAAAAAAGGATCGCCGAATCGCACCGAGTTGAAAAGAACGAAAAGTCACCGAACGTGCCGTGACTTTTCGGTTCTCTTTGAATAACCCTGCCTGTGAGCCACCATATCCAGGAAGAAAGTGATGAGGAAAAGGTTGAGCCACCCTTCTAAGTTGGACAAACACGTGCACACCTAGAGGCAGGTTTTAGTCTGGCTCTATGGTATGTACAAAAAGGAATGGACCAGAAAACTAGGAACTGACCAAAAATCCTTCATTTTTATGTATATTTATTTGAAAGACTTTGTTTATCACTTGGTGCATGCACACCATGAGGACATTGAATAATTACCCTCTGACACATGAATACTATTAAGGACTGTGTACTAAACGATCGTAACCAGGGCCGCCATCAGGGCATTACGTTCCATGCTGCCGTAAGGGGCCCGGGCCCGAGGGGGCCGAATCCGGAGGTGTGTCTCTGCAGCAGGAGCCGGAGGAGACACTGTGTCTCCTCCGGCTCCTGGCAGCTTCACTGGCTGGCTGGGCGGGTCCAAGCAGCGTGTGGGGGCCTCCCAAGCACGTTGCTTTGGCTCCACCCCCTCCACTCAGTGAAGCTGCGCGCCTGAGCTGGAGGGCCTGGGCTGAAGACAAGAAGACAGAAGAAAAGAAGATTGAAGAAAAGAAGAGAGAAGGAGAAGAAAAGAAGAGCTGAAGAAAAGAAGACAGCGGAGTGGTGAGCCAGGGCCCAGCCTAGACCCTAGGCCCAGACCCAGGGCCCAGACCCCAAGGCCCAGACCCCAGACCCAGGGCCAAGACCCCAAGGCCCAGACCCAGGGCCCAGACTCCAAGGCCCAGACCCCAAGACCCTGGGCCCAGACCCCAAGACCCTGGGCCCAGACCCCAAGGTCCAGGGCCCAAACTCCAGGGCCCAGACTCCACCCAGACTCCAAGGCCCAGACCCAGGGCCCAGACCCCGACCTAGGACCCAGACCCCAAGGCCCAGACCCAGACCCCAGGGCTCAGACCCCAAGGCCCAGACCCTGGGCCCAGACCCCAAGGCCCTTGGCCCAGACCCAGGGCCCGACCAAGGCCCAGACCCCAGGGCTCAGACCCCAGGGCCCAGACCCCAAGGCCCAGACCCCAGGGCCCAGACCCCAAGGCCCAGACCCCAGGGCTCAGACCCCAGGGCCCAGACCCCAAGGCCCTGGGCCCAGACTCCAGGGCCCAGAACCCAAGACCCAGACCCAGGGCCCAGACCCAAGACCCAGACTCCAGGGCCCAGACCCCAAGGCCCAGGGCCCAGACCCCAAGGCCCAGTGCCCAGACCCCAATGCCCAGACCCCAAGGCCCAGATTCCAAGGCCCAGACCCCAAGGCCCAGACCCCAAGGCCCAGACCCTGGGCCCAAACCCCAGGGCCCAGACCCCAAGGTCCAGGGCCCAGACCCCAGACCCAGGCCCCAGACCCCAAGGCCCAGATCCCAGACCCTGGGCCCAGATCCCAGACCCCAAGGCCCAGACCCCGGGGCCCAGACCCAAAGCCCAGACCCAAGGCCCAGACCCCAGACCCTGAGGCCCAGACCCAGGGACCAGGCCCCAGACCCCAAGGCCCAGACCCAGGGTCCAGACCCCAGGGACCAGGCCCAGCCTAGACCCAGGGCCCAGACCCCAGGACCCAATGCCCAGCCCCATGGACCAGACCCCAAGGCCCAGACCAGAGCCCAGGGACCAGGGCCCAGACCCCAGGCCAGACTCAGGGCTCAGACCCCAGACCAGACCCAGACCCCAGACCCCAAGGCCCAGTCCCAGCGACCAGACCCAGAGCCCAGACCCCGAGGCCCAGACCCAGGGACCAGGCCCCAGACCCCAAGGCCCAGACCCAGGCCCAGCCTAGACCCAGGGACCAGGCCCAGACCAAGGGACCAGAGCCCAAACCCAGGGCCCAGACCCCAGGCCAGACTCAGGGCCCAGACCCCAGACCAGACCCCAAGGCCCAGTCCCAGGGACCAGACCCAGGGCCCAGACCAGACCCCAAGGCCCAGAGCACAAACCCCAAGGCCCATACCCCAAGGCCCAAACCAGACCCAGGGACCAGGCCCAGACCCAGAGGCCATCATATACAGCCTGTTACTGTGAGATTTATTGCTGTGGATTCTGTGATACGTTCATACACACCGCACATTACTGTGAGTTTTATTGCTGTGGATTCTGTAATATGCTCATACACACTGCACATTACTTTGAGTTTTATTGCTGTGGTGCTATGTTATGTCCTTTTTTTTGAAGGGGGAAAAAAGCTGTTAGAGTTTGAGGGAGTGCCGGAGGGGGGGGCCCATCGTGAGGTTTAGTAAGGGGCCCCATCATTTCTGATGGCTGCCCTGATCGTAACATTTACCTTTGTTGCAAGAGGCACTTTCTCTGTATCACATTTATATAGGTTGATTGTCATTTTATCTTTGTGCCATATGGCACCTATCTTCACATTTGTATATATTGCCCCAGCTCACATTTGTATATATTGCCCCAGCTCACATTTGTATATATTGCCCCAGCTCACATTTGTATATATTGCCCCAGCTCACATTTGTATATATTGCCCCCAGCTCACATTTGTATATATTGCCCCCAGCTCACCTATGTATATAATACTCCCAGCTCATATTTGTATAAATTGCCCCCAGCTCACGTTTGTATGGTCCCAATCGGTCTCCCCTCTGCCAGGCCCCTCCGACTGCTTTTCTTTCTTAGAGCGGCCGCCGGCAAAGGATGTAGCTTGGCCGCTCGCCTGAGAACCATGCACAAGCCACGGTCTCACAAGATTGCGGCTGGTGTATTCCAGGCGAGCGGCTGCGCTACATCCTTTGCCGGCTGCCGCTTGAAGAAAGAAAAACACTCAGAGGGGCACTGGATACTGAGGCAAGCCTATGGCTCGCGTAACTACATAGTCGGCCCTGCGTGCCAGCTGTGTCACATGTGCTATAGGTTCACCATCACTGCTCTAGACTGTAAGCTCGTATGAGCACGGCCCTCTACACCTCTTGTCTCCATCATATGTCCGTTTATCTCGTTCCCTTTGGTTATTGTAAAGCGCTGCAGAAACTGTTGGCGCTATATAAATTATGGCAATAATAATATCTGCCTCATTCCACTTTGTTAACAGCACATTGGGCTCGAACCTGGAACCCTGCACAAGGATTCGTGACACTCCTCTGCTACGCTTAGAGCTCTATAGGAAATGCATACAGCTAACCCATGTGACCTGAGCATTTGACGCCAGCCTCTTCCTTATTATCATGCAACTAGCATGAGCTCGATACACAAGAGATAAAATGGCACCCTGCAAAGTGTCTCCAACTGCACAGACAGAGTTTGTCTCATGTGCTTTGAACTCTACTAAAGAACTTCCTGTACTGAAGAGGAAGAGGCCTGAATCATTGAAATAATCTTCCGGTAGAAGAGATTTAAACCCTAAAAGGAGGATCCAGGCTGCAGGTCAGAGCTGGGATTGTGTGTCATAATATAGAAATATCAGGGGAAGATTGGATTTACATTGTTTTAGAAATGTATTAGGAGACTCCATAAAGATGGCTACAACAGACAGGGCCGGCCCAAGACATTGTGCTGCCTGGAGCGAAGGCTAAATGCTGCTCCCCCCTAAAATGACACCCACACACCCTGAATATATGGAGGAGCCCCTAAAAAGACCCAAACCCTGAATATATGGAGGAGCCCCTAAAAAGACACTCACACCCTAAATATATGGAGGAGCACCTAAAAAAAATGCACACACCCTGAATATATGGAGGAGCCCCTAAAAAGACACCCATGCACACCCTGAATATATGGAGGAACCCCTAAAAACACACCTGCACACCCTGAATATATGCAGGAGCCCCTAAAAAGACACACACCCTGAATATATGGATATATTTGCCCCAGCTCACATGGATATATATATTTGCTCCCAGTTAATGTTACCCCTAGCTCATATGGGTATATATTGCCCCCAGCTCACATGTATATATTGTCTCCCAGCTCATATGGGTATATATTGCCCTTAGCTCATATGGGTATATTACCCCCAGCTCATATGGGTATATTACCCCCAGCTCATATGGGTATATTACCCCCAGCTCATATGGGTATATTACCCCCAGCTCATATGGGTATATTACCCCCAGCTCATATGGGTATATATTGCCCTCAGCTCCCATGGATATATTGCCCCCAGCTCATATGGGTATATAATGCCCCCCAGGTCATATGGATATATTGTCCCCAGCTCATATGGATATATTGCCCCTGCTCATGGATATATTGCCCCCAGCTCATATGGATATATTGCCCCCCCAGCTCATATGGATATATTGCCCCCCAGCTCATATGGATATATTGCCCCCCCAGCTCTTAAGGGTATATATTGCCCCCAGCTCATATGGGTATATAATGCCCCCCAGGTCATATGGATACATTGCCCCAGCTCATATGGATATATTGCCCCCCAGCTCATATGGATATATTGCCCCCCCAGCACATATGGATATATTGCCCCCATCTCATATGGATATATTGCCCCCCAGCTCCTATGGGTATATATTGCCCCCCCAGCTCCTATGGGTATATATTGCCCCCCCAGCTCATTTGGGTATATATTGCCCCAGCTCATATGGGTATATGATGTCCCCAGCTCATATGGGTATATATTGCCCCCCAGCTCATATGGGTATATATTGCCCCCCAGCTCATATGGGTATATATTGCCAGGGGGGCATATCCATGAGCAGGGGGGCATATCCATGAGCAAGGGGGGCATATCCATGAGCTGGGGGGTATATCCATGAGCAGGGGGGGCATATCCATGAGCTGGGGGTATATCCATGAGCAGGGGGGCATATCCATGAGCTGGGGGCATATCCATGAGCAGGGGGGGCATATCCATGAGCAAGGGGGGCATATCCATGAGCAAGGGGGCATATCCATGAGCAGGGGGCATATCCATGAGCTGGGGGGTATATCCATGAGCAGGGGGGGCATATCCATGAGCTGGGGGGTATATCCATGAGCAGGGGGGCATATCCATGAGCTGGGGGGTATATCCATGAGCAGGGGGGGCATATCCATGAGCAAGGGGGGCATATCCATGAGCAAGGGGGCATATCCATGAGCAGGGGGGCATATCCATGAGCAGGGGGCATATCCATGAGCAAGGGGGCATATCCATGAGCAAGGGGGGCATATCCATGAGCAGGGGGGCATATCCATGAGCAAGGGGGGCATATTCATGAGCAAGGGGGGCATATCCATGAGCAGGGGGGGCATATCCATGAGCAGGGGGGGCATATCCATGAGCAAGGGGGGCATATCCATGAGCAAGGGGGGCATATCCATGAGCAAGGGGGCATATCCATGAGCAGGGGGGCATATCCATGAGCAGGGGGGCAATTATCCATGAGCTGGGGGGGCATATCCATGAGACCTGGGGGCTTTATAGAAGGTCTGTTCTTATTGGAAAGCGTCACATGACATAAAATAAAAGTATCGGTAATTGGTATCGGTGAGTACTTGAACAAAAGTATCTGTACTCGTACTCGGTCTTAAAAAAGTGGTATCGGTGCATCCCTAATCAAGGGATATTATAAATGAAAATGGCAAAAGACAAACATTAAAATGTATTGCAGATATAATGAATATACAGAGTAACAGGATATGTTTCTTATATGAATGTGAAAGAGTTACATGATGTTTATTATGTGTCATATGTGCTTATATATCATTTATAAAACATAATAACCATCAGGTTACTCTTTATATAATATCTTTATCTTCATAAATAAATTTTCAGACAATTAATGCACAGTTACATGACGGTTATTTAGTGTGGTTTGTGACTGTGGATACAATTTCATTAAGAAAATTGTGTTTTTGGTTATTTTTATCAGTCAGATAACCGTTTGCAGCTTTATCCGGGTAATCATCGGAATTCAGTCAACTGTAACCTGCTGAAAAGCCGAGTACCCAGAGGCGTTTGGATATTTTACAGATTACCGGGATCAAGCCCGATGTTTCATTGCATACCACACTTAATCCAGCAACACTAGGGTAATGTGCGAATTACCCGGTTAAAATAGAGCAGAATACCGGAGTACCCAGAGGCCTCTGGATACTTTGCAGATTACACGGGTAAAGTCCGAAATTTCATTTCACTTCGGACTTTTGCTAATGACGCCTGGGTAATGTCAGGATTAACCGGGTAATCCTAGGATTAACCGCACTCCTGGCTTTACCCGTAACATATATATATATATATATATTACACAAAACAAAACCAGGGAGAGAGCACTCCAGTCAACACATTCAAAAACCAGCAACAGCTTTATGCATGGGTACATTTTACCAGATTTTACCACATGTTGAAAAATTCTTAAATCTGAGCTTTGTTGACTAAAATGATGGAAATTTAGTTTGCAATGAACGGCTGTGAATTGCTTTAAGCCTGCCAACAATATCAATGTAATCCACCCTCTGGCAGGTCCTACTCTGCAAACCTAATGACTGCCCTGAATAAAATACATATAAATTACTGCCAATTTGATTAGGGTTATCTTTTTTTCTATACTATTCTAATCATATAGCAGCCCCCGTGTCTATTTACCCACTGCGCAGCCTGCACATTACAGTATATATATATATTCACACACACACACCTGTATACACTATACCTGAGGTCTATATATACACTACTGTATATACTATACCTTACCATACTATACTTACCTTACTATACTATACCTAAGGTCTGCATGAGATCTATTAATATACATCTCCCATGCAGACCTTAGGTATAGTATGGTAAGGTATAGTGTGTGTGTATGTGTATATTACCCACATTTAGACCTCAGACCAGACTCATAGAGGAAAAGGAGGGCACAGGCAGCAAGGAGGGGAGGTATAGGGGGGCAGCCATCCGTGCACAGCCGAGAACTTTGTTCATAGTCGGGTGATGAGCTAGGAAGTGCACTGCGGACTCAGAGCAGCGCTAGGTGGGAGGGATCTACAGGACCCGGCGCATGCGCCGTGTGCGGCAGATCCTGCCCCTCCTCTCATCGCGCCGCTCCGCTGAAGGGAAAGTTTGATTTTTCCCGTTGCTCAGCGCCGCATCATGACACAGCCTGAGTGAGGGAGGTGGAAAAATCTGGACACACTAAGCACGTCCTGACGCGCGGCGCCTCCTACAGGCGCGTCGCATCGCGCTTAGTGTATCTCCGGCTTCACTGAAAATAGGACGGAACAAGGAGGGAGTTGAAGACCAGGAGACACAGTGTGTTGAAGTTCATGCACAATACGGGAATCCAGGCGAGGTCTCCAAAAAGGAGCAGTCCGAGAGAATGGTCAAAGTCCTTGCATGGCTCGGGCAGGCGACTGGCAGAAGAGTGTTTAATGTCCTTTGCAATAGGCAATAATCAGAAGGCACTGGAATACAAATGGAGACTTAGCAATGGAGGGTCACAGTGGGAATCCAAGAACAGGAATGGAGGATCACAAAAGAATATCATGCTGGGAGTCCACGAACATGAATGGAGGGTATCAATGGAAAGTCATGATGGCAAGCCAGGATCACAAATGGAGGGTCACAGTGGGAAGCCAGGAACACGAATGGAGGGTCACGGTGAGAGATCCAGACAGAATAGAGGTACACTGCACTTAGATCAGACACAATGAAGGAGTTCAATGCAGAACCAATCTCCTAAGAGTGGAGTGTTATCTATAAAGGAGGGGAGAAGGAGAGGTTTGTGAGGGTCCTGAGAACAAACAAGGCACTAGTGGCCTGCTCTATGGTGGGGCCTGCTCAGGTCTCACAAGGCTTTAGCTCGATTGTGCCATTACAGGGATGAGTGCTCTATATGCAAATCAGACACGATCACCCAGAAAGGACGGCCAGTACTGATTTCCTAGGACGTCATCCCTGTAAGAGAGTTGCAGCAACCCCAGACAATCATTCTGGCCTTGTTAGGCCTCACCAGGAGTGTGTAGCGGACACCCCTCTGGGCACCTTGAGCAAGGTCCACGTCTAGATTACCCAGTAAACTTATAGTGGTAAAAAGAGGAGTTTGTGTGGGTGCGGAGAATGAACTGCTCTACCTTGTGAGACCTGAGCAGGCCCCACCGTAGAGCAGGTCAATAGTGCCATTGCTCGTTCTCAGGACCCTCACAAACCCCTCTTTTCCTCACTATCTATAAAGAAAGTCCAGGCCCAGCCCACACCTGAGGCTGGAGAGGCGACAGGAAATCCCACGTGGACTCCTGGACACCAGTCAAGACAGGGGTAAAATCCGATCTGGAATCATACATGGACAAGGGTTGCTGGAGTTTTATTATGAAGCAGCTCCAGATTTGCATTTTTTACAGCAGTGAGGGCCGTGACAGATCAGCCGAGACACTGATCCAGATCTACAGCACCCCAAAGCAAACCCGATCTCTTACAGGGCTCAAAACGAAGTGTCAGGGACATCTAAGATACCTGAGTTGTTGAGGCTTCAGTGATGGGTGTGAGGAAGGTCTATTTATTTTGTTTGGTCTGTATTTTTGCTCAGGATGAAACTGAGCAGAATATTCCTGTGTAATTTCAGACACATTGTGCTTCCTCTAATCTTTCCTCCACAGGATCCGGGAGTCCAGAGAACCTGTGATAATGAATCCAGACACAGCCAGGGATCCGCTGAGCCAGAGGATCCTGGATCTAACTCTGGAGATTATCTTTCTGCTGACTGGAGAGGTAAGAGATTCCATGAGATTGCCATATTCCTGCTGATATTAAATCCCCCTGGAGCTGTGTGACCCAGGAGACATTTCAGAGGCAGATCAGTAGTAGATTCATGTTAATGCCTGTCATGTGTAAATAAAGGATACAGCACAACATACAGCACACTATGGAGATAACACACTGATACATACACAAAAGCATGGGAGGCCCAGGGGAATAACAAATTTATACCTCTCCATATTGGGGTCACTTCCATTGTTTAGAGTCATATGGTGGTGAAGATCAATGAGATGGTCAGTGACAGCAGCCGTCACCAAATATCAGAAGGACACGGCAGGAGCCAAAGCTTCAATACGGAGCCTCTACTGCACTCAGGAATCCATGAGCGAAACCATGAGAAGATCCTGGAGCTGAGCAATCAGATCGTCCGTCTGCTGACTGGAGAGGTGAGGTTGCTGGGAATGGGACATTCTATGCTAACACCAAGGCATGGTTGGTGACTGTGTCATTGTGTGTGTCAGGTTCCTATACGCTGTGAGGATGTCACTGTCCATCTCTCCATGAAGGAGTGGGAGTATGTGGAGCAACACAAGGAGCTCTATGAGGACGTCATGATGGAGGATCACCAGCCTGTTATTACACTGGGTAAGAGATGCTTTAATTCTCATAATGTTTGTGTCCAATCCCAGAACAACGTGACCCAATAATCCCCTGAAATGTTGGCTGTGCCGTGTAATAGACGTGTTCCTGAATGAACGTCTCACGTGTTAATGTGATTTTCCCTCCAATAGATAAATCTGTATCCGGTGAATTCCACCCTCCAGTTTCTTTATGGGATATTATTGGATGTGAAAATGGAAGTGAAATTATAAGCAATAATGTGGAAAAGGATCTGAACAAGACGAGAAAAGGACGAGCTGAATCTGCAACATACACAGAGCGAGAATCTCTGGCTTCTGAAGAAAGACACGTCCCAGAGAAAGAGATTTATCCAATCACAGAATATACACCCACTGATATTAAGGAGGAACCGGCGTCATGTGACGAAGGAAATCTCACAGACAGCGACATGTATGAACCCCCAGAACATACACAGACACAATATACCTCTACTTATACAGGGGCAGAATCCGAGTCACATGGAGGAGGAGATATCTCACATCCTGACTTTTCTCTCCTCCCAGAACATACACAAACTGAATATCCAACTACTGACATTAAGGAGGAATCACCCACATATGGTGAAGGAAATCTCACAGACAGCGACATGTATGAACCCCCAGAACATACACAGACACAATATACCTCTACTTATACAGGGGCAGAATCCGAGTCACATGGAGAAGGAGATATCTCACATCCTGACATTTCTCTCCTCCCAGAACATCCACAGACTGAATATCCAACTACTGACATTAAGGAGGAATCCCCCACATATGGAGAAGGAAATCTCACAGACAGCAACATGTATGAACCCCCAGAACATACACAGACTGAATGCTCAGCTGGTAATAATGGAAAATATTTAAAATCCAATCCAAACCCAGTGGAAATAAACCATAGCGAGTCCTTAATAGAATCCAGAAAGCCAGATCACAGGATATATTATACAGATCTCCTTACTCAGAATTCAGTTTATAAAGGACATTCAGCGCCTTCTTCTGAAATGGGGAAAGTATCATATTCCGAGTCTGACCCTGTGATACATGACACAAGTTACATAGAAAAACAACCAATTTCAACAATGTTTAGGGGAGCGAATTCTGCCCCAAAATTGGGCCTTACGCTCCAACATGTTCACATCCTAGAACAACCATTCTCATGCTCTGAATGTGGAAAGCATTTTACAGACAGTATTGCTCTTAAAAAGCATCATCGGATTCACACCGAAAACACACAGTTTAAATGCACTGAATGTGGGAAGTGTTTTCGTCTCCGCAATACTCTTTCAACACATTTAAGGATTCACACAGGAGAAAAACCATTTAAATGTGTTGAATGTGGGAAATGCTTTACCCAGACCTCAACTCTTAAAGCACATGAAAGGAGTCATACAGGAGAAAAACCATTTATTTGTACTGAATGTGGGAAATGTTTTACAGTGTCCTCAAATCTTGCAAAACATAATAGGATTCACACAGGAGTAAAACCATTTAAATGTGATGTATGTGGGAAATGCTTTACCCAGACCTCATCTCTTGCAGGACATAAAAGGATTCATACAAGAGAAAAACATTTATTTGCACTGAATGTGGGAAATGTTTTATTCAGGCCTCAAGTCTTGCAGGACATAAAAGAATTCACACAGGAGAAAAAACATTTAAATGTGATGTATGTGGGAAATGTTTTAGTCTGAGCACAACTCTTGCAAATCATAAAAGGAATCACACAGGAGACAAACTGTTCAAATGCAATGAAAGTGGGAAATGTTTTAAAAAGTCTTCGTCTCTTGCAAGACATAACATGAATGACACAGGAGAAAAAACATTTCAGTGCTTATAATGGGAAATGTTTTACCTGCTGGACGGTTCATATTGAGTGTGTGAGGACTCCTAAGGTGAAAAGCATTTATGAAAATACTGAGGGCCAGATTACATACTTGGTGCTAACTTAACCAGAGCTGTTGTAAACTTAAAACCTCCATAGGCTATAATAGCTCTGGGAAGTTTACAACAGCTCTGGTTAAGTTAGCACCAAGTATGTAATATGGCTCAGAGTGTTCGAAAGATAAACTAGAAAAGGAATAACAAGTACATATTAATGAAATGTAAATTTCCAATCATTTTCAATCATTTACATGGTGTAAGTTTATTTTCAAACAACCCACCGTTGAGTAGCAGAAAGCACACAAGTGAATATATGTATGTATTGGACACAAATATGGGGTGATCCACTCCAATGAATAATAAATAAATATCTGTGAATAAAACCCAAATGGCCATGGAACATGCAACAATTGGTGACTGCCACTAGATGTCAGTAAAGAGCAACTGAACATGTGTTTTGGCCAAGATGTAACATAAGCTAGCTACTCCCCCCCCCCCCCAGGTCACATGACAATAAATAGAACCCACTGTGGTGGGTGGAGACACTAGCCCAACCTCCTCAGGAATCATTCCAGAGAAACACCGGAAGTGAAGGTCAGACTGCTGCTGACTGCTTCAGGGAACACATGGACTGAGCAAGTCATGTGAGGGCCCTGTCTGGATGGGTAAACTGCGGTTTCTTAATCCCTTTGCGTAGAAAATGTCACCTATGCTCGTCTTTTATTTTCCTTAAGGTCCAGAATTTAGTTTATGGTTAATCTCTGGGAGAGCTATTATTATTATTAAACTTCAGGCCATGAGGATATTTCAGTGTAATCTCTGGGGATAATATTTTAATAGTTGATATTAATCGTATAATATAATAATTAGCTGTTCCAGACCAGACAATTGTATTGCTTTTAATTACCTTTTACTTCTACTATAGTAAATTAATTTAACCATCCGTGGGCCGCATTACAATCTTGGTGCTAATGTTAGCACTCCCCTGCGTGAGCGTTAACGTTTGCCCTGGTGGCCCTAACGCGGGCCTACCCACTTTACAATCCAAACACTAACGGGTTGAAAAACCCATTACCGTTTGGAATCTGGCGCTGTACTGCGTGAGGTTACTGTACTTAGTGCTCCCCATGTTAAGTATAGGGAGCGCAAAGTCCTACCGCTAATTAACATCCGGCTGCGGTTAGCAGAAAGTTAACCACAGCCAGGACTTGGTGCTAACGGATTCCACTGCTGCAGAATCCGTCAGCACCAGCAGGAACCCCCCCAAAAAAAAACATCAGATACTCCCCTTCTATCCTACGACAAGGACCACGGCTCCAACCGCCATGCGACCGGCGCCGTCTGCCTCAATGGAGTCCTATGGACTCCATGAAGAGGATGTGGGCGGTGGCGCTTAGCGCCCGATAACAATGCAGGCAGCTTTTTAAGCGCCTGCATTGTAATATTGCGCTAAAACAGGGACGCAAAAGAGAAACCTGCAGGCACAGGTTTTTCTCCCTAGCGTCCCCGTTTTAGCACGACCATTGTAATGTGGCCCTGTGTGTCTTCTTTACTTGCTATATTACGTCCCACGTTATTAGCCAATATAACTTTTAAATTACAAATGGTGTAGACGGAGTTATTTATATTAATATTATATAATAACTCTGCCTGAATACCAAATAGCATTCCTAAGAGAAAGCAATATTAAGTGCATTTTAGGTTGTGTACAGTTTTGTTTGTTACTTGAGCACATGGCTGTCGGCCATCTTAAGACTCACTGAAACCACATGGCAGCAGCCATCTTGGTGCTCACTGTAGGCACATGGTAATGACATATCTGTAATTGTTCCACTTTCTGCACAAATAATTAATCCAAAGCGACGCAAACTATTTTAAAAGGCATATCACACAGGATTATCACCTGAAGCGTTATCGAACCAAAACAATGTATATAACTCATGTAAATGCAGCTAAATCTATTATATTATTATTAGTCTTTATAAAGGGCCAGCATATTCCGCAGTGCTGAACAATGGGCACAATATAGACAGAATTACAATACATTGAACAACATTTTGAAAAACCAGTACAGGAGGAAACAAAGTCCTTATTCCCATGGGAATTTACAATCTAGAAGGGTTGGGGGGGGGGAAAGAGGAGGAGAGGACTGCAAGGTGAGAGTGATGGACACAGGGCCGCCCCACCCCATGCTGCCGTAAGGGGCCCGGGGGGGTCCCGGGCCGCCGTCGGCAGCGGCGGTGCCCTTTTACAGCTCCAGTATCGGACTCTAGGAGTCCGAATCTGGAGCTGACTGTGTCTCTGCTGCAGGAGCCGAAGGAGACACTGTGTCTCCTCCGGCTCCTGGCAGCTTGGCTGGCGGGGCGGGGCCAATCAGCGTGTGGAGGCCTCCCAAGCACACTGCTTTGGCTCCGTCCCCTCCAGTCAGTGAAGCTGCGCGCCTGAGGGCTCGGGCCGAAGAGCAGAAGAAAAGAAGAGCTGAAGGAAGGAGGACAGGGAAGAAAGAAAGCGGAGTGGTGAGCCAGGGCCCATGCCCAGGGACCAGACCCCCAAGGCCCAGCCCCAGAGCCCAGACCCACCCCAGGCCAGACTCCGGGCCCAGGCCAAACCCCAGGGCCCAGCTGCAGGGACCAGACCCCAAGACCCAGGGGCAGACCCCAGGGACCAGACCCCAAGGCCCAGCCTAGACCCAGGCCAGACTCAGGGCCCAGGAACCAGACCCCAGTCCCAGGGACCAGAGCCCTGACCAGACCCCAGGGACCAGACCCCAAGGCCCAAACCTGACCCAGGGACCAGACCCCAGTCCCAAAGGGCATCATATACAGCCCGTTACTGTGAGATTTATTGCTGTGGATTCTGTGATATACTCGTACACACCGCACATTACTGTGAGTTTTATTGCTGTGATGCTATGTTATGTCCTTTTTTTTTTTTTTGAAGGGGGAGAAAAGCTGTTAGTGGTTGAGGGAATGCTGGGGGGGCCCCATCGTGAGGTTCAGTAAGGGGCCCCATCATTTCTGATGGCTGCCCTGGATGGACAGGTTAGGGCAGTGAGGTGTATTAGTGAGTCTGGTGGTAGGCTTCACTAAATAGGAATGTCTTAAGGGAGCATTTGAAGGAACGGAAGCTAGGAGAAAGTCTGACAGTACGTGAGAGAGTGTTCCAGTGGATGAGGACTATGCGCGAGAAATCCTGCAGTCTACGGGAAGAGGAGATGCGGGGAGAAGCTCGGCGCAGGTGTCACATTTTCCCTGGTTTTGGCCGCGCCCCATGGTGGTGATAGGGGAAAACAGACGTGAATGCCTGTTTTGTTTTTTGCTGTCCTGTCTGGGGCTGATCTGGGGTTCTGCTGTGATCTTCTGGTCTGAGGTCATATGGCCCAATCACACAGACCTACGCCCTATCTAACTCCCAGCAGCACAGAGCTTCATTGACTGTTGAGTTCTATGGTGGTTATGGTTCTTGTGTCCTGTCCCTGGTTCCCGTGTTCTGGTCCTGATTCCCGCGTTGCTGTTTAGCTTCATGTTGAGTCTTTTCTGGTTTTGACTTTTGGCTTACGTTTCTGGATATTCTCTTTCTTGTTCCCTGTACACTGTATTTTGTTAATCTTGTTACTGAACTGGCCTGGCTGAGAGCCGCTCCTGTGTATGACTTCTGGCTCTGGTTTATTCTCTGGTCTATTCCCTGTACCGCGCATTTAGATATTCATGTGTATGACCTATTAGCGTGTTCTCTGGATCTCTCTCTCTCTTGCCTGCTCCCTGTATTACTGTATGCCTGTTCAGGGGTTATTCCCTAAGCACCGAATTTGCCACCAAATTGCACAGAACTGTGAATTTCCTAGTATGTTGCGTGGCAGTTTGTCTAGTCACTAAACTGTTAATTCGCCAAATGCTGGCAAATTGACAGTGAAATACAGTGCAGTTCGCCACAGATCGGCAGCAGCAAAATTGTCCCATGAAGTAATGGTTAATCAATTCACAAATGCTGAACTGCACCGAAATGTCAGGAAATGGCCAGATTTTCGGTGATTCAGTTCAACAGCTTGAAACAGAGGAATCCCATAGAAATCAATGTAATAACGAATCATTTTTATTAACAAATCGTTCATTCCATTTTCAAGAAAAAGCTTCTTATTTTTCCTTTTTTTTTTTTAGATTCCCAATTGTTTTAAAAATTTCCTTTCTTTTTTATTCTATACCAGACCTTTTTGTTATTTTTTTTAAAGGACCTTTTTTATTATTTACGCACATTTTAATGCATTTTTTTACTAGTTTAAACATCTATAAAAATCATGCAGCGCTCTAGTAATTAATACACCAAAAACTCTCGTGATAGCACACAGGAGGACTTACATTGAAAAAAAGAGAGACGCCGGTCTCCTGAATTTATCACTCCACGTACTTGTTCAGAAAAAGTATTTATTCATTAATGCAATCTAAAAATAATAAAACAGACCATAGTGTGATCCATATACATATCAACGTATATTTTAACGTAATATAGTGAACCACTCTTTATTTCTTGGGGCATACCCGTCTGCCCCGACTTCACCGATGTCCAGACCAAGTCCGCTTTCAAGGGAATGAAAGGTGAAAGGGATGGTGCAGATTGTTTTCAGCCATATCAGTACAAAATAATGAGAAACGCACTCACCCCACTAGAGCCTCAATCCGGGCTCCAGGTGTTTCAGCCTCCGGGTTGTAATTCGCCAGCCAAACCCTTCGAAATTCCGAAAGAGGTAAAAATGTAGTTTTATTCTGGTGACACCAGACATAAAAAAAACATAAAACAGTACTCCAAACGCGTTTCGCCCCCTAGACACCAACGGGCTTCATCGGTGGAAATGAACAATAAATGACCTAACATTGTCAGATATATATATATAGTCATTAACTTAATTGGTAGCCTCGTATTGGCCACCAGCCTCGTAAGACCATGGCTTCCCTCGCCTCACACGCGGTTCTGGCAAATCAACATCGCATAGGTCCTCATCGCGCGGTCGCCTTCCAATGATGTCACTTTTCAAAGACTGGTGTCGTTCTGCCTATCCATGGGACGCATTCAATGTTTCACTTTCGATATAACACAAATGCAGATGGAAATTATCTTTCCCTTTTGAGAATAATAATAACAATGAGTGTTTTCTCCATCAAGGATGTCAATCGTCCTCATAGCAACATCGGCTGGCGTGGTTCTTGGGTATTGTTCCAGATAACCATTAAAATAAACAGTATAAAAACAAGATCAGTAATAAGAAAAAATATAAAAACCTAAATAATTATAAAAAATGACACATCTCAATCTTTATATAACCCTTTCGGGATCAAGGTATCCAAGGTAAAGATGAGCTTCATTTGTTCCTGATTTTATTTTTGGATGAAATTTTCTCCTCTCCAGTTCCTTTTAATCTGTTTAAGGGCTAGGAAAGCAATCCCCTCTATGGAACAATTGTGTTTTTCTTTAAAACGAGCTGATAAAGAGTGGGTATGACCAACACTCCCTATGTTTCTAACATCTAACATGCTCCATTATCCTAATATGAAGCGGTCTGGTGGTCCTCCCTATATATACTAAACAACATGGACAGATAAAAAATAAACTGGATCACACTGATCCCAAGCCAAGTGGACAACAATATATATATGTATGAAAAATAAAAAAGTTTTATTGAGAAAAATGATAAAAAACACACAACCAAAAAAGAAAAAATGGACGTAAAACCAATGAACATAGACCTGAACCATGGGTCAACCCATGAAATAAATATAAAACCAAAGGCATCTAATTGGTAAAAGGAATAGTTCTATTTTGCAAAAACGAAACAGTATATTTTCACATGAGCATTCAATATCCGTAAGGTGCAAATCTGTCCCCACACTTCGTTATGCCAGTGTTTATATATATAATATAAATTCTAGCAGGTTAGCTGAAAGAAAAAAATCCCATACCCACAGTTTGGCATAAATACAGTTATTACTGTTCTACTATAGTCACTAGGGCTAGGCTAAAGATTACAACCTACTGTACGTTCCCTCTTAGAATCGCCTATTCAAGCGGATGAGTTTGTGGTGGCGCTAAAATCCACACCCACCGGAAAGTCACCCGTTCCGGACAGACCCTCACTGAAATATTATAAATATGCCCCAGATATACTGTCCCCGGACTGACTATGCACCTATAATTCCTTGCTGAAGGGCTCTTCTCTGCAGCACCCCCATATGCTTTCGGCTACTATAACAATACTCCCTAAACTGGGGAAGGATGAGCTTCGATGTGGTAGTTACCATCCCATATCCCCTTTAAATTAAGACCTCAAACTAATAGCGATAAGGTTGGGACCGTATGGTCCCTCTCTTGCACACCCGGATTTATACCGGGCCGTAATCCTTGTCCCCACGCTTTCTACAGATGCAGACAAGGCCTTTGACTGAGTTTGTTGCCCCTTCTTATTTGCCACCATCTGCCATATGGGCCTGGGTCTGAATATGCTACAGTTAATCAGGGCTCTGCACGTCACCCCTACTGACCGAGTCAATGTCAATGGCTCTGTTTCTGACCCCTTTTTATTATCTCAAACAGCACTCGATAAGGCTGCCCATTACCGACCTTATTATTTGCATTGTCTCTTGAGCCTTTCTTACAAGATGTACATCGCAATCCAGATATTAAAGGCTTAAGGGTGGATGACTCGGATCATAAAGGATCGGCTTACGCCGACATTATGTTGTATCGCTACCACATACATCGCTCCCTAATGTTGCTGAGTTCTCCAAATATGGTGCACTCAGCAATCTTTAGGATAAATATGTCCAAGTCTGAGATTTAGGTTATTAGCACCCCGGCGTATGCTCAGATATCGCTACATGTGTCATTACCTTGTCGTTCGTGTGACTCCTGTCTGCACTATGTAAGTCTGCTACGCATAATTTAGCTCTATTTTGATTACATACCGGAATGAACGGGGTACCCCACCCTGTTTTTAATTGTTCTTACTATTAGTAGTACTTATTTTATATGATCTAATAAAGTTTTATTTTCTTGTTATACATACCACTACTGGTTTTGTACTAGTATTAGACAATCCTTATTTTCTATTTTGTGTTTTTATTGCAAAGGTGGCATTCTATCACAATACAAGCTTGAATTCACTGAGCTCTTCAGAACGACCCATTTTGGTCACAAATGTTTGTAATTGCAGACTGCAGGGCTGGGTGCTCGATTTTATAAACCAGAGACAAAGGCTCAGCTTGAAACACCTGAATTGAGTAATGTAATGTGGGTATCTGTACCCACGTGCACAAAGCTCCCCTTGCTGTCAGTGTCCTGCAGCAGTAAGGATTCTGGCCCGCCCCAAACTCACCCAGTCAATAGTAGGAGCTCTTTGCAGAGTGGAACCAAAACTGGGAATGACTTTATTTACGGCTTCCAATTACAAACACAGACGGGGGATGTGCAGAATACAATGGTAAAACACGCCCCAGCATTTCCATACTGAATAGCCTCCCCCTTCCCACACAGACGCCCTTGTGTAATAGACAATGGCTGTGGAAGGGGCAGAGAAATCTGGTTTAAACCAGGTCCTGGGGGGCTGGATGGAATCAGGAGAAACAAAGGAATCCATTACTTACAGATGCAGATAAGGGAAACAACACAACACTACAATAAACACATAAGGGAATAACAATATAACAGAGATATCAGGGGGATCGGGCAAAGAAAACACAAACCCTCTGCACCTATAATTGTAGGTACAGAGTGTCGTAAACATAGGAGAGTGCCACCGATTGACCTCTTCCACTCACATGCAGTCAGCCAGGCCAGGAGTGGAAGAGCGGGATTAAGGCGAGTGTGGGCAGATGTCTATTTTTAGGCTGCGGCAGCTCATCTCTCCTTCCGGCGGCTCCAGCCACAAGGTAAATAAACCCTGGGAAGTTGGATATTTTCTCAGTCTGCTGCTGAGTGATCAGGTATGCTTAGTGAGACCGAGGACTCTCAGTCCTATGCCAGGGTGAATTTAACCATAGCACAGGGTGCAGGGATTCAAAGACACAGCAATGTGACTGGGCTGAACCCCATTCTTACAGAATAATCTGCAAATCAAGGCACCCAAGGGTTAAATGAGGATCTCCCTTTCATTAAACGGAGACTGCCTGGTCCAGCAGGGAAGCCCCATCACTTATCCAGGTGTATAGCAAGGCATCACTTATCATACACTGCCCACAGCATGGGCACTTGAGCCGTGCCCAAGATATCCTTAAATCACCCTGGTGCTGCAGACATGGATTTTAATCTCCTCTTCCTGTATACTTAAAATCAAATATATATTACATGTATATACAATTTTTATTCTTTTTACTTTATTATTTTTTGTTTTATCTATTATTGTGACTTTATATTCTTTGTAATGTGTTTGTGGGAGAGATCAGTGCATGGGCATCCTCTGTGCCAGTTGTGAGTGTACAGCTGTGCATGGTGTGACGTTAGTGAATATTTGTCTACAATGCACATACTAGTTTAGGCGACCCTTGGCACTTCAGATGTTTCAAAATGACATGTCCCATAATGCTTAGACACACACGGCTGGCAGAGCATCATGGTACATGCAGTTCAGAACCAGCTGGGATGCCCAGGTTTGCCACCACTGCACTAGTCGTTTGGTATTGCAGTTCTCCAGAAATAATAAAGGTGTCTTTTGTTCTTTCTTTTTTATTTTTGAATCTTCTCATGCAGCGAAGCATTAAAGGAACACTCTACTCAAAAATCACCCCCCCCCGTTTTTTTATCCTAACCTATCCCTATTCCCTTAATAAATCTTTAGTTTTTTTTTTTTGTGTAACTGTAATACTTACCCTAAAATCCACTTCTTTCCAGCGGCGTCTTTTTTTTTTTTATGTACTCACCTCCCTCCTCTTCCGCTCCCGTCCTTCTTGATGCTTCTTGGCTTCTGGTTTACGTGAGAAGCGCGCATGCGCGCCTCTCACATAAGCCAGCCAATCGACAGGCTTCCTCCCAGCTCCCTCTGAGGATTAGTGTTGCGTGCAAGAGGATGTGCGCAACACTAACCCTCAGCCGCTGCCGCCAGCTACTGCGGCGAGCTGGAGACGTCATCGCGCTTTCAGCGCGATGACGTCTCCTACTCGGCAAAAGTCGGCAGAAGCGGGAAATATGATTCCCGCTCTGCTGACTGACAGCTGGGAGGGCGGAGTAAACTCCTTCGCCTCTCTCAGCTGTTTTCAGCTTTTTCAGCTGAACTGCCAAGCGGAGGGAGGGGAGACAGAGGGCGGCATACTCCGGGCATCATGACCACCTAAAATAGCTTAGAGTGTTCCTTTAAATGACTGCGAGAAACTGGAGTTTTATTGTTCTAATTCTTGTTTAACTGTTTAATTTCATCGCTGTATACAGAATAAAAGCATGTTGGAGTATCAAGAAAAGGGATTTCAACATAGCTTTAGAGTTGGATGCCCTTTATTAAATACACTTGTCTTTAGCCTGGCACAATGGTCAGTTTGGCACAGAAACCGTGCCAACCTCACCTAGATGTGGGTGTATTTTGGGTGGCGGGGGAGGCAGCATTTCATCTTTGGCTCCAGGCAGCGCAAGGTCTTGGTCTGGCCCTGTAGGAGAGGGCTGGAAAACAATATAACATATCAGACACACAACTCCCAAATGCATCTTTAGGTCCATGTACCCCAAGTCTAAGGCTGGCGTCAGACGAGCACGCTATGTGCGCCCGTACTGACGTGCTTACCGGCGTCTGTCAGAGTGTTTTGACGCTGCAACGGGGCCGGTCACACGCTTGTGCGTGCGCACGAAATGCGCGCGCAACAAGTGTCTGCTACCCAAACCTCTCCGGCAAAGAGCTAGGACACGCGCTGACAGAGCTGCAAAGTGCGATTCTCCATAGCGAGGTGGCCAGACGGGTGTCGAGTGGAAGGAACGTCCACTCTCACAGACGTTCCTTCTGCTCTCCAAAGACGTTCGTCTGACACTAGCCTAAAGTGACAACTGTCACAAGTGAAGAAGACATGGGTCCAGATATGTTTGTCCATATAGCGGATATAGGAGTAAATTCTCTTCTGTTTGCACATTCAGGTGTGTAACTCTGCTACTTTGTTCCAAAACCCTTCTCACATTCATGCCATGAAAAGGACTTTACATCAATGTGAAGGAGTAGATAATTTAATTCTCTCATATATAGTAAGCTTATCCTTTGTTCTAAAACATTTCTCACATTCAGAACTTGCAAACGGCTTCTCTCCTGTATGAATTCTCTCATGTTTAGTAAGCTCACCCTTTGCATGTTCTGAATGTGATTATTTTTTTAGAACATAGCGTGAGCTTACTATACATGTGAGAATTCATACAAGAGAGAAGCCATTTGCATGTTTTGAATGTGGGAAATGTTTTATATCAAAAGGTAAGCTTACTGAACATGAGAGAAATCATACAAGAGAAAAGCTGTTTATGTTCTGAATGTGAGAAATGTTTTAGAACACATTACGAGCTTACTTTACATAAAAGAATTCATACAGGAGAGAAGCCATTTGTACGTTCTGAATGTGAGAAATGCTTTACATCAAAGAGTATTCTTACTAAACATTAGAGAATTCTGAATGTGAAAAATGTTTTAGAACAAAGGGTGAGATTATTGAACATGAGAGAATTCATACAGGAGAGAAGCTGTTTGCATGTTATGAATGGGAAAAATGTTTTAGAACAAACAGCTTCTCCCCTGCATGAATTCTCTCATGTTCAATACTCTTACCCATTGCTCTAAAACATTTTTAAAATTTGGAAAATGCAAACAGCTTTTCTCCTGTATGAATTCTCTCATATTTAGTAAGAGTAATCTTTGTATGTTCTGAATGTGAGAAATGTTTTACATCAAACGGCTTCTCTCCTGTACAAATTATTTTATGTAAAGTAAGCTCGTAAGCTGTTCTAAAACATTTATCACTTTCAGAACACGCAAACGGCTTCTCTCCAGTATGGATTTTCTCAAGATTACTAAGGTTACCCTTTGTATTAAAACATTTTCCACATTCAGAACATACAAACATCTTCTCTCCTATGTTAACTCTCCTGTGTTTACCAAAACTTGCTTTTGTGCGTAAACATTTCTCACTTTCAGGGCATTGAAATGTTTTACTTGCAATATTGCAATATGGGTAGTGCGAGTTTGAGGTCCTGACACACAAGAGACAGAATTTGTAAATTCAGAATGAACCAACATGTCTGAATAAGGTTCATTTTTTTTTGGACAGCCCCATGTGACAGCTCAGAATTCTCAGTTTGTTTTTGGTTTTCTTGGAAATCCAGAGTTTCATCTTTGATTATTTTCTCTTGCTTTACGGACAGAGGCTTCATGAGGTTTTCTTCGACATATGATACCGATTCCTCATAAATTATTCCTACAGATATTTTCAGACTCTTGCTTTGTCCTGCAAAAGAATACAGTTTCTAGTAGAGGTATAGACCTTGTGTAATAACTTGAGGGTAGTGCAGGTCTTATCATTATGCTGATGGTATCTTACCATTTCAGTAGTGTCAGGCAGCCACAGAAGAAGGAAAAAGGGGGAAGAGGAATAAGTAATGAAGGACTTTGCCGATGCAAATTTCAATGACCCCAACAGGTACCAGAGAAAACCCTCTCCTTTTAAGACTATTTTGGCTCCTTGTTTCAGAGGGGTGAAAGGTTCAGGATTTTCAACACTAGTGTGCGCAGCCCATTGCGCTGGGGTGTGCACCCATGGAACATTTATTAATTGAAAATCATGTTTAGAAGATTTTGCACAAAATGCACATCTTTCATTAGGAATAATGGTAAGACTCTCGCTCCTTATGCCCGCTGATTACGCCAGTATTTGTTATATACACTGGTCTAGCTCCAGCAAACCCCTTTATTCTTGTTTAAACCTCATGTTTGACATTTAAACTTTGTTCCTGCATCCAGGTTCCTGGGCTCCAATCAGGACTTTCCCTGGATTCCAATGAGCACCGGGTGTGGCTCATTTCCACCTGAAAAGCCTCCATAAATAGGAGCTACTCCCAAGAACTTTTGCTTCTGGATTGTGTCTGACTCATTCATTCACTGAGAAAGCCCTTTGGTGTGTGGACCTGTTCCTGCTAGTGCTTTTTGGATATTCCGTGTATCGACCTTTGGCTGTTGACTTTAACCCGTCTCTGGACTCTCCTATTTTGATACTTCTATTGGATTACAGTGTACCGACCCTATGCTATGGACTTTGACCAACATTTGCCTGCCGCCTGCCACAACCTTTATGCTTTGATCTAACCACAATTCTGCAAGTTCCTGTAAACCCTATTGTTTCTGTTATTTCAACCTCCCTATTTTTGCCTTAGCCCTGTCTGTCCAGTACTCTGTATTTTGTAATATTATATTTAATTAGGGATGTGCATGACTTTTTTTTTTCGTTTTGGATCATTTCGGACAGTTTTTCTTTAGTTTCGGATTATTTTGATTCAGTGATTCGGATCATTTCGGATCAGTTGGTTTTTCGCTTTTTTATGAGTCATTTCGTTTTTTATTACTTATTTAAGAATGGGAAGTAGGTTACTACCAATAGAATGTAAGTTTCTTTACTTAATTATTCTTTTAGGCATTTTCTTTTGGGTGACATTTTAGGTTTCCTAACTTTTTTTAAAGAAACAAGGCTTTTTAACCCATAGGTTTCAATGCAGCATGAATCCGCACACTGCCAGGCAGAGTTACTCTGTGTCCGTTCCTGCTTTGCCCCTGTTTTAGTATTTCCACTTCTGCCTCACTATTCTTAGTCTCCTTCCATTCTCGTTTCATTGGTTTACTCCTATTCTCGCTTCTTAGTTACCCTCTTCTTGCCTGTTTTGCTTAGTTAATTACTTCTCGTCTTGCTGCTTAGTTAACTCCTTTCTGTCTAGCCTCTCTGTACGAATTTCCCTTCTGTCTATTCATTCCTTGTTAGCAGTGTTCAGCCTCCTCTCATATTCTGCTTTTGTCTATTTTGTTCATTACCCTTGTGTTTCTTTTAAATATCAGTTTTTCCTGGAATCTGCCTGGCCTCCTCTATATTAGGGATGAGCCGAACACCCCCGAGTTCGGTTCGCATTCAAACTCGAACTTTTAAAAAGTTCGAATTCGAACTCGAACACGAACTCAATACAAGTCAATGGGACTCAAAGTTCGATTTTTAGAGTGCCCTCCAAGAGGGCATATATGCTAGATATTTGCCATAAAAGGTGTATGGGGTCCGGGTAGTGCCCTGGGGGACAGGAAAAAAGGACAAAAAGTTTAAAAAAAAGACGTTTTTAACCCCTTCACTGCTGACGACGTGTGGGACATGTCCTCAGTTACTCCCGCTGTATGCTGAGAAGGACGTGTCCCACACGTCATCAGCTTTGCGGGACCCCCGGCGGTGATACTCCCCTCTCTGTCCGGGGTCCCGCGGTGTTCTGACTTCAGCGTCCTCAGACGCTGAAGTCAAGCTCCTCCTGACGTAAATGACAAGCTCCTCCCGACGTAAATGACTTGCAGCGCCGAAGTGCGGCCCAGCTCCGGTGGATGGCGTCACTGCATAGCGTGATGACGTCAGATAGCCGGGGAACCCCTAGCTGCCCGGAATCCCCTGGTGGAGATAGGGGGTTCATTTGAACCCCGATATCTCCAGAACCGTGGCAGCTAGGGGGTCATGGAGGGTGTCAATCAAAAGGCCTGAGCATGGCCTTTCGAATGATACCCAACATGACCAGGTATAAAGTAAAAAAATATATATTTTTTTGTGTGTTATTTTTATTAATGTAGCAATATTGTTCACATTTCAATTATAATGTGAACAATGATGCTGCACTAATGATTTGTTTCTATGGTGTGCGTTTGGTAAAAATCACATAATTCCCCCCAAAAATTTAATAAGTCCCCATTTCTAATTTTTACAAGCGCACCCCATAGAAAATATAACCACAAATGTTCATGTGATAAAAGGTGAAAAAAACACTTTACACGCTGCAGATGATTAAAAATTCAAGTTTTATTGCATTTTTTGTTATAATATACAGGCAGAACATGACGTATACATATAAAAATTATATATTATGAATCTGCCGAAAAGAACGATATATAATATGTCTGGGTCGTATAATAAAATGTGGCTTCAAATCGCGTTTAAACATGATGAGCGAAAGCGGTAAAAATTAGCTCAGCACACAGCGGTGAAATGCCTCAGCAGTGAAAGGGTTAAAGGAACAGTGAGTTTCCATAAAATAAGGGTTAAAATTAAAAACGAAAAATTCCTTCAAATATCGTGCCTAGGAGGTCCCCATAACCTGCCCGTGAAGTGGCGGATTTGTAGGATGAATGGAAACATCGCCAGCACAGACCCACACACGACACCTAGCACTTCCAGTCTGCATACAATGTATCAAATTCATGAGACCGGACTAATTAGAAGCACATGTTATTTCCAAACACTAATTAAACACCTTTTGTTTACGCCGTTTGAGAGCACAGTTCATTTAGATGTGAGAATCTTTGCCCCTAGACATTAGTTTTTAATTCAATATCTAATAAACCGTTGCTTATAATATTCTGCAGTAAAGAGTCTCTTTATTTCTAGATTTTTTAGTATTTTTTAAGCATTCTTTATACTTTTTTCAAAAAAAATTTTAGAACTCGAACCGAACATGCCAAAAAGTTCGAGGTTCGCAAACTTTCGAACTGCCGATGTTCGAATCGAACTCCGACTGATCGAACCGAACAGCTCATCCCTACTCTATATCATCGCACACTCGACTCACTCCTGCTCGCATCCACAGGCCGAGCCTGACAATAACAAGCCTGTAATATAGAGATAGTCAGATTTTATGCTATTCATCATGAACCAGATAAAGGGAAATATAAAATCTCAATGTACTAGATCAGTGGTTCCCAACCGCAGTCCTTAAGTACCCTTAACAGGCCAGGTTTCCAGATATCTGAAGCACAGCACAGGTGATATGATTTGCTGCTCAGTGATAGCAGGATTCAGTCTGCTTTTTTCCAAGGTAATGGTACTTATGACCACGGTTGGGAACCACTGTACTAGATGAAAGAGGACCTCTTCAGCCACCATTAGGGTATGCTTGGGAACACCAGGCTCACCCCGTACGCACACCTATGGTTTCCATTTAGTCACAATTAATTGAGGCTCACTAGTGCTCTACATCATACTCCAGACATTTAACCTCTTGTCTGGCAAAAATTCAGCTCTTTCCTGAAACATTGAACCATTCACCTACTAATAGGGCAAAAATAACCCATTCCCTGTCAGAAAGCTCCATATCAGTCATTGTGGTCAGGGGGTGATTGTCACACAGGGGCTTCTTATAGACTAAGCAATAAGCATCACCTTATTCCCATGGCTGGGAGACATTTTATTTGTGAATTCACACACATCATTATACAGCGGATACAGGTTATAATCAGCATGGATTTACTTACAAGAAGGCCGCTCACTCCCAGGACCCTCAGGCTGGATTCACCAGGCGGATCTGCGGCCTCACAGGGCTCAGGACACAAAGGACAAAAGGGAATGGAGCTACAGGGGATAAAGGAATTCACTTTTTGTATGTGTAGATTTCGTGGGGTGTACTTGGTGGTACACAATATATAGTGTGGGTATCGTGAGGTGTTAATTTTTTGCAATAGTATTTAATTTTCTTTACAAAAACAGGCCCCAATATTCCACCTACAAACACTTTTACTGGATCAGCCTTGTTTCCAATGGGGGTATCAGACAGGTTAATGCTGCACACCGCTGAAAAGGGGAGACTCTCCCCTTTCCAGCGGTGCAACGTGCAGCGCTCTATCTTCAATGGATGGGGAGATAGAGGGCTCCGAAGGAGCCCCCCTTCCTCCCATTGATTTCAATGGGGGCGCCTGCTGATGACGTCACCACGCACCGTGGTGATGTCATCGAGCTCGCCGGTACATGGTTTGTCAGCAGTCATTAAGGGGTTAATATGTACTTGTTATTCCTTTTCCAGTTTATCTTTTGAACACTATCAGGGTTATTCAGAGAAAGGTGAAAATCAGGAGAATTCGCAGGAGAAGAGAACAATCTAGAGCAAATAGATGATTTGGAAAGTGAGATAAATGTGAGAATTTTTTTAATTTGGCTACTTTGATCTAGAATTTTCTCTTCTCCAGTCATTCTCCTGAGTTTCACCTTTCTTTGAATAGACCTGTCTATTCATAAATGTTTTTCACCTAATGAGACCTCACATGCTCAATAAGAAAAGTACAGCAGGTAAAAGATTTCCCTTTTAGAAGCAATGAATTAAATTCAAAATCCTTACCCTGACCTACAAAGCTCTCACTAACTCAGCTCCCCACTACCTGTCCTCACTAATCACCAAATACACCCCAGCCTGCTCCCTAACGTCAAACAGTGACCTGAGCCTAGCTTCTCCCCGCATCACCTCTTCCCATGGTAGACTGCAGGATTTCTAACGTGCAGCTCCCATCCTCTGGAACGCTCTACCTTGTACTGTCAGACTTTCCCCTAGTTTCCCTTCCTTCAAATGCTCCCTTAAGGCTAGGGTCAGAGTGGGGCAGTCGGAACGCGCGTGCAGGCGCACTAAATCACGGCGGCAGTAGCAGCACATAACGGCCAATGACGGCCAATATACGCAGTACGTGCGTACGAAAGTGCGCCGACACCACGCAACCAGCAAATGAACGCATTTTTATCAGAACGTGAAACCGCTGCTACTGACGTACAAAGTGCGCTGCGGCCGCATAGCAGCGTGTGTGTGCGTGATTAGGAGATGTCAGACGCTGCTAGTGTGCGCCAACATAACGTTCAAACAGCCGGATTTCCCTAGACTTCTTTCACCCCATCGTCATGAAATACGTCCAGAATTGCGCATCGTCTGACCACTTAAGCGTATTCCGTGAAAAAATGCGTGCGCACGCATCGACGTACATTTTGACGGTGGCTGCAGAAAATGCGCTCATCTGTCCCTAGCCTAAGACTTTCCTATTTCAGGGAAGTCTACCACGCGACTCACTGATGCAAACAGTCCGTCACTCTCACCTTGCAGTCCTCTCCTCCTGTTTCCACCCCAAAACTTCTAGATTGTGAGTTCCCACGTGAATAGGGCCTTTGTTTCCTCCTGTACTGGTTTGTCAATTGTTGTTCAATGTATTGTAACCCTGTCTATATTGTGCCCATTGTACAGCGCTGCGGAATATACTGGCGCTGTATAAAGAAAGAATAATAAATAATAATAATTTAAGCAATTAGGTTTTTATACTGTGTGATTCATTCTTATGTTTTGTAAGAGATGAAGACTGTGTATAACATTTCCCACATTCCTCACATGTAAATGTTTTTCCTCCTGTGTGAATCCTTTTATGTCTTGCAAGAGATGAGAGAACAGTAAAGCATTTCCCACATTCCGCACATTTAAATGGCTTTTCTCCAGTATGAAACATTTTATGTCCTGCAAGAGATGTGGTGTGGGAAAAAGCATTTCCCACATTCATCACATTTGAATGGTTTCTCTCCTGTGTGAATCATTTTATGTCTTGCAAAAGATGAGGCCCGGTTAAAGCATTTCCCACATTCATTACATTTAAATAGTTTTTCTCCTGTGTGAATCCTGATATGGTCTGCAAGAGATGAGGAATGGGTAAAGCATTTCCCACATTCATCACATTTAAATGGTTTTTCTCCTGTGTGATTCCTTTTATGCAGTGCAAGAGATGAGGCCTGGGTAAAACATTTCCCACATTCATCACATTTAAATGGCTTTTCTCCTGCGTGAATCATTTTATGTCCTGCAAGAGATGAAGCATGGGTAAAACATTTCCCACATTCAGTGCATTTAAACTGTGTGTTTCCGGTGTGAATCCTTGATGCTTTTTAAGAGCACTACTGTCCGTAAAATGCTTCCCACATTCAGGGCATGTGAATGGTTGCTCTGGGGTGTGAACAAGTTGGTGGGTAAGACCCAATTTTGGGGCAGAATTCTCTCCACTAAACATTGTTGAAAAGTTTTGTTTTTCTATGTAACTAGTTTCATGTATCACAGGGTCAGACGCAGAATATGAGACTTTCCCCATTTCAGAAGAAGGCGCTGAATGCCCTTTATAAACAGAATTATGAGTAAGGAGATCTGTATAATATATACTGTGATCTGGCTTTCTGGATTCTATTAAGGACTCGCTATGGTTTATTTTCACAGGGTTTGGATTGGATTTTAAATATTCTCCATTATTATCAGCTGAAAATTCAGTCTGTGTATGTTCTGGGGGTTCATACATGTCGCTGTTTGTGAGATTTCCTTCTCCATATGTGGGTGATTCCTCCTTAATGTCAGTATAAGAATATTCAGTCTGTGGATGTTGTGAGAGGAGAGAAATGTCAGGATGGGAGATATCTCCATCTCCATGTGACTCTAATTCTGCCCCTGTATAAGTAGAGGTATATTGTGTCTGTGTATGTTCTGGGGGTTCATACATTTCGGGGTTTGTGAGATTTCCTTCGTCACATGAGGTCGGTTCCTCCTTAATATCAGTGGGTGAATATTCTGTGGGTTCTCTGATTGGATAAATCTCTTTCTCTGGGACGTGTCTTTCTTCAGAAGCCAGAGATTCTCGCTCTGTGTATGTTGCAGATTCAGCTCGTCCTTTTCTCGTCTTGTTCAGATCCTTTTCCACATTATTCCTTATAATTTCACTTCCATTTTCACATCCAATAATATCCCATAAAGAAACCGGAGGGTGATATTCACCGGATACAGATTTATCTATTGAAGGAAATTAAATCACATTAACCCCTTCACTGCTGAGCCATTTCACGTCTATGTGCTGAGCTCATTTTTACCACTTTTGCTCATCGTGTTTACGTTACGCCCACGGGTCTCCCTTAGACCCGCGGACGTACATGGTACGTCAGCAGGCTCCTAACCTCCCTCCCGCCCGATACTTACCTCCCTCGCCGGCTCCCGTGCCATTCCAGCAGGCTGGAAGCGCCGTTTCCGGGGGGGGGGGCGGCAGGCGCGATGACGTCATCAGCACCTCAGTAAATTCAGTAAGGGGTGGGGGGCTCCTTTGGAGCCCTCTATCTCCCCAACCATTTAAATTACAAAAAAAAATGTATTGCTGCAAAGCGGAGAGTCTCCACTTTTCAGCGGGGTATAACAATAACCCTTTCGGTGCCCGTTCGCAATTCGGCACCAAATCGCGATTCAAACCTCGAGGTGGCTGACATCTTGGATGTCAGCCAAGCCTACGGGGTCACCCCCCACCCACTGACATCCTCACCATATGTATGAGGACGTCATTAAGCCAGTTAAACGGATACAAATGATGCCCCTATCTCCCAATCCGTGGCAGCAAGAGGGTCATGTTTGACATCATTGGAAAGGCCTGATCATGACCTTTCCAATGATGCCAAACATGACCAGGTTTGGTGTAACAAAAAAGAAAAACTATTTTTTTTATTCAATTGTTTTTTTGTCTGGGGGGGTTTAATTAAACAGGAGCTAGGCTGTCATCTAAAAATTATGAGCATAAAACCGTCATAATGAGCTCAGCGCACATAGGTGAACTGGCTCAGCAGTGAAGGGGTTAAAAAGCAAAAACATGTAAAAATTGGGTATTTCTATTCTCGGGACAAAATTTTGAAACTCTCTAGCCGGGGTTTTGGGGATTAAATTATGAAAAAGTGTATTTTTACTAGGGTTGCACCAATTCCAATACTAGTGTCGTTATCGGTGCCGATACCTGGTACTGCAGGAGTATTTGGTACTCGTGCAGTACCCCAGATATTTCCCCCAATACCGGAAGCCGGCATTGAGCTCTATCAGCATTCGGACAGCTGCCCCTGGAGCTCTCTGCGGCATACTTACTTTCCTGAGCGACGCTGGTAAAGTTTTTGCGCTTCTGCACGTTGAAGGACCCCAGCCGCGATCACGTGGGAGTCCCACGTGATCGCGGCTGGGGTCCTTCATCGAGCGCACGGGTGAAGACTTTGTCAGCGTCGCTCGGGAAGGTAAGTATGCCACGGAGAGCTCCAGGGGCGGCTGTCCGAATGCCGATAGAGCATGCGAACAGCCACCCCATCTCTGGTCTGGGGTCTGAGCTGTGGGGCAATATCCATGAGCTTGGGGGCATTATCCATGAGAGCTTGGGGGCAAATATCCATGAGCTGGGGGGCATTATCCATGAGAGCTTGGGGGCAAATATCCATGAGCTGGGGGGGATATCGAATGGGCTGGGGGCATTATCCATGAGCTGGGGCAATATCCATGAGCTGGGGCAATATCCATGAGCTGGAGGCAATATCCATGAGCTGGGGGCATCCATGAGTTGGGGGCATCCATGAGCTGGGGGCAATATCTATGAGCTGGGGCAATATCCATGAGCTGGGGTCAATATCCATGAGCTGGGGCATATCCATGAGCTGGGGGCAATATCCATGAGCTGGAGCAATATCTATGAGCTGGGGGCATATCCATGAGCTGGGGCAATATCCATGAGAGCTTGGGGGCATATCCATGAGCTGGGGCAATATCCATGAGCTGGGGCAATATCCATGACCTGGGGCAATATCCATGAGCTGGGGCAATATCCATGAGCTGGGGCATATCCATGAGCTGGGGGCAATATCTATGAGCTGGGGCAATATCCAGGAGCTGGGGCATATCCATGAGCTGGGGGCAATATCTATGAGCTGGGGGCATATCCATGAGCTGGGGCAATTCCCATGAGAGCTTGGGGGCAATATCCATGAGCTGGGGGCAATATCCATGAGCATTGAAAAAAATCATTAGTGCAGCATCATTGGTCACATCATAATTGAAATGGGAACAATATTGGTGCATTAATAAAAATAACAAAAAAAATATAAAGGATTTTTTTTAAATAATATTTTTTAAATTATTTTTATTAACTTTCTATTACTTTTACATGCTCTGGCCTTTCAAATTACACCATGCATGACCCTCTAGCTGCCACCGTTCTGGAGATATTGGGGTTCAAAGGAACCCCCTATCTCCACCAGGGGATTTCCTTGGCTAGGGGTTCCTTGGCTAACTGACATCATCATGCCATGCGCGATGATGTCAGGTGCCGAGGGGGGACCCGGAGGTGAAGCCACCATCCAAGATGGCGGCCCCCACCGGAGTTAGGCCGCGATCTGGCGCAAGATCCCAGTCCGGCACTTCAAGGGTTAAAGACGGGCATCGCTTGAAAGGGCAGACACTGCCAACATTACAGGGGATTATTGGGACACGTTACTCTGGGATTGGACACAAACATTATGAGAATTAAAGCATCTCTTACCCCGAGTAATAACAGGCTGGTGATCCTCCATCATGACGTCTTCATAGAGCTCCTTGTGTCGCTCCACATATTTCCACTCCTCCATGGACAGATGGACAGTGACATCCTCACAGCGTATAGGAACCTGACACACACAATGACACAGTCACCATCCAGACACATGCCTTGGTGTTAGCGTATAATGTCCCATTCCCAGCAGCCTCACCTCTCCAGTCAGCAGACGGATGATCTGATTGCTCAGCTCCAGGATCTTCTCATGGTTTTGCTCATGGATTCCTGAGTGAGGTAGACACACCGTATTGAAGCTTTGGCTCCTGCCGTGTCCTTCTGATATTTGGTGACGGCCACTGTCACTGACCATCTCATGGATCTTCACCACCATATGACCCTAAACATTGAGAGTGAGCCCAATATAGAGAGGTATAAACATTTCGGCCCCCATGGCCCTCCATGCTTTTGTGTATGTATCAGTGTGTTATCTCCATATCCTCTGTAAAAAATCAGGAGTATCCTTGATGAAAGTAGATAAGGACATCAAGGTGGATTTACAGACCCAGTCAAAGGATTTACCCAGTGGCTCCAATAAGTCACTCGGGCCAAGACTATTGGGCGCCCGGGCAGCCGGTTAACATCCTTGTGGATTTTCGGGATCGTGTAGAGTATTGGAGTACGTGGGTGTGTCACTTTCAGATATGCTGCACATTGTTCATCATAGTATCCAGCCTGTAGACCCAAATCAATGGTTGAGAAGACAGATTTCTGGAATTGTGTCATAGGGTCGAAAGATAGTTTTCTAGAAGTATGACTACCGGCAAGTTGTTGGTGGATCTCTGAACTGTAATAATCATAGTCCATAGGAACGATGCCACCACCCATATCCGCTGAGCGGATGATGATTGCGACGCCTGTTGCTATCTCCTGTATTGCTTTACGTTGTTCAGCGGTCAAATTATTTCTTGGAAGTCGCCCGGCACATGTTGGTCATTTGGTGGGGTCCCACAAGATTTGGGAAAAGGCCGTCACCATCATATGATTACATTTGAAATCATTGGTGTTTTTCAATCTGAGGGGCCGATTGCCCAAAGTTGTCGGCTCGGTGATGAGTTCCTTTATTGCCAGAGAGCGATTGATTTTGTAGACTTCCAATTCTTGTTTAAAGGGAGGGCTTGTGTGGGCCGAAATGTCGGAATTTTAATGCATCGTTGAATAAACTTGAAAGTTTTATATATACCTCCCCCCGATACCAGAAGCCAGCGCTGGGCCGGCTTGCCGGTATCCGCGGGGCTGGGGAAGCTGGCTGCATGCATGAAAAGCATTTGGCCAGCGTTCCCGTCCGGCGGGCCGCATTACTTACCCAGCGCTGGGTCTGGTCGCAGGGCTGTGACGTGATCACGCGGCTGCCGGCAGAGGAGCAGCGTCACAGCCCTGCGACGGACCCACCACTGGGTAAGTAATGTGGCCGCCGGAGGGGAACGCTGGCCAAATGCTTTCTGCATGCGGCCAGCTTCCCCAGCTTTGGTCTGAGGTCTGGAATGATAGAGATTATATATATACATACATACACACACAAACACACATTATATATATATATATTATATATATATATGTGTGTTTGTGTGTATGTATGTATATATATAATCTCTATCATTCCAGACCTCAGACCAAACGCTGGGAAGCTGGCTGCATGCATGAAAAGCATTTGGCCAGCGTTCCCGTCCGGCGGGCCGCATTACTTACCCAGCGCTGGGTCTGGTCGCAGGGTGTGACGTGATCACGCGGCTGCCGGCAGAGGGGCAGCGTCACAGCCCTGCGACGGACCCACCACTGGGTAAGTAATGTGGCCCGCCGGAGGGGAACGCTGGCCAAATGCTTTTCATGCATGCGGCCAGCTTCCCCAGCGTTTGGTCTGAGGTCTGGAATGATAGAGATTATATATATACATACATACACACACAAACACACATTATATATATATATATATATATATATATATGTGTGTTTGTGTGTGTATGTATGTATATATATAATCTCTATCATTCCAGACCTCAGACCAAACGCTGGGGAGCTGGCTGCATGCATGAAAAGCATTTGGCCAGCGTTCCCGTCCGGCGGGCCGCATTACTTACCCAGCGCTGGGTCTGGTCGCAGGGCTGTGACGTGATCACGCGGCTGCCGGGCAGAGGAGCAGCGTCACAGCCCTGCGACGGACCCACCACTGGGTAAGTAATGTGGCCCGCCGGAGGGGAACGCTGGCCAAATGCTTTTCATGCATGCGGCCAGCTTCCCCAGCGTTTGGTCTGAGGTCTGGAATGATAGAGATTATATATATACATACATACACACACAAACACACATATATATATATATATATATATATATGTGTGTGACGGAATGGGTGCTGTCCGCCTGCGGGTGTGCGCCTATCTGCCCCTCCTTGTGCACTCACCGCCCGACCCGACTACGAGTGGCACGGCACTCGGCGTCTCGAGCAGCCTGGAATGACCCTGGGAATGGGTTGGCGGGATACAGGGAGGGACCCCTGCAAGAGACCAGCCCGACTACCGAGCGTCACGGCACTCGGCGTCTCGAGCGGCTGATCCACTGACCTTGTGCTGGGTTAGCTGCTCTGGAGGGAAACGTTTCGGACGTGCAGCGTTTCGATGGGTCGATGCGCGGAAGAAGCGCCGCGGCTCCGATTCGGAGTTACAGTGGATCCGGCGGTTCGTTGGGCCGATGCGCGGACGAAGCGCCGCTGCTCCGACTCGGAGATGCGGAGTTCCAGTGGATGCGGCGGTTCGTTGGGCCGATGCGCGGACGAAGCGCCACTGCTCCGATTCGGGGATTCGGAGTTAGTGGATACGGCCGTTCGATGTGCCGATGCGCGGGCTCAGCCACAGGGGTCGCGGGATCGGTACCTGGGCAATGGGTGTACAAGAGACTGCGGGGAATCTCATGTAGGGAAGGCTGTAGGGAAGGCCATTTTACGATTCGGACACTTTTCGATTCGACCACCTTTTGACCGGATCCAGCTCGGCTCCCATTTTGAGCCTGGAATCCCTTTGTTCTCTCCAGACCCACGAGGGGATGGGCAATGGCGACGGCCAGAATCATACAAGGGGTGTCTTACGTTTTACACGGTTATATATACAGGGAACACTTTTATTACATCACGCAATAACAACCACATCTAATAGAAAAATCAAGGTGTTCCTACAGTGCAACGGCACTTAAGAGTCCACCGTAACCCAAACGCCATTGAAACTGTCCCTGGCTGAGAGTCCTGGGCTTTGCTGCCGAGCCTCTTGGGTCATTCCGTGACACTCCTCAAGTCCGACGGACCCGGTTGGACCCTAACGGGTCATACCGGGGAAGTCGGTGCTCTCAGGTCAACCGGTTCCCGGGCCGATTGCCGCGATAACCCATCAGCATTTCCATTCTGCGGCCCGGGCCGGTATTGTATCGTGAAGTTGAAAGGTTGGAGAACCAGACTCCACCGCAACAGTCAGCCGTTTTCCCCCGCCACCCGGTTGAGCCACACCAGCGGGTTATGATCGGTCATCACGGTGAAGGACCGCCCGTAACCATAGGGCTGGAACTTCCGTGGGGCCCAGACCAAGGCCAGGCACTCCTTTTCCACCGCAGCATACCCCACCTCCCGCGGTAAAAGCTTATGGCTGATGAACGCCACCGGATGATCCCCCCCCGTCGTCCCCACTTGACTTAGCACGGCTCCCAGTCCGAACATCGAGGCGTCTGTATGGACGATAAATCGTTTGTTATAGTTGGGAGCTGCCAGTAGGGGGGCTTGGGTCAGGCCAGCCTTCAGTTGCTGGAAGGCCTGTTCGCACTCTGGGGACCACAGGACTTGGCAGGGCAGGGATTTCTTGGTCAAGTCAGTCAGGGGCTTGGCCAGGTCACTGTAATGGGGCACAAACTTTCTATAGTACCCCGCGGTGCCCAAGAAGGCGAGGACCTGGGTCTTGGTCACAGGGGTGGGCCAGTCTAGGATGGCTTCCACCTTGGCGGGCTCTGGTCGTTGTATCCCACAACCCACCCGGTGGCCCAGGTACTGCACTTCGGCCATACCCACCTTGCATTTCTCTGGCTTAAGGGTCAGGTTGGCGTCCCTGATCCGGCTCAAGACTACCCCTACGTGGTGAAGATGTTCCTCCCAGGTCTGGCTGTAGATGGCTATGTCATCCAGGTATGCGCAAGCAAATTCCTGGAGGCCATGGAGGAGGCGATCGATTAACCGCTGAAAGGTAGCAGGGGCGTTCTTCATCCCGAACGGCATGACTCGAAATTGGTACAGACCGAACGGGGTGATGAAAGCCAACTTCGGGGTCGCCTCCTCGGCAAGGGGAATCTGCCAGTACCCCTTGCACAGATCGACCGTGGTCAGAAAATGACCCCGGGAGATCTGATCTAGCAGCTCGTCGACTCGGGGCATGGGGTAAGCATCTGTGATGGTACAGTCGTTCAACCGCCGATAGTCGACACAGAACCTGGTGGTACCGTCTTTCTTGGGGACCAAGACTACAGGCGACGCCCATGGACTGGCTGAAGGTTCGATGACCCCCAGCTCCAGCATCTCCCGGATCTTAGCCCGCATGGGTTCGCGGACAGCCTCCGGGAGTCGGTACGCGGGTTGCCGGAGGGGTCTCTGACCGGGGGTTACTACCTGATGGATGGCCTGGCTGGTGTACCCAGGGAGGGCCGAGAAAATCTCCTGGTGGTCGTGGAGTAACTGCCTCACCTGCGCCTGCTTATCGGGCCCCAACTCCTCCCCCAGCTGTACCTGATCTACCCCTGAAGGCTGCTTGGTTATCCCGGGAAGTTCTATTAAGGGGAACGGTTCTGTCTCCGCGGTAGCTGGTGCACAGATGGCGTCCACCATCTCTGGGCGCTCATGGTAGGCCTTCAGCATGATGACGTGGAACGTCCGCTGGATCCTGGTGTCTGCGCAGCTGACAACCACATAGGTGGTATCCCCCAGTTGGGTTACCACCCTGTAGGGGCCTTGCCAGGCCGCCTGCAGCTTATTCTGCCACTGCGGTTTCAACACCAGAACCTTCTGCCCCACGAGGAACGAGCGACTGCAAGCAGAGCGGTCGTACCACGTTTTCTGCTGAGCCTGGGCCGTTTCCATGTTCCCTTGAACGAACCCCGCGAGTTCCGCCAGGCGTTCCCGGAGCTCCAAGACGTAACTCAGCACGGGGACCCCACCTTCCTCCGGTTCCCCCTCCCACTGAGCCCTAACTAAATCTAGGGGCCCCCTCACCTGGCGCCCATACAGTAATTCAAAGGGGGAATATCCGGTGGATTCCTGAGGAACCTCCCGATAGGCAAATAATAAGTGGGGCAAATGTTTCTCCCAATCCTTTCCCTCGTGCGCGAAGGCTCGGATGAGCTGCTTCAGGGTCCCATTAAACCGCTCGCACAGCCCGTTCGTCTGGGGGTGATATGGGGCGCTGTGAAGCGCCTTGACACCACAGAGACGCCAGAGCTGCTGGGTTAGCTCAGCGGTGAACTGGGTACCCTGGTCGGACAGAATCTCCCGAGGGAACCCCACCCTCGTGAACACACGTAAGAGGGCGTCGGCTATGGTGTCGGCCCGGATGTTGGCCAAGGCCACAGCTTCGGGGTACCGGGTGGCATAGTCCACCACGGTGAGAATGTATTTCTTACCGGTGGCACTGGAGCGGGGCAAGGGGCCGATTATGTCGACCGCCACCCGACTAAAGGGTTCCTGTATGATGGGCATGGGGTGCAGTGGGGCTTTTGGGTGATCTCCGGTCTTCCCTACTTTCTGGCAGACCGGACAGGTGCGACAGTACTCGCGAGTATCCTCACTGAGGCGGGGCCAAAAGAATGCTCGAGCCAACCGGTGTCGAGTCTTCTTTTGCCCCAGATGACCGGCGAGGGGAATGTCGTGTGCCAGTCTTAAAAGTTCCTGTCTAGGGCCCTGGGGTACTATCATCTGCTTGTGCGGGACCTGCTGCTTTTTGGTCCCCTCCCTCGCGGTATACCTGTATAAGAGCCCATCCTCCCACTCTATGCTATCGGTCCTACCGTCTCCCAGGCCCTGGCCAGCCCGGTCCCGGTATCGCTCTAGTGTGGGATCGGTCTGGGTCTGATGTCGGAGCGTCTCGGGGGAGCTCCACGGGAGGGGGGGGTCCGGTTGAGAGGGTGAAGTCGGGATTCGTCGGGGTTTGGGGGGTTGGGGGGGTTTTGGTTGTGATCTCACCTGGGTCCCGATCGGAGTGCCGTGGCTGTCGTATTGACTTTGTTGCCGGGTGGTCACCGGAGCGGCTGCGTCTGTGGTGTAGGCTGAGACCAACCGTCCCAGGTCGTTGCCGAGGAGAATTTCGGCCGGCAATCGGTCCAGTAAGCCCACCCTCACGATTCCCTCCCCGGAGCCCCAATCTAAATGAACGTGGGCCGTCTCGAGTCGGAGTACCTTCCCCCTGGCCACACGAACCGTGACGGTGTGGTTCAACCGGTCGTTCCCCTGGATCAGATGGGGTCGTACTAGGGTGATGGTAGCCCCGGAGTCCCGGAGACCCTCGGCGGCCCGCCCGTTGATCCACACGGCCTGACGGTGGTGTTGGCGGTTGTCGGCCGAGGCAGCTTGCACCGGGTTGGCCTCGTGTAATCGTTCCCATTCTTCCTGGGAATCCGGCCACGGAGCTTCGGTGTTGTAACAATGGGCTGCGGGCGGTGCTCTGACGGGGGGTCGTGGCATGGCCGGTCGGTTGGGACAGTACTGATGATAGTGCCCCTCCTGGTTGCATCCGTAGCAGCGGATGTTGGCCGCCGCATTGGGCCTTCTCGTTGGTCATGTTGCAGGCCACCGGGCCGCCGGCTCGGGGAAAGGAGGAGCGGGTAGAGCGGATCGTGAAGGAAGAGGTCGCTCACCCCCGGCGACTTTCCTTGTGTCGGTGTATTCGTCCGCCCAGGCAGCCGCTTGCTGCACGGTCTGTTTTTTTTTGTCCCGCACCCACTCACGTACTGCCGGGGGGGTGTGCTCAAAGAACTGTTCGAGCAGCAGCAGCTGGGTAATGTCTCCCACCGACTGCGCTTTACTTCCTAGGAACCAAGTCCGCAGGTCCCGTTGCAGCCGATGTGCCCACTCGACATGGGTAGCGCCATTGGGCCGGCGGGAGTTCCTGAACTTCACCCGGCTGGCTTCAGGGGTCACAGCAAACTGGCTCAGCAACGCTTGTTTGACATAGTCATAGTTGGTGGCCTCCTCGTCCGGTACAGTCCGATATGCCTCCGCCGCTCGACCGGTCAGTTTGCAAGCCAAAATCCCGACCCAAGCGGCGCGGTGTACCTCGTGAACCTGGCACAAACGTTCGAAGTCCTGGAGGAAGCTTTCTATCTCATCCTCTGTCTCGCTGAAGGTCTTGAACGCTTGAAAGGGCACTTTCCGGGTGGTTGATCGATCCGGGTGGGGGCTGATGACTCGGTGGCTCTGCATCTCAGCCAACCGTAGTTTGTGTTCGCGCCCCTTGTCCTGCTCCTCTTCCTGTCGGATCTCCTGTATCGCATTGTGAATGGCAGCCTCCGATGGGGCAGCTCCGAAGAGGGCGACCCGCTGCCGTACCTTTCGGTCAAAGGAACTTTCGGAGACCACTGCGGGGACAGGGACGGGGACGGGGGGCGTCACAGTCGAAGCGCCCACCTGATCTAGTACCTGCAGCTCCTCAATCATGGTGTCTTTGCTTTTGGAGCCCGGGGTTCCTCCCCGACTCTCCAACATGACCCGCAGGGCGTCCCTTTTGTAGATACTGTACCCAGCCATGGTGAGGGTCTTCTTGGGGGGTGCAGAGAGCATATCCCACCGCTTGCCACCAGTGTGACGGAATGGGTGCTGTCCGCCTGCGGGTGTGCTCCTATCTGCCCCTCCTTGTGCACTCACCGCCCGACCCGACTACCGAGTGGCACGGCACTCGGCATCTCGAGCGGCCTGGAATGACCCTGGGAATTGGTTGGCGGGATACAGGGAGGGACCCCTGCAAGAGACCAGCCCGACTACCGAGCGTCACGGCACTCGGCGTCTCGAGCGGCTGATCCACTGACCTTGAGGAAGATGGGACCGTCTGCTGGGTTAGCCGCTCTGGAGGGAAACGTTTCAGACGTGCAGCGTTTCGATGGGTCGATGCGCGGAAGAAGCGCAGCGGGTCAGATTTGGGGATGCGGAGTTCCAGTGGATGCGGCGGTTCGTTGGGCCGATGCGCGGACGAAGCGCCGCTGCTCCGATTCGGGGATTCGGAGTTAGTGGATACGGCCGTTCGATGTGCCGATGCACGGGCTCAGCCACAGGGGTCGCGGGATCGGTGCCTGGGCAATGGGTGTACAAGAGACTGCGGGGAATCTCATGTAGGGAAGGCTCAAGGAAGACACCAGGCGAAGCTGTATGTACAGGTTGAACTGAACTTTACTGAAAACGTCACATGTATTTATCAACAGTCATACAAAGACAAGACAATGGAATCCCTGCCCGCCCCCCATGGGTCTCATTGGCCCTTTCTCGAGTTGGGGACATTGGTCCCGATTCAGATTGGTCGTCCCCGAATCGGGGTGGGGCCGATTCGTTACCGGACGTTCCGAATCAGCCACTTTTCGATTCGACCACCTTTCGACCGGATCCAGCTCGGCCCCCATTTTGAGCCTGGAATCCCTTTGTTCTCTCCAGACCCACGAGGGGATGGGCAATGGCGACGGCCAGAATCATACAAGGGGTGTCTTACATTTTACACGGTTATACATACAGGGAACACTTTTATTACATCACGCAATAACAACCACATCTAATAGAGAAATCAAGGTGTTCCTACGGTGCAACGGCACTTAAGAAAAGAGTCCACCGTAACCCAAACGCCATTGAAACTGTCCCTGGCTGAGAGTCAATATAGCAGTTCCCAGCACAGAGGAAGGCAGAAAAAGATTGCGTTTGAAAGAGTGAGGTGTGGACTGCACAGAACTCCAGGCTTGCTGGCACGTATGTAAAAAGGGACAGAGTTTTTATTTATACTGGGGGCAGAATAGCTGCCCCAGTATCCCGTAGTGAGGGGACAAATTTGTTTAGTTAGTCTCCTAAAAGGAAGGAGTGGGCCAATTTGTTTGTGTTTAATTTTTGTTTGGTAATACAAGTGTACACGGTGTTTAAAGAGACTTTGTTTTGTGGCGTTCAATAAAAGAGGTACACCTCCAAATCCTGTGCTTCTCTGAGCGGCCCTACCACAACATATATATATGGGTATGTCTGGTCTGAGGTCTGTGTAATATGTGTGATTATATATATAATCTCCAATCCTTCAAGCACAACGCTTTTGGTACCAGTTGCCGCTGTGCTGAATCCCGAAGAAATGTATACAGACCAAAAATGTGAGCACTCACGGACTTGTAGATAAAAAACTTTCAAGTTTATTCAACGATGCATTAAAATTCCGACATTTCGGCCCACACAAGCCCTCCCTTTAAACAACAATTGGAAGTCTACAAAATCAATCGCTCTCTGGCAATACAGGAACTCCTCACCGAGCCGACAACTTTGGGCAATCGGCCCCTCAGATTGAAAAACACCAATGATTTCAAATGTAATCATATGATGGTGACGGCCTTTTCCCAAATCTTGTGGGACACCACCAAATAACCAACATGTGCCGGGCGACTTCCAAGAAATAATTTGACAGCTGAACAACGTAACGCAATACGGGAGATAGCAACAGGCGTCGCAATCATCATCCGCTCAGCGGATATGGGTGGTGGCATCGTTCTTATGGACTATGATTATTACAGTTCAGAGATCCACCAACAACTTGCCGATAGTCATACTTCTAGAAAACTATCTTTCGACCCTATGACACAATTCCAGAAATCTGTCTTCTCAACCATTGATTTGGGTCTACAGGCTGGATACTATGATGAACAATGTGCAGCATATCTGAAAGTGACACACCCACGTACTCTAATACTCTACACCATCCCGAAAATCCACAAGGATGTTAACCGGCCGCCTGGGCGCCCAATAGTCTTGGCCCGAGTGACTTATTGGAGCCACTGGGTAAATACATTGACCGGGTCTGTAAATCCACCTTGATGTCCTTATCTACTTTCATCAAGGATACTCCTGATTTTTTACAGAGGATATCCCAGATTACCTATAAGGAGGATAATATCATACTGGCCACATTGGACGTCAAAAGTCTATACATGGTCATTCCGCATCCCGAAGGGATGGTGGCCTTTAGGGCTACTTTACTTGCATCGAGCTGTTATGCAGGCCCCCCTATTGATTTATTTATTGGAGATATTGAAACTCACCCTTGAACTCAATTATTTTCGTTTTGAACATCACTTCTATTTGCAGTTAGCCGGTACGGCAATGGGGGCGTCCATGGCAGGGGTATACGCCAATTTTTTCATGTACCAATTTGAACTCCAACATTTCTTACCCCTCCTTCAACAGCAACTGCTCTGTTGCATCCGCTATGTGGACGATATCTTTCTAATTTGGCGAGGGGATGCCCTCTCTTTAGATTCATTCATTCAAGGCATCAACCAGTCTCAAACTCCCATCCAGCTCACTTTGCACCATCATGCTCAGCATATCCAATTTTTGGACGTTGAAATTTTTCGTAAACCAAATTGTCTTGGATATACGCTATACTGGAAAAATTCAGACCGTAATACCCTTCTTTGCCCTGACAGCCACCATCCACCCCACATGCTTAGGTCCCTTCCTAGCTCGCAATACTTAAGTGTGACGTGCTATAACAGTGAAGACCATTTAAGAGAAGTACAAATATTGGAAATTACTCAACGCTTCATCAATAGGGGATATGCAATGAATATTCTCCAAACGGCCCTTCAGAGGGCAAGTATGAAATTCACGGCTCTTCCGCAGTTGGATAGAACCACCCCTGTTGAACAACGTATCTTCATACCTCTTACCTATCACACGGGTACCAAGCATGTGGTTACTAACATCTGACAAAATTGGCATCTTTTTCGGCATGACTGTACATTACCTCAACAGTTCTTCCAACCGCCATTAATCGCCTATCCGTGAGGGAACAACCTACGTGATTTGTTGCTCCATACTGACCCAAGAGCATCATATTCTAAAAAAACGCTTACTACTAAAACTGGTTGTTTCCATTGCCTTGGCTGTGTCACTTGCCATCACATGACTACAGGCTCTTCATTCGCTCACCCCCATACTGGTAAAAGATATCAAATTCGCCACCGGATCACCTGCACTACAACTCCTACCATTTATCTCATCACCTGCCCATGTGGACTAGCGTACGTTGGAAAGACTGACCTCACTCTAAGAGATCGAATAAGAGGACATTGATCGGCCATCATGACAGCCTTCAGGGATGAATACACAGAGAAACCAGTAGCCAAACACTTCCTAGCAGCTCAGCATCGACTTCCAACGCTCAAATTCATCGCCATTGACTGCATACCCCCCCACCGGGGGGGGGGGTAATCGTTCAAGGATGTTGCTTCAGAGAGAGACATTCTGGATGCGCACTCTGGATACAATGGTGCCACATGGCTTGAACGAATATGTCTCCTTTACCGCTTTTCTCTCAACTCGTTGACTGTTCTCTATATTTTCCTTGTTAGTTATACCTCTTCACACCACATATACACTTTTGGACCACTCCCTCCTATACATTTTCATACACATCTTTATTATTACACACACTGAGTTATGATTTCACACACACTTTTTCACTTATCCACCCCTTTTTTTGCACTTTTCCCCAGTAAATTATTAATTTCTAAGCACTTATTTCACTGTCACCCGACATATTCTCATTCACCATTTTTACATAGCACTACAACACCTTGTCGGATATAATCTCTGCACGTGAATACAACACGTTATATATTGGACCTATTGGCCAAGCCTCCAATATGTCTATATTGGACTTACTGGACCTACCTCGGCAGTTGCCTCCAATATATCAGGGATTATTATTTCATAAGAAATGTATACGAGACACAAATATCAATCGTTTATATTTCTTAGAAATTATCCTGAATTCTTTTAATTGTCTGTGTTTTGCTTTAAAAAATACAATAATCAATAATCGGATAAATATATATATATATTTATTACGTATACAAAAAAGTTTCAAATCTCATATCATAAACAAAAATTTATAAACCACAATCCATCAGCATATAAAAACTAGCTTCACAATATATGTATCTCCGGTTAGTAACTGCATATATGATTAATATCATTTACCTTATCAGTTAGTAACTAATACACAAATGTTAATAAACATTTCTGCTTAATAAAACATGCATTTCCCAGCAAAAAATGTTTAACCAGACAGCTCTTATAGATATATATATATATCTCTATGCTACATGGGTCAACAAAAGATGAGCTAATTTAATGATAAGTAATAAAAACTTATTTAGTGAATCCTCCCCTAATCTCAAGAATTAAACTTCTAATCTTTTGTTGTTTTTATTTTGTAGTTATATAATTCCTTGCTTATTAATTTTAATCACAGTAATTTCCAAATTCAATATATATATATTGGTATCAATCTTACAACATTTATTTTAGGAATAAATCCTTATATCCACTTCTTCATATTTCTATCTGCAGAATAGAAAATACTTAGAATTTGGATCGAACCGAATCTGAGAAGTCTCAGTCTACGTTGCAAGAATATTTACAAATATATATTTACATTAATTCCTTATTTCATACATTACCTGTCCAATTTGGATGTTGATAAGTCTGCCTTGGAATTCCTGATGTAATATTTTGGAATGTGTGAAGATTATCGATCAGATAATCAATGCATGTGAGTTAGAGATTTGGTGAGAGTCAGAAATTTAGTGAGAATCTTGATTGCCTCATGTCTTGGGATCTGCCTGCATCGTGGTGTGAGTCTGAGTGTTGGAATCTTGGACTCTCAGAGTGTCATGTCTAATGCATTGCAGTGTGAGTCTCTGAATGCTGGAATCTCCGACTTACTCTCAGAGTGTCATGTGTACTGGACATCTGAATGCATTGCGGTGTGAGTCTGACTGCTGGAATCTCCGACTGACTTGTAACCAACATTGCCACTTATTATAGTCAATTTGACGTCACTGGCAATATTTTTGGTAATATGAATTATAATATTTACTATCCTCTAGAGGACAGTATTGCACTTCTTAACTAATTCACCCATTTCTTTTTAATTTTCTTATCTCGGGTCAAAAGTTCAATCTACACAAAAGACCTTCTCTTCTCCCAATGTATAGACATAGTGTCTCCATCTGTCATACCTGATTTATATCCTCACTCCCTTTTGGTTAGTCCTTTCAGCTGAATTCTTTTCTGGTTAACTCAACAAAATCTATTCTTTAGTAATTTTTATTATTTACCAATTATATACTTCCTACAATATTTATTGGAGTATATTTCCTACTGTAATTATAATAAAATATACCTTGATTATAAACATATATTTTGTGAATATAAATCTATATTACAGAATATTAACTCTTATTCCTATACCCAAAAGACAAAATATCTTTTGTTTTAAGACAGACCAATAAATTTAATTATGACACGTCTTAGCACTTAACGCTAGCCTTATCACATACAAACATTCTAGGTTCCTTCATGTTTGGCACTTCTTAAAAAAATATAAAAGACTTCACCCAGGAATGAAATCTGTAAAAAAAAATCTCGTTCATTTCTAAACCTAGAGAAAATTTTAAAGAAAAGAAACTGTCTTTAAAAACAAAATGGCTACAAGCATCCATTTTAAATTTCCTTTGTGTGTAATATACCTGACAACCTGATTCACTACAACACTGTTTTTTTCCCACTCTGGACTAGGGATGAGCCGAACACCCCCCGAGTTTGGTTCGGACCCGAATCCGAACTTTCCAAATGTTCGTATCCGAACCCGAACTCAATACAAGTCAATGGGGCTGAAAATTCGGTTTTTAGAGTGCCCTCCAAGAGGGCATATATGCTAGATATTTGCCATAAAAGGTGTATGGGGGTCCGGGTAGTGCCCTGGGGGACAGGAAACAAGGACAAAAAGTTTAAAAAAAAACGTTTTTAAAGGGACAGTGAGTTTTCCATGAAATAAGGGTTAAAAATAAAAATGAAAAATTCCTTCAAATATCATGCCTAGGAGGTCCCCATAACCTGCCCGTGAAGTGGCGGATTTCTAGGATGTATAGAAATATGTAAAAACCAAAAAATGACATTTCAAATGACGGTAAATGCTTTTCCTTTAATCTATCCATAAACAACTGCTTGGGGCGGCAGTCTGTATGAAAAGAGGAGACATTTTCGGACACGCAGAAAAAGTTTACTGATTTTTTTGGCGGTGAAAAGCAGGAGAATGACTGGAGAATGGAAAATTCTAGACCAAATAGTCGATTTGGAAAGTGAGATAAATGGGAGAATTTTTCTGGTTTGGCTATTTTGACCTAGAATTTTGTCTTCAGTCATTCTCCTGAGTTTCACTTTTCTCTGAATAACCCGGACAGGGTTATTCAGAGAGCGGTGAAGAGCAGGAGAATGACTGGAGAATGGAAAATTCTAGGTCAAAATAGCCAAACCAGAAAAATTCTCCCATTTAGGTTAGGGTCAGACTAGCGAATTTTTAACGTGCGTTTAGGCGCACTTAATCACGGCCGCACTAGCAGCAAATGACGGGCAATGACGGCCAATATACGAAGTACGGTCGCACGAAAGTCCGGCTGCGCAACGCAAGTGGAAAATGAACGCATTTTTTTCGGGAAACGCAGAACCGCTAGTACGGACGTACAGAGTGCGCTGCGTCCGCTAGCGGCGTGTGTGCGTGATTTGGAGACGTCAGACCCTGCTCATGTCCGGCCAACATAACGTCCAGACACCCAAAGTTTCCTGGTTTGGATCCGTAAAAAAACACGCACAAAAATGCACATCGTATAACCGTTTTCGCGCATTCCGTGAAAAAATACAGCAAAGCGTTCGGACGCACTTTTTGACGGTTGCTGCGAAAAATGCGTTAGTCTGACCCTAGCCTTATCTCACTTTTCAAACCGGCTATTTGGTCCAGATTGTTCTCTTTTCCTGCCATTCTCCTGGGTTTCACCTTTCTCTGAACAACCCTGAGAGAGAGGTGAAAGCCAGGAGAACTGGCAGGAGAAGAGAACAATCTAGACCAAATAGCCGATTTGGAAAGTGAGATATATGGGAGAGTTTTTTATTTTGACCTAGAATTTTCACTTCTCCAGTTATTCTCCTGCTTTTCACCGCTCTCTGAATAACCCTGTGAATGTTTAATCCCGAGGTGAGAAATAACATTGCATTAGATGTTAAAAGCGGGAAATGAGGAAATTTTGTATTTTTTCTATATGATTGTGTTTGGTCTCATTAGAAAGGCAGCATATTAGAGGAGAGAAATTAACACTTCTCAAAAGCAGACATCACACCCCTCAGTGTAGTCTACATATGTACAAAGTATCAAATTCATTAGAACAGACTAAAAACACCTGGTGTTTATGCCCGTTTGTGAACAGAGGTCATTTAGAGTTGAGAATCTTTGCACGTACACATTAGTTTTTAATTCAATATCTAATAAACCATTGCTTATAATATTATGCAGTAAAGAGTCTCTTTATTTCTAGATTTAGTATTTTTTTAAGCATTTTCTATACTTTTTTCAAAATTTCTTTTTTTTTCGAACTCGAACCGACACACCCAAAAAGTTCGAAGTTCGCGAACTTTCGAACAACCAAAGTTCGGGACGAACTCCAAACCGTCCGAACTGAACAGCTCATCCCTACTCTGGACATCCTATTCCATTATACACCTCTTCTTTGCACTTTATGCACACCCTGTTCTAGGGTTTCTATGGCCGCTTCATTTATTTTCCACTCCTCTTTCTTTTCATTTCTTTTTTTCCTTCCTATCACCTTTTTTTCTTCCTTTCCCCTCCCCTTTTCACCTTCCCCACCCCCTTTCACTCCCTTCTCTCCCTTTCCTCTCATGTCATCTTTCCATTTCATTTTTTAATTTTTTATTTCTCCATTTTTATTTTTAGAGCTTTGTTGACCGGGGGATTGTCATATGAGCACTTGACTGGCTTAGACCCGCCTGTCAGACCTTGGTACAACATATATTGTAATGTACCCTCCTCTGCCCTTTATTTTAACTCCACTTTCACATCTTGCCTGAATGGCACAATATCTCCTCCATTTTCGGGTTTGTAACGGTCTTAGCCATGTAGTAAATACAGGGCTTCACTGCTACACGCTGGACTCCAGGTCCCTACCCTCCCCTTTAGGCGTCCAGGTTTCCAGGGCAACGCGGCATGTTAGCCACGCCCCTATGATGTACCCACGCACACGGCACTTCTGGGGTCTCTCGATTGAGCGGCGTGTGCTGTCCTCCAACTTGGGGATTGGGTAAGTTTTGTGAAATCTGGCTATTTAATGTTTGTTTTTATTACTGTACATCACCTTGATAAAGGCCTCTAGGGGCCGAAACGTCGGTTCTTTTTATGGATATGCAATAAATTTTGAATTTTTAAGCCAAGTCCTCGTGTGCCCCCCCTACTCATTTTTTATAATATATATACATACACACACACACGTATATGTATGCAAGTCTGGTTTGAGGTCTATATTCATGTCTGGTCTGAGGTCTGTGTAATATATATACACTGCTCAAAAAAATAAAGGGAATGCTTAAGCAACACAATGTAACTCCAAGTCAATCACATGTCTGTGAAATCAAACTGTCCACTTAGGTAGCAACACTGATTGACAGTCAAATCCACATGCTGTTGTGCAAATGGCATAGACAACAGGTGGGAAGCATAGGCAGGTAGCAAGACATCCCCAATAAAGGAGTGGTTCTGCAGGTGGTGAGTGTGACCACAGACCACTTCTCAGTTCCTATGCTTTTTTGGCTGATGGTTTGGTCACTTTTGAATGCTGCCAGTGCTGTCACTCTAGTGGTAGCATGAGACGGAGTCTACAACCCACACAAGTGGCTCAAGTAGTGCAGCTCATCCAGGATGGCACATCTATGCGAGCTGTGGCAAGAAGGTTTGCTGTGTCTGTCAGCGTGGTGTCTAGAGCATGGAGGCGCTACCAGGAGACAGGCCAGTACATCAGGAGACATGGAGGAGGCCATAGGAGGGCATCAACCCAGCAGCAGGACCGCTACCTCTGCATTTGTGCAAGGAGGGACAGGAGGAGCACTGCCAGAGCCCTGCAAAATGACCTGCATTTGTGGCCCACAAATGTGCATGTGGCTGCTCAAACGGTCAGAAACAGACTCCATGGGGGTGGTATGAGGGCCTGACGTCCACAGGTGGGGGTTGTGCTTACAGCCCAACACCGTGTAGGACGTTTGGCATTTGCCAGAGAACACCAAGATTGGCAGCTTCGCCACTGGCGCCCTGTGCTCTTCATAGATGAAAGCAGGTTCACACTGAGCACATGTGACAGACGTGACAGGGTGTGGAGAAGCCATGGAGAATGTTCTGCTGCCTGCAACATCCTCCAGCATGACCGGTTTGGCAGTGGGTCAGTAATGATGTGGAGTGGCATGAATTTAGGGGGCCGCACAGCCCTCCATGTGCTCCCCAGAGGTAGCCTGACTGCCATTAGGTACCGAGATGAGATCCTCAGACCCCTTGTGAGACATATGCTGGTGCGGTTGGCCCTGGGTTCCTCCTAATGCAAGACAATGCTAGACCTCATATGGCTGGAGTGTGTCAGCAGTTCCTGCAAGACGAAGGCATTGATGCTATGGACTGGCCCGCCCGTTCCCCAGACCTGAATCCAATTGAGCACATCTGGGACATCATGTCTCGCTCCATCCACCAACGCCACAGACTGTCCAGGAGTTGGGGGATGCTTTAGTCCAGGTGTGGGTGGAGATCCCTCAGGAGACCATCCGCCACCTCCTCAGGAGCATGCCCAGTTGTAGGGAGGTCATACAGGCACGTGGAGGCCACACACAATACTGAGCCTCATTTTGACTTGACGGACATTACATCAAAGTTGGATCAGCCTGTAGTGTTGTTTTCCACTTTAATTTTGAGTGTAACTCCAAATCCAGACCTCAACTTGATTTCCATTGATAATGTTTGTGTGATTTTGTTGTCAGCACATTCAACTATGTAATGACCACAGTATTTAACAAGAATATTTCATTCAGATCTAGGAGGTCTTATTTTTTGTTCCTTTTATTTTTTTGAGCAGTGTATATGGGTGTGTATGTATATACATACACACATGTATATGTATGTAGGCAAGTCTGGTCTGAGGTCTGTATATATATTGTGACAGAGTATGGGAATCTGTGTATGTTAGCAGGAGGCTGACTGATGCCTTCCCTGGCAGCAGCCACAGCTGCAGCTCCTTAGCAAGCCAATATAGCAGTTCCCAGCACAGAGGAAGACAGAAAAAGACTGCATGTGGGAGACTGTCATGTACCGCTCCGCAGCCCGCTCACGGCCCAGGCCTCCATGTTGGGACACATAGTATACTCACCCGAGATCCCTTGTGGGGCGCTGCTCCATGCTCTCTGCCCGCAAGTTGGAGGAGAGAGCTCGAGGTCTGCCCCACCCCGCCGACAGGAGCCGAATGCCGAGAAACCAAGCGCGCACGCGCGATCGCATATCTCCTTAAGAAACAAAATTCCTGGTACTGGAGTGAGACTCCATATGGGAGACTGAGGAGTGGAAATCACAGACCTGCAGGAAGGGCTTGCTGGCACGTATGTAAAAAGGGACAGATTGTTTTGTTTATACTGGGGCAGAATAGCTGCCCCAGTATCCTGTAGTGAGGGGACAAATTTGTTTAGTTAAGACTCCTAAAGGAAGGAGTGGGCCAATTTGTTTGTGTTTAATTTTTGTTTGGCAACAGGTGTACCCAATGTTTAAAGAGACTTTGTTTTTGTGGCGTTCAATAAAAGAGGTTCACCCTCCAAATCCTGCGTTTCTCTGAGCAGCCTCACCACAAGTAGTGGCAGCGGTGGGATCCCTTTGTTTTGCCGGCTCTGCTTTCACTGAAGCCTTAAAGGTACAGAACCCACGATAATGGAGGATGTTGTAAAAGCCCTAGTGCAAGCTTCAGCAACCCAACAGGAGACCAACAGGCTTACTGCAGCCTCCGCTGCAACCTCAGCTGCAGCTCAGCAAGAGACTAACCAGCTCCTGGTCTTGCAAGTTGAAGCCTTGAGCGAAGCTCAAAAGATGGACCGTGCCATATTCAAAGAGCTCTTGGACTGCATCAGTACCCTGGGGGTGACTACACCAGCAGAGGGTGTAAGCAGGATACGGGCAAGCAGCTGTCTACAGAAGATGACCCCAGAGGATGATGTGGAGTCCTACCTTCTGGCGTTTGAGCGAACAGCTATACGTGAAGCGTGAGTCGGTGAACCGGAATTATTGCCCCATTTGTCCTTGGTGATAGCACAAAAGGCCTATTATGATCTGGATGAAGAGGCCGCTGCAAGTTACCCCCAACTGAAAGCAGAGATCCTGGCCCGGATGGGTGTGACAACCAATGTGAGAGCCCAACACTTCTACAAGTGGCAGTTTAAGGGAGATAAGGATTCATCTAGCCTGGAAGTGGCTCAAACCGGAGAGTCAAACCCCTGCTCAGATCGTGGAAACCGTGGTGCTAGACTGATACCTGAGAGAGCTTCCCCAGAGCCTCCGTGAATGGGTCAGTCAAGTAGACCCCAGAACCTATGATGACAGCATGGTTGCACAGGTAGAAAGATACCTGTCTGCAAAGGACTTTGAGAAATCTTCTACTAATTCGTTTCGGTTGCCCCAGAGACCAAGACCCCGGAAAGGTGGACTTGAATCCAATTCTGAAACGGGAATACATCTGCGTGAAACAGACTCTGAGGACCATACTCCCACAAAAGACCTGTTGAGAAGAAACTCTATAATCTGCTTTGAATGCGGCGGAAGAGGACATGTCAGGGCAAGGTGTCCTAACCTCCCAGAGCCGATGCAATTTGGCTTGGGGGAGAACCCCTTAAACTTTTGTGGACGGATATGTTTAGCAGGCCTGGTAGAGGGTGCACATACATTTCGAGTGACTGTAAAGTTAAATGGTCGTGAGACAGGAGCCCTTGTTGACTCTGGTAGTGCCTTAACTCTGGTAGCAGGGGGCTTAGTCAAGACTGCGCAGGTACAACACCATAAAACAATGGGGGTACTTTGTATGCATGGTGGTACTGTACAGTATCCTACAATCAATATAGAGGTTTTTGTACAGGGGAAACTGGTAAGGATATCAGCGGTAGTGATTCCTGGACTACCCTATCCCCTAGTCCTAGGAAGGAACTTCCCGGAGTTCCACACCCTCTTGCAACCTCTGGTGGGAACAGAAAAAGGGGTACTTAAGGATGAACGACATGTTTGTGGTTTAGATTAAATTTTTCCCTTTGCTCACCCTGATTTGTATGTTGATAACCCAAAAAGAAGAAAAATCAAGAGAGAGTGCAGGGAAAGCAGATTGAGGTTTAACAGAGCAGTGAATGAAGCATTGTTGAAAGAGCAGGGGAAGCGGGCTAATAAAGGTGTGGCAACACAATGTGGTGAAGATGAGGTAGAGGTTGAACAAATAGAACCTGTTACAGAACCGGATTATGAGGTTAATATGGAAAACCCAGAAACAATTGATATGTCCAGTGGTAACTTTGGGCGAGATCAGGCGAATGATCCATTGTTACAGAATGCCAGAAGTAGAGTGGCAAAGGTAAATGGTGTACCCATAGAGGGTTGTATGAGGGACACGTATCCATGTTTTATCCTAAAAAATTATCTCCTTTACAGGCTAACCTCAGACGAAGGTCAGGAGGTTGAGCAACTGGTGGTGCCGTCCTCCTATACCCGTAAGGTGCTTGACTTCTCCCACGCTCATCTACTGGGTAGACACTTGGGGTGGAGAAAACACAAGAAAGGGTTCTCAGACGGTTCTTCTGGCCAGGGGTTTATGAGGAAATTAAGAGGTATTGTGCTTCTTGCCCAGAGTGCCAACTGCCGTCAGTTAGACCCAAGCTAAGGGCCCCGCTCATACCTCTTCCGATAATCGAAGTACCCTTTGAAAGCATAGGAATGGATCTAGTGGGTCCCCTAGAGAAATCGGCCAGGGGTCACCAGTATATCCTGGTGATTGTCGATTACGCAAGCAGATATCCGGAGGCCATTCCACTGTGCAAGGCTAATGCTAAAAATATAGCAAAGGAGTTGGTTCAGGTTTTCTCACGGGTTGGCATACCCAGAGAAAACCTTACGGACCAGGGTACACCCTTTGTTTCACGTATTATGAAGGAGCTATGTCAACTGTTTAACATACATGCTTTGAAAACATCAGTATACCACCCCCAGACAGATGGGTTGGTAGAGCGGTTCAATCGTACCCTGAAAGGGATGTAAAGGAAAGTGGTTAGTAGAGATGGGAGACATTGGGACCTGCTGCTTCCCTACTTGTTATTTGCTGTAAGAGAGGTTCCACAAAGCTCCACTGGCTTCTCCCCATTTGAGATTCTGTATTTTCGACACCCCAGGGGTATATTGGATATATTGAGGGAAACATGGGAAGAGCAGGTAGCCCAAGGCACGAATTTGGTTCAACATGTGGAACAAATGAGGGCGCGCATGGCTCGGATTGCTCCTCTTGTCCACCAGCACATGAAACAGGCCCAGGATGCCCATAAACTTCACTATGACCAAAAGGCAGTAGCAAGAGAGTTCAACAAGGGAGACAGAGTAATGGTGCTGGTTCCCACAACTGAGAGTAAGCTACTAGCTCAATGGCAGGGACCCTATGAAATTCTGGATAAAGTAAGTCCGGTAAACTATAAGGTTAGTCAGCTGAACCGCCGTAAGAAAGAGGCGATACTGCACATAAACCTCCTTAAGCGTTGAAGAGCTAGAGAAGCATGTGCAGTCGCTGTGGGTGACCCAATGGTTGGTTGGCAGCCCCCAGAACAACCTGTGATGATATCCTCTGATCTAACAGCAGAGCAGGCAGAGGAGGCTGGAAGCCTGGTGGAGAGGAACTAGGATGTCTTTTCATCGCTGCCGGGCAGAAACCAAGACATTGCCCATGATATTGAGACGGAACCAGGGGTTACCGTAAGGGTTAACTCTTATGGATTCCCTTTTTGCCTGAGGGATTCTATAAGAGCTGAAATCAAGAAAATGCTTGACCTCGGAGTGATAGAGGAGTCCCAAAGTAACTGGTCCAGTCCGATCGTTCTAGTGCCAAAACCTGATGGGTCAATTAGGTTTTGCAATGACTTCAGGAAAGTGAATGAGGTCTCTAAGTTTAATGCCTATCCATGCCCCGCATTGATGAGTTGGTGGAGCGACTAGCAAAGGCCAGATTTTTCAAAGTTTTAGACCTGACGAAGGGTGTAATCCTTGTACCCGCCTTGGGTGTTATATCCTTGAGAAAGCACGGTCCTCTTGGGATTTCATAAACAAGTCCTTTATTGAATTAACTGCTGTTTAGCAGACAGCAGTGTCAGCATTCAAAAACAAAACAAACACATCCCTAAAAAACAACTCTAGCTCCTTTGAGCACTGACTCACTTAAAGGTCCCTTACTATCAGGGCTTCTTTTCTAAACTAAACAAAACATAGGTTTCACCAACCTTAGAACTGTTATGGTAGCAATCAAACTTCAGCCAGGAACCAAAACACTTTGCTCCTCTCCACCACGGGCACCTCCCTCAGAGTGAAAAAGCAGGCAGTGATTTCTTTTCACTGCTACTAAATTACTTCCAGCTGAACCGTGTGTGGAGAGTAAAAGAACCTCTTGGGCTTCCATATATATTACAAACGCTCCCCCTGGAGCTAAATATCATATCCCTCCCTATAGAGTTTAGAGGGAATATACACCCCGTCACAGACCATACAGTGTACTTTATCACAAGGGTTACTGGCAGATACCATTAACTAAGCGGGCCAGGGAGAAAACCGCATTCTCCACTCCTGATGGACTATTTCAGTATAGAATAATGCCTTTTGTCCTGCATGGTGCTCCAGCCATGTGCTTGGCTCTGTGCTCGGCTTTGTGCTCTTATCGGTGCTCTTGTGCTCTGCTCTGTGCTCTGCTCTGTGCTCTGCTTGGTGCTCTGCTCTGTGCCATTTATTGTGCTCTGCTCTGTGCCGTTTATTGTGCTGTGCTCGGCTCTGTGCAGTTTATTGTGCTGTGCTCGGATCTGTGCCGTTTATTGTGCTCGGCTCTGTGGCGTTTATTGTGCTCGGCTCTGTGCTCTGCTCTGTGCTGTTTATTGTGTTGTGCTCGGCTCTGTGCCGTATATTGTGCTCTGCTCTGTGCTCTGCTCTGTGCCGTTTATTGTGCTGTGCTCGGCTCTGTGCTCGGCTCTGTGCCGATTATTGTGCTCTGCTCTGTGCCGTTTATTGTGCTGTGCTCGGCTCTGTGCTCGGCTCTGTGCCGTTTATTGTGCTCTGCTCTGTGCCGTTTATGGCTCTGTGGTTGGCTCTGTGCTCGGCTCTGTACCGTTTATTGTGCTTGGCTCTGTGCTGTTTACTGTGCTTGGCTCTGTGCCGTTTATTGTGCTCGGCTCTGTGCCGTTTATTGTGCTGTGCTTGGCTATGTGCTCGGCTCTGTGCCGTTTATTGTGCTCTGCTCTGTGCTCTGCTCTGTGCCGTCTATTGTGCTGTGCTCGGCTCTGTGCTCTGCTCTGTGCCGGGCTCTGTGCCGTTTATTGTGCTTGGCTCTGTGCCGTTTATTGTGCTCTGCTCTGTGCTGTTTATTGTGCTGTGCTTGGCTCTATGCTCGGCTCTGTGCCGTTTATTGTGCTCAGCTCTGTGCTCTGCTCTGTGCCGTCTATTGTGCTGTGCTCGGCTCTGTGCCGATTATTGTGCTCTGCTCTGTGCTCTGCTCTGTGCCGTTTATTGTGCAGTGCTCGGCTCTGTGCTCGGCTCTGTGCCGTTTATTGTGCTCTGCTCTGTGCCGTTTATGGCTCGGTGCTTGGCTCTGTGCTCGGCTCTGTGCCGTTTATTGTGCTCTGCTGGTGTTTTGGCCAGTTTGACATTGATTTTGATCATTCAGTCATCTTGCTTACAATTAAATCAAAGAGGCACGTGTAGGTCAGACAAATATAACATAACATTTATAATGAAATAACCACAACTGTCTTTTCTGTGCTCACATCATTATCAGTTTTATTCAACCCCCAAGTGACATTCAATCTTACTACTTAGTACAACATCCTTTTACAGTTATAACAGCTTTTAAACGTGAAGCATAGCTTGACACAAGTGTCTTGCAGCGATCTACGGGTATCTTCGTCCATTCGTCATGGGCAAAAGCCTCCAGTTCAGTCACATTTTTAGGCTTGCGCACTGCAACTGCTTTCTTTAAGTCCCACCAGAGGTTCTCAATCGGGTTTAAGTCAGGTGACTGCGATGGCCACTCCAAAATGTTCCAGCCTTTAATCTGCAACCATGCTCTAGTGGACTTGGAGGTATGCTTGGGATCATTGTCCTGTTGAAAGGTCCAATGTCTCCCAAGCCTCAGGTTTGTGACGGACTGCATCACATTGTCATCCAATATCTCCTGGTACTGAAGAGAATTCATGGTACCTTGCACACGCTGAAGCTTCCCTGTACCTGCAGAAGCAAAACAGCCTCAAAGCATGATTGAACCCCCCGCCATGCTTCACAGTAGGCAAGGTGTGCTTTTCTTTATAGGCCTTGTTCTTCCTCCTCCAAACATAGCGTTGATCCATGGGCCCAAACAGTTCTAATTTTGTTTCATCAGTCCACAGAACACTATCCCAAAACTTCTGTGGTTTGTCCACATGACTTTTGGCATACTGCAGTCGACTCTTCTTATTCTTTGGAGACAGCAAGGGGGTGCGCCTGGGAGTTCTGGCATGGAGGCCTTCATTACGCAGTGTGCGCCGTATTGTCTGAGCTGAAACTTCAGTACCCACATCTGACAAATCTTTTCTCAGTTCCTCAGCAGTCACACGGGGACTTTTCTCCACTCTACGCTTCAGGTAGCGCACAGCAGTCGAAGTCAGCATCTTCTTTCTGCCACGACCAGGTAGCGTTTCAACAGTGCCCTTTGCCTTGAATTTGCGAATGATGCTTCCTATGGTCTCTCTTGGTATGTTTAACATCTTTGCAATCTTCTTATAGCCATTGCCCTTCCTGTGAAGAGTAATCACCTCTTCTCTTGTCTTCCTGGACCATTCTCTTGACTTCACCATGTTTGTAACCACACCAGTAAATGTCTAGAAGGAGCTGAGTATCACAGTCATTTTAAAGCTGCCTAATTGGTGCTTATTATGCTTTATTGCTGCTCCGTGACATCCACAGGTGTTTTCAATACCTGATTGAAAACACTTGAATGAACCTTTGTTCTTCAGAGTGGTAGTCTTTAAGGGGTTGAATAATTGTGTCAATGAAGAATTCACAAAAGAAACATTTACTACTGTATTACAAAACCAATTGATGTCATTTTAGTTGCATATGGTTCTTTAAAAAGTCCTTGTAGGATTTCATTCTGAATACAATTACAAATGTACACTAAATTCCCTAAAACCCTTTACAGCATTGGGGGTTGAATATTTTTGAACACAACTGTATATACAGCGGGCAGGGTACACTGAGCAGATGGGACAGGACACTGAATAGCACAAAAAATGAATACAGAATAACACAAGGGTGGACAGGACAGACACTGGACTGGACACTGGATACAGAAATAACAGAAGACACTTACTGGATACATAGAGGGCAGACCAGAAGACACAGAGGGCAGAAGAAACAACGACAATAATATCAAGTGTGGTATCAGGAGGGCTATAGCAGGAGAATGGTCAGATCATGCAGAGGTCTTGGCAGGCAGCGGGCAGAGTGGTCAAAGTCCATAGCAGATGGTCATACACAGGAGGTCAAATCAATAGGTGGCTCTGGAGCAGTGATGGGAGCGGAAGTCCAGAAATGAAGATTGTAGGGAATGTCCAGGAAGGGGGTTGTAGATGGAATGCTGCGATGAGGGGGGTCACAATAGGATATTGCAAGGAAGGGTGGTCTCCACGGGGTACTTGCAGGGAAGGTGGTCTCCACGGGGTACTGCAGGAAGGTGGTCTCCACGGGGTACTTGCAAAGAGGGGTCTCAGCGGGATACAACAATGGGTTTCTCAGACTAGAAATGTGCAGAGCACGCAGAATTGGCACACCGTGAGGCTTCCAAGGAAGGATAGGATAATGCAGAAGCATTGCTTGAAGGGTGAGGCCTGATTATATGGGGAGTCCAGGATCAGCCCACACCTGAGGCTGGGGAGGTGAGGGGAAACTTGGAATGGATCCCTGAATGCCTGGACACCAGACCAGGCAGAGGTAAGATCTGAGATAGGGGGGTTGTCTGTGGAGGCGCTAATTTGGGTATAGGATTTGGGGTTGCAGCCTACAAGGTGTTGCACATAATCTCAACAAAATGTGCAAATGTGATAAAGGAAACAATAAAATGGTCCTAGTGGCGCAGAATCACATTAACCCTGGCCTAAAAGGCCCTTCAGGTGCTCGTACGGGAGCTTAGGATCTATATGTGTCGCCAGGAACCATCAGGTCCCGAGAGACGTACAATGGCAATAGAAGTGCAAATAGCAGTCAATGTGTAAATTCACAATACATAAATCAGTTAATAATAACAGAACCTAGAGACATGCAGGAATTGTGTGTAACAATAAAGTGCGTGTGCTTGTAAAAAACGTTCCTTAGTAAAGTGCAAACACGGATGGGGCGCTAAAAGCGCAAAGTGCTAATAGTTCTCTGGAGGGTTGAACAGTCAAAAAGTCCTAGACCACAGTGAAGTGCACGTGCAAATGTGCAAAATACGAAAAAAACATGAAAAAAAACGGAGACTCTGTGGCCGCTAGTTGTTGCACGGCGTGTAAGCCGTGTTGTAGAGGTGGATGATCCACTGTCACAGCTTCTCTCCTCAGTGGGTGGTTTATATAAGGGAAGAGAGATGGAAGAAAAATAATGATGCAGTCCGTTTCATATATTTATGGTGAGAATAGAACAAGAATCTCACTCACAGATTACAGAGCCTAGAGTGTCCCTGGCTCTGGGTTGAAGCTCCTTACACCAGATATAGGGTGGCGTGTCCCTTCTTTGTCCTGCAGTTGGCCTCAAATGAGATACAAGCAGACAGCGCTCCCATAGCGTAACACATTAGATAAAAGTGGAAATCAATTGATGGCTAATCAGTCTCACTCACCAATGTTGGAGCCTCGGTTTTCGCAAGCTCAGCTTGTGGGCATGTGGTACCACTTAGTTCGGTGTGTACCTCACCTCTCTCGCCTGGAACGTCTGTCGCTCTCCTTCTTCTGCGTTTGTATTCCACCACGTAAAAATTGGGGAGGAAGGAGGGGGGAATTCAGGGTATAAGACAAGATAATAAGCTTAAAAGTGCTACTATGCAGCAGTTTCCGCAATTTGGATGGTCTTAAGAAAAAAACTTGAGAATAAAAGTTTCAAGGGTTTATTGGTAATACATAAAATAGATAAAATTAGGGGGGGGGTGGGGGTGTCACTGGACGCGTTTCAGCACTTGACCTGTGCCTTCCTCTAGCAGTGTGGTGTATGGGGTGAAAAGGTAAGATCTGGACTGAAACTTGATTTTGTAAGGGAAACAGCGCCTTACTTGCCCTTCCTCCGGCGTCTTTGGCAAGAACCATGACAGCCCCAGTATCCTGTAGTGAGGGGACAAATTTGTTTAGTTCGACTCCTAAAGGAAGGAGTAGGCCAATTTGTTTGTGTTTAATTTTTGTTTGGCAACAAGTGTACCCAGTGTTTAAAGAGACTTTGTTTTTGTGGCGTTCAATAAAAGAGGTACACCCTCCAAATCCTGTGCTTCTCTGAGCGGCCCTACCACAATATATATATATACACACTATATTGCCAAAAGTATTCGCTCACCTGCCTTGACTCGCATATGAATTTAAGTGGCATCCCATTCCTAATCCATAGGGTTCAATATGACGTTGGTCCACCCTTTGCAGCTATAACAGCTTCAACTCTTCTGGGAAGGCTGTCCACAAGGTTTAGGAGTGGGTTTATGGGAATTTTTGACCATTCTTTCAGAAGCTCATTTGTGAGGTCACACACTGATGTTGGACGAGAAGGCCTGGCTCTCAGTCTCCGCTCTAATTCATCCCTAAGGTGTTCTATCGGGTTGAGGTCAGGACTCTGTGCAGGCCAGTCAAGTTCATCCACACCAGACTCTGTCATCCATGTCTTTATGGACCTTGCTTTGTGCACTGGTGCACAGTCTTGTTGGAAGAGGAAGGGGCCAGCTCCAAACTGTTCCCACAAAGTTGGGAGCATGGAATTGTCCAAAATGTCTTGGTATGCGAAGCATTCAGAGTTTCTTTCACTGGAACGAAGGGGCCAAGCCCAGCTCCTGAAAAACAACCCCACACCATAACCCCCCCTCCACCAAACTTTACACTTGGCACAATGCAGTCAGACAAGTACCGTTCTCCTGGCAACCGCCAAACCCAGACTCGTCCATCAGATTGCCAGATGGAGAAGCGCTATTCGTCACTCTAGAGAACGTGTCTCCACTGCTCAAGAGTCCAGTGGCGGCGTGCTTTACACCACTGCATCCGATGCTTTGCATTGCACTTGGTGATGTATGGCTTGGATTCAGCTGCTCGGCCATGGAAACCCATTGCATGAAGCTCTCTGCGCACTGTTCTTGAGCTAATCTGAAGGCCACAAGAAGTTTGGAGGTCTGTAGCGATGGACTCTGCAGAAAGTTGGCGACCTCTTCGCACTATGCGCCTCAGCATTCGCTGACCCCACTCCATCAGTTTACGTGGCCTACCACTTCGTGGCTGAGTTGCTGTCGTTTCCAAACACTTCCACGTTCTTATAATACAGCTGACAGTTGACTGTGGAATATTTTGGAACAAGGAAATTTCACGACTGGATTTGTTGCACAGGTGGCATCCTATCACAGTTCCACGCTGGAATTCACTGAGCTCGTGAGAGCGACCCATTCTTTCACAAATGTTTGTAAAAGCAGTCTGCATGCCTAGGTGATTTATTTTATACACCTGTGGCCATGGAAGTGATTGGAACACCTGATTTTGTTTATTTGTATGTGTGAGTGAATACTTTTGGCAGTATAGTGTATATGTATCGGAGTGGGTATACATGTATCTGAGATGAGGTGTGTGCAGGGGATAAATGGTATTTCTGGCCATACATTTCAATATAAACATAAACTGGACAGGCTTTCGGTAAAATCTTAAATTTATTGGAAAGCGTCACATGACATTAAATAAAAGTATCGGTACTCGGTATTGGCGAGTACTTTAAAAAAGTATTGGAACTTGTACTCGGTCCTAAAAATGTGGTATCGGTGCATCCCTATTTTAAAACAGCCAACTTCAATAAAATAAAGGAAGCTCTCAATGTCATTGACGGTCAGAAACTCTTTCATGGGAAAAACACTGAAAATAAGTGGAATATATTTAAACTGACACTATAAAAGTACACGTCACAATATATTCCACTGGATAATAAATATAAAAGAAACAGACTGAAACCAATGTGGCTCAGTAGGAAGGTAACCAAGGAAATGAAAAATAAAAAGAAGGCATTTAAAGTTTTTAAATCTGATAAATCTGAGGCATCCTATAAAGCATATAGGGCATCCAATAAAGCATATAAAAAAGCGATTAGATTGGCTAAACTAGAAAATGAAAAAGAAATAGCCAAAGAGGGGTTGTGGCTTGGGCGCCGACTGACATGGCTGCCTGAGCTCTGTGCTGCGCGCTGATTCCAGCTTTGAACGGCTTCCCTGCTCTCCCTGTCCGGCGATGGGGAAGGTAACTAAGACCCCTGGCACCCAGAAGACCCAGAGCACCGAACTGGCAACAGAAACGCCATCCTTGCGACGCTTCCTGATTGCGCCACATGATCCTCCGGCCGGGCCACCCAAGAAAATGGCGGACGACACGCGGCTGAATGTGGAGCAAGGCCCCTCTCTCACCCCACCTGACACCGCAGAGACAGCTGACCCTGCGGACTTGCTCTCCTTACTAAAAAATGTGCCCACCAGGTCCGACCTCAAAGAGGCCAACGCTCCTCCATAATGGCAGAGCTGCAACATGTCTGCGAGGACATTCAAGGCCTGTCACACCGGGTAGACACTCTGGAGCAGGGAGCTGACACTGTACGATTGGCTCAGGAGGACATGGCGTCGATGTTACAACTTCGTTCCACACAACTGCGCAACATGGCTTTACACCTGGCTGACTTAGATAACAGAGGACGCCACAGTAATCTGAGACTACGTGGCCTGCCAGAAACCGAATCATCTCCTGACCAACTCTCAGGTATGCTGACGGCCTACTTTAATTCCTTACTAGAACGACCTGAGAACATGACGGTGGATTTTGTATGAGCGCACAGAGCTCTCAGGCCTAAAGGCCCCCCTGGGAGCCCACCACAGGACGTTGTGTGCTGCCTCTACGACTTTAGACTTAAAGACATCCTGCGGAAAGCTAGAGAAGCCTCACAATTTTCGTATGAAGGAACGGACCTGCAACTGTTTCCCGATTTATCACTGGCCACGCTGGCATATCGTCGGGCCTTGAAACCTCTCACTACCTTGCTACGTGATCAAAAGCTTCGCTCCTGTTGGCACATGCCCACAGGCCTAGCTGTTCTATCTGACCACGGTTCATTCATCGTTCAATCGCCTGAATATGTGACACTCTTGTCGGAGGAGTTCCAGTTACCCCCACTGCAATTTCCCTGGCCTGACCCGCTCACCCTTTACACACAAAGGTTCTCCTCTCGCCCCTCTCCCGCTGCGACCCGATCGAACCAAAGGGCGCAGGGGCAGACGAACTGGCACTCAGAAATAGGACGACGCACTGGTCTTGTTCCACCACCTCATTCTGGCAATAACCGGTGTCACTTGGCACAACCGTCAGTTCTGGACTAGACGCAACCCATTAACTTTTTATTCCTGGTATTTCTTGGTTCTACTGTGTCTCCCAGTCTCAAGTGTGCTACATGGTTCTCTGACTCTCCTACCTGTACTGGCAGTTACTGTATGGCTCCTTTCAGAGACTAATTTTGATTGCCTATACTAGGATTATCCCATCACGGAGACTGTATTTCACCTTAGGACCTCCTCGAATTGGTGGGACCTTCGTACTCTAACGGGAACCATGCCATGACTTGTAATGCCTGAAAGCCGCACCGAGACTTTGCCCGGTATTACGCAGCCTCCTTATTGGGGTCTTAGCCCCCCCCTTGGTTCCGGTGAAGTTTGTCCTTCCTGCATTGGTTGATCTTTTTGATCTGTTATGTTTTGCCATAATAATGTCTTACTTATTCTACATGAATCGTTGCGCTCCCCAATGTTTAGTCTTTTCAGCCAGACTTGTCTGGGGCCCACCCGCGTTCCCCACCGATGTAGGTGACTTCCAGGAGTGTGAACCGACTCCAGGTGATTTCACCTGGGTTGCTGCCACACCCGTCAACCTCTGCCTCTTTTTGTATTTTTCTGTACATAGTTTCCCCCTTCCCTTTTTTTTTTTTCTCCTGTTTTGTTTATTTTCAGTCCGTGAACCCAATAATGTCCTCTATACCAGAACCGCCCTTGCTTCCTGCAGACCTGCTCATAGTTTCCATAAATGCTAACAGGCTAAACGTCCCGGAGAAACGTTCGCAGGCCATGTGGGACTTCCGCTCCCGGAAAGCATCAGTGGTTTTTATTCAGGAAACCCATTTTCAAGTCGGCAGGGCACCCACTGTCACTAACTCCCACTTCCCTTTAGGGTTCTTTAGCAATAACGCCGAAGCCAGAACTAAGGGGACTGCCATCTTGTTTCATAAATCGGTACCATTTCAATTGCTTGATTCAGTCACAGATTTGGGGGGACGCTTTGTTTTTGCGAAGGGCCGTATCCTGGATCAGGTTTACACCTTCGCTACCTGTTATGCTCCCAACAAAGCCTAACACAGGTTTCTATCATCCACCTTGCGGGCCCTGGGGGACTTCTCAGAGGGTGTGGTGGTGTTAGGGGGTGACCTGAACATACCACTGGAGCCTTCCTGGGACAAATCAACGAGACGCTCCTCCACTCCACCACACATCTTGGGCTCATGCCATCACTCGCTACCCTTGCTCAGATTGGTAGATTGCTGGCGCGCTTTACACCCGACTGATAAGGATTACACATTCTACGCTCCCCCGTCCCAGACCTACTCCAGAATTGACTACATATTTGTGTCTCACAACCACCTTCCCATATTGCGCCACACGTCCATAGGCACCGCGACCTGGTCTGGCCACGCCCCAACATCCATCACCATCCTCTCAACCCTGTAGCGCCCGACGGTGCCTAACTGGCGTCTTAATGATCCTCTCCTCTCTAATCTGCTGGTGGAGGAGGAGGGTCGGCAAGTCCTGGCTGATTATTTTGAGGAAAATTCAGCAGGGGAGGTGTCATCACCTCTCGTTTGGGAGGCGCATAAATGCGTAATCAGGGGTTTCTTCATTCGCAAAGGGGCTGTGAGAGCTAAATTGCGATCCGCCCAGATGTGTGATCTTCGCCTACAGATAGCCCAGGTCTCCTGACCATAAACGAGATAATGACCCATCCAGCTTGGCGCGCCTGACTGAGCTGCGCAAGTCCTTGGCGGCACTCGTATCCTCTTCTTACCATGGGGCCTACCTCAGATCTAAAGCCTTCTTTCATCTTCATGGGGACAAGAGCAGGAAACTCTTGGCGCGCATGCCGGCCAAAAAACGCTCAACTACTTATATTGCTAGGTTACGGGATACTAGCAGACGCCACAACTCCTCCCTGCAAAGCTGCTACAAATTGTCCGTGATTATTATGCTACTCTGTATGACCTGAGGGGTGGGGTAGATCCTTGCCTACCTGTCCAAACACTCCACCAGACGTGTTTCTGAGCAAACAGCTGACCTTCTTGACAGTCCATTGACAGCGGAGGAGCTAGCCCAGGCCCTCAAATCATCGAAATCGGGCAAGAGCCCAGGACCTGACGGCCTACCTATTCGGTATTATAAACGGTTTGCCGCGCTATTATCCCCGTATCTTCTCTCGGCACTCAATGACCTGACTAAAAGGTATTTCAATACCCGCTCAGACTTTGGGGGCGAATATCACCCTCTTGCCGAAGGAGGACAAGAATCTTGATTACTGTGCTAGCTACAGACCCATCTCATTATTGAACTGCGACTTGAAATTATTTGCTAAGGTCTTGGCGGACAGGCTTAAGCCTTTCCTTCCTGACCTGATACACGCAGACCAGGTGGGGTTTAATCACAGGCTGTGAGGCCCGGGACAACACCATGCAAACACTCAAACTCATGCATCACGCCCATCGCTCCTCCCAGGAATTGGTTCTTCTGTCCACGGACACGGAGAAGGCCTTCGATAGGGTGATAAAATCCCAGTCCACCCCATCTCTCACACATGTGGGCCTTGGCCCCAATCTCCGCGCCTGGATAGGAGCCCTCTACGGGGACACGACTGCTCGTGTCTGCGTAAACGGCGTATTCATTGCTCTGTTCACTATCCGAAATGGCACTCGGCAGGGGTGTCCTATCTCCCCCTGCTGTTTGTCCTGACTTTAGAACCTTTCTTGACTGCTATTCGATCAGATCCTGACATCACAGGGGTCGAGGTGGGCCTTCAACAACATAAGGTAGCAGCGTACGTGGACGATTTATTGTTTTTTGTGACGCGACCCGAGATATCACTACCTGGACTCATGACAGCCTTTGGAGGTATACGGTCATCTATCTAACCTCCGCATTAATTTCTCTAAATCAGGAATATTTTGGTCCCGGTCCGTAGGGCCCTAGCTCTCCAACCACACTTTGCTTTTCAATGGGCCACTGACAAGATTAAATACCTGGGGATTTGGCTCTCGAAGCAGAGTTCTAACTTATTTCGAGATACTTTTCCCCCAATTCTCCAGTCAATTCAACGTGACCTGGCGACTTGGAACTACCCGCATGTCTCATGGCTAGGCCATATAGCGGTGATCAAAATGAACATACAACCCAGAATCCTCTACCTCATGCAGACGATCCCCATAGCACTCCCTAGCGCATTCCTTGCCTCATTGCAGACCATAGTCACTAAATATATTTGGAGAGGCCAGCAACAGCGACTGAGCTACCAGGTCCTTACCCGATCCAGAGCAGATGGGGGTTTAGCTTTGCCCAATTTTTCACACTATCATAGAGCCTGCCACTTGCAACAGGTAGTGGAGTGGACGAGCGAGGGATCAGCCAAGCTGTGAGTAGTGGAACAGGAGATGGTGGGGACTCCCATGGCAGTACTCCCGTGGTTGCCGCAGGGGCGGGGGGGGGAGATTGGCCAGATCGTCCCCATTTATATGGGCAACCTTCAGACTTTGGCGGCTCACTGCTGATAAAGCGGGCCTTAACTCCTTTCTTTCCCCTATGTCACCTGTAATTTATAACGAAGACTTTCAACCGGGAATGGACCCCCATTCGGTCCAGCGCCTGGTCCAAGTGTTGACACCCCGCTTGTTACATTTCTTTGACTCCAAAGGGCGCCGGCCTTTACAAGAACTGACGGGTGACAGGCCGACATCTTTCCTACATTCGTTTCACTATGCTCAAGTTAGTCACTTCTTTGACCGTATACCTCAACGGCAGTGGCGTCACTAGGGTTGGTGTCACCCGGTGCGGTAACTTATGGTGTCACCCCCCCGAGTTTTAAAGATTTTTTTTAACTACTCTTACTCCTAAATCAGTACTCCCATATAACACTGAATGCTCATACACACAGCGCACATTACTGTGAGGTTTATTGCTGTGGAGCTCTCTCATATGCTCACACAAATTTTTGCCAACTGCCAGCAAGTACGTTGCCTGTTCGAAGGCAGTGAAAGCACACATGGATATATATTGCCCCCAGCAGCTCTGGATATATTGCCCCCAGCAGCTCACCCATGGATATATATTGCCCCCAGCTCATATATGGATATATTTCCCCAGTTCACAGTTATATATTGCCCCCAGCAGCTCACCCATGGATATATATTGCCTCAGCTCACATATGGATATATTGCGCCTCAGCTCACATATGGATATATTGCCCCAGACCAGCTCACACATGGATATATTGCCCCAGACCAGCTCACACATGGATATTGCCCCAGCTCTCATGGATACTGCCCCCAGCACACATGGATATGCCCCAGCTCTCATGGATATGCCCCAGCTCCTCTCATGGATATACTGCCCCAGCTCCTCTCATGGATATACTGCCCCAGCTCCTCTCATAGATATACTGCCCCAGCTGCTCTCATGGATTTTGCCCCAGCTCCTCTCATTGATATTGCCCCAGCTAATGGATAATGCCCCCAGCTCATGGATACTGCCCCAGCTCATGGATACTGCCCCAGCTCATGGATACTGCCCCAGCTCATGGATATACTGCCCCAGCTCAAGGATATACTGCCCCAGCAGCTCATGGATATGCCGCCCCCAGCTCATGGATATACTGCCCCAGCAGCTCATGGATATACTGCCCCAGCAGCTCATGGATATTGCCCCAGCTCATGGATTTGCCCCAGCACATGGATACTGCCCCAGCTCATGGATATTGCCCCAGCTCATGGATATGCCCCCAGCTCATGGATATACTGCCCCCAGCTCATGGAGTATTCTGCCCCAGCAGCTCATGGATATACTGCCCCAGCAGCTCATGGATATACTGCCCCAGCAGCTCATGGATACTGCCCCAGCTCATGGATATTGCCCCAGCTCATGAATATGCCCCCAGCTCATGGATATACTGCCCCCAGCTCATGGATATACTGCCCCCAGCTCATGGAGTATTCTGCCCCAGCAGCTCATGGATATACTGCCCCAGCAGCTCATGGATATACTGCCCCAGCAGCTCATGGATATACTGCCCCAGCAGCTCATGGATATACTGCCCCAGCAGCTCATGGATATACTTCCCCAGCAGCTCATGGATATACTGCCCCAGCAGCTCATGGATATACTGCCCCAGCAGCACATGATATACTGCCCCAGCTCATGGATATACTGCCCCAGCAGCTCATGGATATACTGCCCCAGCAGCTCATGGATATACTGCCCCCAGCAGCTCATGGATATACTGCCCCCAGCAGCTCATGGATATGCCCCAGCTCATGGATACTGCCCCAGCTCATGGATACTGACCCAGCTCATGGATACTGACCCAGCTCATGGATTTGCCCCAGCTCATGGATACTGCCCCAGCACATGGATATGCCCCAGCACATGGATATGCCCCAGCACATGCATATGCCCCAGCTCATGGATATGCCCCAGCACATGGATATGTCCCAGCTCATGGATACTGTCCCAGCTCATGGATATACTGCCCCAGCTCATGGATATACTGCCCCAGCTCATGGATATACTGCCCCAGCAGCTCATGGTTATTGCCCCAGCTCATGGATATATTGCCCCCAGCTCATGGATATATTGCCCCCAGCTCATGGATATGCCCCAGCTCATGGATATACTGCCCCCAGCTCATGGATATACTGCCCCCAGCTCATGGATATACTGCCCCAGCAGCTCATGGATATACTGCCCCAGCAGCTCATGGATATACTGCCCCAGCAGCTCATGGATATACTGCCCCAGCAGCTCATGAATATACTGCCCCAGCAGCTCATGAATATACTGTCCCAGCAGCTCATGGATATTGCCCCAGCTCATGGATACTGCCCCAGCACATGGAATGCCCCAGCAGCTCATGGATATGCCCCAGAAGCTCATGGATAATGGCCCCAGCTCACCTCCGCCACGTGTTCGCTCCCTCTGAGCGTCCGGCGGTGCGCAGCTTGGGCGCTCGCCTGGGGGAGCCACGTGACCAGCCGCGATTGGCTGGTGACGTGTTTCCCCCAGGCGAGCGCCAAAGCTGCATGCTTCGGACGCTCGCAGGGAGCGAATACGCGGCGGAGTGTGAGACACCCGCCCTTAGGGTGACGGTGTCACCCTAAAGGCGGGTGTCACCTGGTGCGGGCCGCACCCCCCGCAGCAACGCCCCTGCTCAACGGCACCAATTGGTACGTCAATTGACCACTTTTGAGAGGTTATGTTGCTGTAAACAGCCTCTCTCCCATGGTCTCTCTTTGCTTTTCTCTCTTCTGAGGAAGGCATCTTCAGATGTTCCGCCTCCCTATGTGGGTAAATGGGGATCAATGCTAGACATAGTGCTTTCTGACAAACAATGGTCCAAACTCTGTGACTTGACGCATCACTGTTCCACATCTAGCAAGTCGCAGGAAACGGCGTCCAAGGTTCTCAGCTTATGGTATTGCACTCCAGACAAGATCAACAGCTTCTGTCCCCTAGTTCCAGCACAGTGTTGGCGGTGTGGGGAGGAGCTAGCTACTATGTTACATATCTGGTGGGATTACCCGAACATTCAGCCCTTCTGGGCCAAGATCTATGAGATCCTTTTGAAATTTGTGGAGCCACCCCTTGCTTTCTCCCCGGCAGCCTTGCTGCTGCACCACAATGAGTTCCCTATCTCTTTTTACAAATGTTCGCTCGCAATCCGCATACTTAATACTGCTAAAGCCCTAATTCCCCTTTACTGGAAACAATGTGTGTACCCTCCCATGTCCCTCTGGTATACCTGTATGGAGGAGCTTCATTCTGTTGAATATCTGATGTTCAGTGCATCCGATCGTCTAGGACAATATTCTACAATCTGGTCCCTTTGGGTAATGACATCTTCATCTCGAGAATTCCGAGCCATCTGACGAGATCCAGCCAAAGGGCCAAGCTACACCCTCTGTCCATGCCCCTCCCCCCCCATAGATTCCCTAGATGGCGCAAACGGTTCACTTTCCCTCCCTTTTCTTCCCCCATGTATAACCTTTTGTTTTTGCTATTGTTTTTATTTTTTTTTGCTTAACAAATGCTTGCTGTGATAACATAGTTAATTCATGTTTTTGTGGTCCTGCGTGACCATCATTTATTGCCTGCACTTAGGAACCTGCGAGTTCCAACCTATTTTTGATGCTCTAAATTTTCGAATAAAAATATATTTACAAATCTTGCAAGTAGTCAGAGGAAAACCAATGAGTGTTATCTTTTAAAGCAGTTGCAGGTCTCTGTTATAGCATGTTAGTTACAATGCTGCTGAGTATGCTTTCCCAATGTATAGTGTCTGGTCCTTCAGCTTAGGAGACTATACTTCGAGAACTCCTTAAGTCTCTGCTTGTACACTGTTTTTGTTTTTTCTTTGGGGGGGATGTCTTTATTTCAAGGGGAGTTCTAATCACTAACACTCCCTACTGTACATCTTACTGTCTAAATTAAAGCATTCAGCTAAACTATTTAAAAATGTATCTCCTGTTAAACACAATTAAAATCATATGAGCGTTGGGGTGTTGTGTAACCCATTAAATGCACTGAGACCCAAGGAAAAAAGTCTTCAACTCTATTTTTCTTTTATGGGGGTTACGTTTGGCATTGGGTTGTTGTATTGTTTCTCACCTTTTATTCAAGCTTTGGATATTTTCATTTGTAGTGTTTTGTTCCATGTTTTCCAATTTTAAAACGTTTGGACAAGCAGGTAATGACCTTTCCTAATAAACTGACTCTCTAAAGAAAAAAAATAAATATATATATATATATTTACAAAAATAAATAAAAATAGCCGAAGAGAGCAAGACCAACCCTAAAAGATTCTTTATGTACATTAATTCTAAAACACCCAAGAGTGAAAATGTAGGTTCACTAAAATCTGAGTCAGGGTTATTGTTAACTGAAGATCGAGATAAGGCAGAAATTTTGAATGATTATTTTTCTTCAGTATTTATCGAAGAGAAACCTATAACAGGAGACATGAAATTCATTAATAAAAACTTACTAATACAAAGTGACTGGTTGACTCAGGACAAGGTTTTGCAGCAATTAAACAATGTGAATGTGAATAAAGCCCCAGGGCCAGATGGAATTCGCCCGCGATTACTAAGGGAGCTATGTGTTGAAATATTTAAATCTTTCAAGACTCTCTACTTTCAGGAATCGTACCAGAGGATTTGAGAAAAGCTGACGTGGTCCCTATATTTAAGAAAGGTTTAAAATTTGTGCCTGGGAATTATAGACCTGTGAGCTTAACATCTGTAGCTTGGAAAGTAGGAGTTACTAAGGGGTACTAAGGGATAATATTGAGGAGTTACTAAGGGATAATATTCAGGAATTTATTGGGAGGTATAATGTAATTGGCAAAAATCAGCATGGTTTTATGAAATACAGATCATGTCAGACTAACCTAATTGCTTTCTATGAGCTATGAGGAAGTAAGTAGAAGTATAGATCAGGGGGTCGCAGTGGATGTGATTTACTTGGATTTTGCCAAAGCTTTTGACACAGTTCCACACAAGAGGTTACTATTTAAATTAAGAAAAATTGGACTAGATGAAAATACTTGTTCTTGGATAGAAAACTGGCTAAAAGATTGGTACATTTTCAAGATTGACATCAGTGGTAAGTGGTGTCCCTCAGGGATCTATTATAGGACCAATTCTATTCAATTTATTTATAAATGACCTTGAGATAGGCATCGAAACAGTGTTTGCAGATGCCACAAAACTAGGAAAAGTAATACAATGTGAGCAGGATGTTAGATTGGGGGACTGGGCACTTAAATGGCAGATGAAATTTAATATAGATAAATGAAAAGTTATGCACTTTGGAGTGAAGAACACACAAGCAACTTATACCCTAAATGGTACGGAGTTAGGGAAATCAAAGCAGGAGAAGGATTTGGGAATAATCATAGACTTCAAACTAAGTAACAATGTGCAATGTCAAACAGCAGCCGCAAAGGCCAGCAAGGTATAGGCATTAAAAGGGGAATTCACTCTCTGAATGAAAACATAATTTTGCCTCTGTATAAATCAATGGTAAGACGCACCTTGAATATGCCGTGCAATTTTGGGCACCTGTCTTAAGAAAGGATATTATAGCGCTAGAAAAAGTGCAGAGACGGGCGACTAAATTAATAAGGGGAATGTAAGGTTTAAGTTATGAGGAAAGACTAACAAGCTTAAACCTGTTTAGTTGAGGAGAAACGGCACCTTAGAGGGGATCTGATAACCTTATATAAATAAATACAAGGCCATTATCAACCATTGTCTGGAAACCTATTCATTAACAGGACTATACACGGGAAACGAGGTCACCCGTTTAGACTGGAAGAAAGGAAATTCAGCCTAAAGCATAGGAAGGGTTATTTTACGGTGAGAACAATAAAGCTGTGGAATTCTCTGCCTGTTGAGGTGGTTGGGTCAGAGACTGCACAGACGTTTAAAAAAGACTGGATGATTTCCTGCAGACACAGAATATTAAGGGTCATAATATTTAATGTATGGGTAAGCTTCTAGATCCAAGGAGAAATCTGACACCATTCTGGGGTCAAGAAGGAATTTTTTCCCAGTGTGTTGCATATTGGCGAGCGCTTCAGACTGGGTTTTTTGCCTTCTTTTGGATCAACAGCAGTTGGTGATGTGTGAGAGGCTGAACCCAATGGACACATGTCTTTTTTCAGCCTATGTAACAATTGACTCACATCCTATTCTCCTCTAAAGACCTAATTTGCATGTGTGAAGTTGCTGTGTTCCTCAGACTTCACGTCTCCCAGGTGTATCAATTTAAATAGCCTGATAGCAGATTGCTGGCCAGCTCTAGAAATAAGCTTGGAGGCCTAGCTCATAACTTCAATCAGCTTTGAGGCTCCCCACATGCCCTGTTTTGAAGTGGCAAAAGGACTTAATAACTGGACTTAGAAGCTACAAACACCGACTGACATGAACTCACTATCTGGTAACCTGCTCTAACCGCCCTTTTGCAACATGTTCTCTATGTCCTTTCTGCTTTTTCTATCTGCCCTTTTCCTAAAACGCTCAGCAAGCTCTTACAGTAAATGTAGCAACAACCCCCACACCATTTATATCTCTACCTCTCTCCTCTCATCCCCCAATGCTGGCCTCTCATGAACGGCTTCATTTCCTCAGGAACCTCTACCCACCTAACTCTCGTATCCCAAACTCCTCTCTCCTATAAGTCCCAGTCTCGTCTATGCTTCCTCACACTCCTATTACTGCTCGCTGCCGGTGACATCAATCCTAATCCTGGCCCCATAACAATCCCCAAACCTTCTAGGCCTTGCCTACTTCCTTGCAGCAATACCTCCAGATCTCGCATAATCTGTTTTCTGTTAACCCAATTCTCTTTCTCCTGCACCCTCTGCAACGCCCGTTCAGTCTGCAATAAACTCACAACCGTCCATGACATGTTTCCCTCAAACTCTTTCAATCTTCTAGCGGTACCTGAAACCTGTCTCTCCTCCTCGCACACTGCCTCCATTGCTGCCCTTACACACGGCGGTCTCCACGTTAGTCACACTCCTAGGCTGGGTAGTGTTGGGATCCTGCTTTCTCCCACCTGCACCTATCGGTACCTACCCTCGCCGCCTCTCTGTCCTTCTCCTCCTTTTGAAGCTCACTTTTGTTTACACCTGTTCTCCATTCTCTCTCAGAGTTGCTGTTATCTATCGCCCACCTGGACTAATCTCCCAGTTCCTCGACAATTTTGCAGCCTAGACATCTCACTTCCTATCATCTATTGTACCAACACTAATTCTAGGCAACTTCAATATTCCCATCGATAACCCGCCACTGCAAAATTTTTCTATTACATCCTCCTTTGGTCTCTCACAGTCCACTGTTTCCTCTACTCACCGTGATGGACACCATCGACTTGGTGTTTTCCTACCTCTGCAACATTTCAGACTTCACCAAATCAGCCATTCCCCATTTCTGACCACTGTATGCTCTCCTTTAATATCAACCCGTCAACGGAACCAACCTCCTCTCCTACATCCCACCCGGAGGAATCTCCAGGCCTTGGATCCTCTGCAATTCTCCAATCTCATTCAAAGTCCCCTATCCCACACTAACACCATAACATGTTCCGACTGTGCCACATCCCACTATAATAACGCTCTCTCCTCTGCTCTAAAGTGCAGTTTCAGCCCTGGCACTCTAAGCAGACACGCTACTTGCAGAGATGCTCCCGCGCTGCTGAGCGTGCCAGGTGGAAATCTGGCTCTCCATCCACTGCAGAATTAAATTCAAAATCCTTACCCTGACCTACAAAGCTCTCACTAACTCTGCTCCCCACTACCTGTCCTCACTAATCACCAAAAACACCCCAGCCCGCTCCCTAAGGTCAATCAGTGACCTGCACCTAGCTTCTCCCCACATCACCTCTTCCCATGATAGACTGCAGGATTTCTCAAGCGCAGCCCCATCCTGAGGAACGCCCTACCTTGTACTGTCAGACTTTCCCCTAGTTTCCCTTCCTTCAAATGCTCCCTTAAGACATTCCTATTTATCGAAGCCTACCACCCGACTCACTGATACACCTACATCACTGCCCCAAACAGTCCATCACTCTCACCTTGCAGTCCTCTCCTCCGGTTTCCAACCCCAACCCTTCTAGATTGTGAGTTCCCATGGGAATAGGGCCCTCGTCACCTTCTGTACCGTTTGTCAAATGTTGTTCAATGTATTGTAACCCTGACTATACTGTGCCCATTGTACAGCGCTGCAGAATATGCTGGCGCTATATAAATAAAGTATAATATCTATAAGTTCCTTCTCCGCCGTTACACAACTTCTCTTCACCTTGCCAAACAAACTTACTTCTCTCATATCTTCACTTTCTTCCAACCCTAAAAGACTGTTCTCAACCTTCAACTCTCTCCTCTACCCGCCTGCGCGATCTCCCTGACTACGTCATAAAGAAAATTATCACAATCCTTAACAAAATCCCAGCACAAGCATATAGCACTTCTCCTCCCCCAGCCAACCCCACCTCGACTCTCTGCCCCAACCACGGAGGATGAAGTCCATTCTCTACTGTCTTCCTCACGCCTGCCCACTAGACCCTATCCCTTCACACCTACTATCTTCTCTGTCCTCATCTATCACTCCTGCTCTTACTAACATTTTCAACCTATCCCTTTCTTCTGGGTCATTCCTTTCAAGCATGTCACTATCACACCCATGCTCAATAAACCCTCCATCGACCCACATTCTCCTTAAAACTACCGTCCAATTTCGCTACTCACAAATCTGGCTTCATTTAAATGCTCCCTCAAGACCCTTCTGTTTAGGGAAGCCGACTACCTGACGCCATAACAAAACATCCGACCAACCTAAAAACACTCCTCACCTCTCCCTACATTAACTCATCACTTCAGTCCCCCCTCCTGTTTCTCACCACTAAGGCTAAGGTCAGACGAAAGCAGTTTTAACATGCGTTTAGCTGCACGAAATCACGGCCGTGCTAGCAGCAAATGACGTCCAATGCCGGGGAACATACGACGAACGGCCGCACAACAGTTCGTCCGCGCAACGCAAGTGGCAAACGAACGCATTTTTTCGAGAACGTCAAACCGCTACTACTGCCGTACAGAGTGCGCTGCGGCCACATAGCGGCGTGTTTGCGTGATTGGGAGACGTCAGACGCTGCACACGTCCGGCCAACATAACGTCCAGACGCAAAAAGGGTTTTATCGATGATCCGTACAAAATCACGGACGAAAATGCGCATCGTATGACCGCTATCGCGTATTCCGTGAAAAAATACGTCCATTCGTTCGAACGCACTTTTTCACGGACAACGTGAAAAATGCGTTCGTCTGACCCTAGCCTAAGATTGTAAATTCCCACGAAAATAGGGCCTTCCGTCCTCCTGTATCTGCTGGCGGGAATACTGACCCTCCTACTGTATGTATTGTAGAATTGTCCTGTCTTTACCCACTGAACCTTTGTACAGCGCTGCAGAATGTGTTGGTGCTTAATAATAATAATCTACTACTGATCTGCCTCTGAAATGTCTCCTGGGTCACACAGCTCCAGGGGGATTTAATATCAGCAGGAATATGGCAATCTCATGGAATCTCTTACCTCTCCAGTCAGCAGAAAGATCATCTCCAGAGTTAGATCCAGGATCCTCTGGCTCAGCGGATCCCTGGCTGTGTCTGGATTCATTATCACAGGTTACCTGGACGCCTGAATCTTGTGGAGGAAGAATTAGAGGAAGCACAATGTGTCTGGAATAAGAGAATAACATGCGTGTCAGAGCTGACCTGATTTGGTCTGAAACAGAGATGATATACTGTGTGCGCGGCGTGACAGGCCAGAGGATGCGGCGTTCATACAGAGTCATTACAGCGCCGCTTTATAGTGCCAGGGGGAGTGTGGGGATTGGAAAGGGTTAATTGGACCTGCTTGGGAGGAGCCACACACTGTAATTCCCATGATCCTTAGCCAGGTGAAACGTCCCCATGTTTAAGTGATGGCAGAGTTCCTCCCTGCGCGACGACTCGCACGGCGCTGTAATGGAGCTACGCAGCTATGAGAGCTGCGCCATGACTGTCCCACAATGACACCAGACAGCTTTCCATGCAATAACCAGAATGTGGGACATGGCGCCCACACATACCAGAGCATTTTCTCCCAGGCCATCTGCCCTGTCTGTACTACAACTGTGTGTGTTCTCTCCAGTCACATGGGGGTGTGAGCAGCCTCATGGAACCCCTAGTAAGGGGCCAGGGCCGGACATTTCTTGCACATCCTCAGCTTCTCACACACACCATTTCCTACAGCAACACAGGGGGAGGGGCGCGCTCTGATGACATCACAGCTCATGTGGCTGGCTGCAGGGCTCCTCATGGGGGAGGGAAATGGCAGACTGTGAGCTGTCTCGATCTAGCACTGAGGGGCTGCAGTTTTTCTCCGCCCCCCAGAAGGTCCTTTGACCTCACAGCAGATTAGATCAGGGAAGTCACATGGAACAATTGCCCCCATGCTGCAGTTCACACCCCATGTGACTGGTGGGGCCACACAGAGACAGGGCTGCTGCTCCCAGCATATTCTACAGGACATTAATATGTTAGTGATATGTGAGGAGGAGAGGGCTGCTCTATAAAGTCTATATAGTATGAGGGGAACGTAGGCTTCAGTTTGTCACTGATCCGGGCGTCCAGGTAACCTGTGATAATGAATCCACACACAGCCAGGGATCCGCTGAGCCAGAGGATCCTGGATCTAGCTCTGGAGATGATTTTTTTGCTGACTGGAGAGGTAAGAGATTGCATTAGATTACCATATTCCTGCTGATATTAAATCCCCCTGGAGCTGTGTGACCCAGGAGACATTTCAGAGGCAGATCAGTAGTAGATTCATGTTAATACCTGTCGTGTAAATAAAGGTTACAACACATTATGGAGATAATACACTGGGGGGGCGGGGGGCCGACCTGTTTATACCTCTCTATATTGGAGTCCCTCTCAATGTTTAGGGTCATATGGTGGTGAAGATCCATGAGATGGTCAGTGACAGTGGCCGTCGCCAAATATCAGAAGGACACGGCAGGAGCCAAAGCTTCAATACGGAGCCTCCACCTCACTCAGGAATCCATGAGCAAAACCATGAGAAGATTCTGGAGCTGAGCAATCAGATCATCCGTCTGCTGACTGGAGAGGTGAGGTTGCTGGGAATGGGACATTATACGCTAACACCAAGGCATGTGTCTGGATGGTGACTGTGTCATTGTGTGTGTCAGGTTCCTATACGCTGTGAGGATGTCACGGTCTATCTCTCCATGGAGGAGTGGGAGTATGTGGAGCGACACAAGGAGCTCTATGAGGACATCATGATGGAGGATCACCAGCCTGTTATTACACTGGGTAAGAGATGCTTTAATTCTCATCTTTGTGTCCAATCCCAGAGCAACGTGACCCAATAAACCCCTGAAATGTTGGCTGTGCCGTGTAATAGACGTGTTCCTAAATGAACGTCTCACGTGTTACTGTGATTTTTCCCTCCAATAGATAAATCTGTATCCTGTGAATTTCACACTTCGGTTTCTTTATGGGATATTATTGGATGTGAAAATGGAAGTGAAATTATAAGCAATAATGTGGAAAAGGATTTGAACAAGACGAGAAAAGGACGAGCTGAACCCACAGAATATTCACCCACTGATATTAAGGAGGAACTGGCCTCATGTGACGAAGGAAATCTCACAGACAGCGACATGTATGAACCCCCAGAACATACACAAACTTTATGCTCAGATGATAATATTGGAGAATATTTAAAATCCAATCCAAACCCAGATGAAATAAACCATAGCGAGTCCTTAATAGAATCCAGAAAGCCAGATCACAGTATATATTATACAGATCTCCTTACTCCTAATTCAGTTTATAAAAGACATTCAGCGCCTTCTTCTGAAATGGGGAAAGCCTCATATTCTGAATCTGACCCTGTGATACATGAATCAAATTACATAGAAAAACAACCATTTTCAGCAATGTTTAGGGGAGAGAATTCTGCCCCAAAACTGGGCCTTACCCTCCAACATGTTTACACCCTACAGCAACCCTTCTCTTGCTCTGAATGTGGGAAGCATTTTACAGACCATATTGCTCTTAAAAATCACCATGGGATTCACACAGGAAACCCACTATTTAAATGCACTGAATGTGGGAAATGCTTCAGTCATGCCACAAATCTTGCAAAACATAAAATGATTCACACAGGAGAAAAAACATTTAAATGTGATGTATGTGGGAAATGTTTTACCCAGGCTTCATATCTTGCAGGACATAAAAGGATTCATACAGGAGAAAAACCATTTATTTGTACTGGATGTGGGAAACGTTTTAATAGATCGTCAAATCTTGCACAACATATAAGGATTCACACAGGAGAAAAACCATTTAAATGTGATGAATGTGGGAAATGTTTTACCAAATCCTCAAATCTTGCAAAACATATAATGATTCACACAGGAGAAAAACCATTTAAATGTGATGAATGTGGAAGATGTTTTACTCAGGCTTCATCTCTTGCAGGACATAAAATGATTCATACAGGAGAGAAACCATTTATTTGTACTGAATGTGGGAAATGTTTTACCGGATCCTCAGATCTTGCAGCACATAAAAGGATTCACACAGGAGAGAAACCATTTTTTTGTACTGAATGTGGGAAATGTTTTACCGGGTCCTCAAATCTTGCAAGACATATAAGGATTCACACAGGAGAAAAACCATTTAAATGTGATGAATGTGGGAAAGGTTTTACAAAGTCCTCAGTTCTTGCAGACCATAAAAGGATTCACACATGACAAAAAACATTTAACCTCTTAATGACACAGGACATGCTGTGCCTTCCTGCAGCAAGTGGGCTTTAAAGCCGTGGGATGGGATAGCACGTCCTGTAAATTTGATTCCCCCCTCCCGCCGATATTTCTCCTTCCGGGGTTCTACGCAGACTGACTTCCTTGAAGTCAGTACTGTGTGTTTAGACCTTTCCCAGCACACTGACGTCACTGCGACGGGGGCGATGACGTGGTGGGGAGTGCCTGGAGGGGAGGTCCTCTTTGGACGCCTCTATCGCCGGGGGGTAGACAGTCAAGACAGGCACCGCTGAAAAGGTCACAGTCCGACCTATCCAGCGATGCATTTCTTTAACCCCTTCGGTGCACTGGATGAAAAAAGTCTTAATCAATTCTAACTCGTGGATTTACTTCTATGCACATGGTTTCCATCACTGAAGGACTCCCCTCTGTATTTTTGATACATTTCTATTTGGTGTTCACTGGGACTCTCAGAGGGAAGACCACTAAACAGAGAACAGTGATGTAGTGCAGTGTTTTTTTTTATATATAGTTGTATTGCGGCGCATTGCTAAAATATCTATTTTATTTCCTTTTAATTAGACAGATTATATGAGCTGTAAGAAATAAATAGGTAATATCTATATCAGCGACACAAAAGATGTGATAATGGCTTTCAGTTAGAATGATATAGGAAGGAGGAGTTTAATATCAGCACATGATATTAGCACTAATTACACATTAATATTAGGGAGGGAATGATGCTAAGTTTATATATCAGCATTAAGGCAGAAAATAGTAAAGTAAGTGTCTTTGTTTTGTGTTTTAATAAAGTTTCTATGAAGCATAAGAGATATATATGAATCATTTAATATTTCTCTGTATAGATAAAGTCTTTGAATAATATTCACGGTTAATATGTTGTGTTACCATCCAAGAAGAAGTATTATTTATTTAAGTACAGCTTGCTTTATATGTTTTGATTTTTGTGTCCTAAATGAGCAAAATAAAGGACTAGAAAGTTTATATAAAGGATGGACAGTGTCAGGAATCCATGCTCGCCTGTGGGCCGGCGGCATTGTTCGGTGGTTTCCGCTTAGCACGTTGACTCCGTGCTTCTTGAATCCTCTCTTGTTGGTGGCGATATCGATACTGACGCTGCTTGCTTGTGCGCCTCTGCTGATTGTAGCATTATATAAGCTGTTTTATTGCTGTGGATTCGGTGATACGCTCATACACACTGCACATTACTGTCAGGTTTATTGCTATGGAGCTCTGTGATACCAACATACACAGAGCACATTACTGTATTACAGAACTCCACAGCAATAAAACTCACAGTAATGTGCAGTGTATATAAGCATATCACACAGCTCCTCAACAATAAAATTCACAGCAATGTGAGCTCCACAGCAATAAAATTAAAAATAATAAATTAATGTATATTTTAATTGAGAATATAAAGTAAGTACACTAAAACAAATTTAAATATTGATTTGAATTTTAAATTCTGAATTTCTATATTAAAATTCTATATTAAGGTTCTATTAAAATTAATATACGTTATATTAAAATAAACTTTAAAATTTATATTAAAGTGTATTAAAATCTATATTAATTTGTATATTATTAGAATAAATTATTTTAATATTAAATTTAAAATTACTTTCTAAAATGCATATATTAATTTATTATTAAATTAACAATAAACGATACTAATAATGCCCCCTCTCCTGCTTACCTATTGTTCAGGGAGGGAGCCAAATCACTGGTGGTCCAGTGGGCAGAGGTGTGAGAAGGGGGGCATGTCTCCCTGGTGGTCTGGGTGAGAGGGGCCCTGGCACCTCTCGCACTGACCTCCTGACAGTGAATTTAGGCACCGGCACTCTCATACATCATCAGAGTGCACCGGGCACCTCAGACTCATTGGTCACCTGAGCTCAGTGCAAGTGAGGTCTGTGTGCGATTGAAACATTAGGTTATTAACCAGTTGCGTCCAACTGGGTGTCAGTGGAGCAAATTTCAACACCGAGCATTGAACATGTGGCGCAATCCCCTTTTATATAGTCATGTAAACAATTTGAAACCGCGTCTTTATGCAGTATTTTCTATCCAATCACAATCATTACAATTCATTATGCATATTGATATATGTCACACATACATTACGCTAAAGGTTAGCGTAACTAGCAACATGTTGCTCAAGAGAATTATTGCCCGACTCGTAGGCTCTTAAACCTCCATAACAATCTGAGATTAAGATTCTCCCAAGACATTCCATTCCCCTAATGTGGGCACGTTGCTTTCTGACAGTTAACCCTGATCAGTGCCATTTCAATGGCGTCCAGTGCTGCCACAATAACTCACCTGACATAAAAGTAGTGAAGAAGTCAGATGTTAAATCAAAGGACTTTTCATCACACAATGTTAACACAGCTCCATGTAAAGGAACTTGTTATCGATGTGGCGGAGTACACAGGCAGAATACATGTTTCAAATGCAGTTTGCCACACGAGTAAATGTACAGGTCATATACAGACAGTTTGCCAGACATGTAAATGTACAATTCACATACAGTTTGTACAGGATGTGCATATTCTTTGATTTCAGAAGAAACATTTACGTTGTTATGGCCTCATAATGGTCCTTCAGTAGTTCCTTGTGATGTTCAATTCGTAGAGTACAACAAACAGGTTATGGACGTTATGGGTGCTTGCTTTATACCAGTAAAATATGGTATCTTCTGAGGACAATTACAGTCAGGTCCAGAAATATTGGGACATTGACACAATTCTAACATCTTTGGCTCTATACACCACCACAATGGAGTTGGAATGAAACAAACACAATGTGCTTTAACTGCAGACTGTCAGCTTTAATTTGAGGGTATGTACATCCAACTCAGGTGAACAGTGTAGGACGTAAAGCAGTTTGCAGATGTGCCTTCCACTTGTTAAGGGACCAAAGGTAATGGGACAATTGGCTTCTCAGCTGTTCCATAGTAGGTGTGTGATATTCCCTCATTACCCCAATTACAATGTGCAGATAAAAGGCCCAGAGTTCATTTCAAGTGTGCTATTTGCATTTGGAATCTGTTTCTGTCAACTCTCAAGATGAGATCCAAAGAGCTGTCACTATCAGTGATCAAGCCATCATTAGGCTGAAGAAACAAAACAAACCCATCAGAGAGATAGCAAGAACATTAGGTGTGGCCAAAACAACTGTTTGGAGCATTATCAAAAAGAAGGAACACACCAGTGAGCTCAGCAACACCAAAAGACCCGGGAGACCACGGAAAACAACTGTGGTGGATGACCAAAGAATTCTTTCCCTGGTGAAGAAAACACCCTTCACAACAGTTGGCCAGATCAAGAACACTCTCCAGGAGGTAGGTGTATGTGTGGCAAAGTCAACAATCAAGAGAAGACTTCACCAGAGTGAATACAGAGGGTTCACCACAATATGTAAACCATTGGTGAGCCTCAAAAACAGGAAGGCCAGATTAGAGTTTGCCAACCAGCACCTAACAAAGCCTTCACAGTTCTGGAACAAGATCCTATGGACAGATGAGACCAAGATCAACTTGTACCAGAGTGATGGGAAGAGAAGAGTATGGAGAAGGAAAGGAACTGCTCCTGATCCTAAGCATACCACCTCATCATTGAAGCATGGTGGTGGTAATGTCATGGCGTGGGCATGTATGGCTGCCAATGGAACTGGTTCTCTTGTATTTATTGATGATGTGACTGCTGACAAAAGCAGCAGGATGAATTCTAAAGTGTTTCGGGCAATATTATCTGCTCACATTCAGCCAAATGCTGCAGAACTCATTGGACGGCGCTTCACAGTGCAGATGGACAATGACCCAAAGCATACTGCAAAAGCAACCAAAGAGTTTTTGAAGGGACATAAGTGGAATGTTATGCAATGGCCAAGTCAATCACCTGACCTGAATCCCATTGAGCATGCATTTCACTAGCTGAAGACAAAACTGAAGGGAAAATGCCCCAAGAACAAGCAGGAACTGAAGACCGTTGCAGTAGAGGCCTGGCAGAGCATCACCAGGGATGAAACCCAGCATCTGGTGATGTCTATGCGTTCCAGACTTCAGGCTGGGATTGACTGCAAAGGATTTGCAACCAAGCATTAAGAAGGGAAAGTTTGATTTATGATTATTATTCTGTCCCATTACCTTTGGTCCCTTAACAAGTGGGAGGCACATCTGCAAACTGCTGTAAGTCCTACACTGTTCACCTCAGTTGGATGTACATACCCTCAAATTAAACCTGACAGTCTGCAGTTAAAGCACATTGTGTTTGTTTCATTCCAACTCCATTGTGTTGGTGTATAGAGCCAAAGATGTTAGAATTGTGTTGATGTCCCAATATTTCTGGACCTGACTGTACGTTTAATAGTTACTAAGGGACAAAGAGCCAGTTTGCTGGGCAGGGAGTGGTTTGAACCCCTAGGAATCTTGTTAACTGGAGTTCATAATGTATTCATCGCTTCTCTACAGAATGTGATTGATGACTTTAGTGCAGTTTTTGAAGAAAGTCTTGGCATGTATAAAGGTCCTCTTGTTTCTTTTGTATTGGATTCTACAGTACCCCCAATTCGTAAGAAACCACGAAGAGTTGCATTAGCTCTCAGACCTAAAATCGATGTTGAGATTACACGTCTCGTGGAACAAGGTATATTTGAAGCTGTTATTCACCCTAAGTGGTGTACCACAATAGTTCCAGTATTGAAGCCAAATGGTGATGTCAGAATTTGTGCTGACTACAAATGTACAATCAACAAAGCATTGCAAGAGCATCCCTACCAAATTCTAGCTGTCCATCAAATTCTTACTACTTTGGCAAATGCCTTTCCTGTTCTAAACTGGATATGGCACAAGCTTACCAGCAGTTACCTGTGGACGAGGAAGCTGCTGATGCACAAGCAATCATAACACACAAAGGAGCTTTCCGAGCCAGATGTTTACAGTTTAGAGTTTCTATTGCTCCCGGCATATTCCAGAAATTAATGGAGGACCACTTATCTGGACTTCCAGGTGTGGTACCTTATTTTGATGATGTTCTTATTGAAGCAGATTGCATACAGTCCTTGGCTTCTCAGCTACAACTTGTGTTGAAACGTTTTCTTGATGCTGGTCTGAAACGTAAAAAAGGAAAGTATGTTTTTGGGGTAAGCAGTGTGGATTTCCTTGGCTACAGAATTGATGCACATGACATTCATCAAACTGATTCTAAAGTTGAAGCTATTCATAGAGCTCCAGTTCCAACAAGCAAGCCAGAACTGCAAGCTTTCCGGGGGTTACTTAATTTTTACCTGTCAGGGCCTCTGGCCCGCAGGCGTCGCGTACGGCTGCCTCTCCGCTCGCCCAGCATTTCGGCGGGTGATGCGACGAGGCAGCCGACACTACTGCTCGGCGGTACCAGGCGAGCGGTGCTGGCCGGCTCACCTCCTCGGCGCGGTCATGGTCCCCGGGGAGGAGTGAGGCTGAGTGTGCGGCTGCCGGTCTCCGGCAGAGCTCCAGGCTTCAGGCCTTGTGCAGGCCTCTGGCAAGGGACGCGAGCAGCGCTGGTCTCCACCAATATGGCGACCAGGCCGCGTCGCGCTCCGATGATGTCACGGGCCTGCTATTGGATCAGATGGGGTCCATTGGGTATAAAAGAGCAGAAGGCACACTTTCTCATCGCTCCAGTATTGAAGTAGTTCCCCTGGTTTCCTGCTCCTGAGTTGGTTTGCAAGTGGGTTCCATGTATGCAATCTTTTTGCTACTCCTCGCCTTCCAGTTGTGTCCCTTGAGCTCTTTTCCAACCTCATCTGGTGGGGAAAACCATGACAGAATACTGGAGCCAACTATGGAGCTCTCTGACATCGCTGGCGCTTTGGATACCTTGTTCCAACAGGTCTCTTCCCTATCGTGCTCCATCAGGGATCTGCAAAATGGGCACCGTCATCTCCAGGACCAGATCCATACTCTCCAAGCAGCCTCGTCAACTGTGGCGACAGCCGGTCCTTGTTCCTGAACCCCGTATTCCCATGCCAGAATGGTATGCAGGTAGACGAGATCACTATAGAGCATTCTTGACTTCCTGTGAAATATTGTTCTCCTTGAATCGACAAACATACTACAGTGACTTTGTAAAGATTCGTACAACTATATCGCTTCTGACAGGTGAGGCACAAGCCTGGGCACACAATCTACTAAGAACCCAGGACCCTGTACTGGATACCTGGCCTGGTTTTCAGACGGCTATGAGCGCTATGTTTGATGATCCACTTCGGGCTAATATGGCCGAATCCATGTTACGGACAATACGGCAGGGACGTCGCCCAGTCGAATCTTACGTGACCGAGTTCCGCCATTATGCATGCGAATCAGGCTGGAATGACACCGCTCTCATTAGCCAGTATCGACTTGGACTCTCTGATGCTTTGAAAGATGAAATCTCTCGCTTGGGTACCCCATCATCTTTGGAGGCTCTTATCCAGACATCTATTCAACTGGACAGACAATTACGGGAGAGCTAGGGAACGCTCCGCATATCATGTCCCAGTGTCTCGTCCTTCTGTTGTTTCTCCACCAGGTACCCAGTTGGCTCTACCAGCACCAGAGGAACCCATGCAGGTCGGGTTTGCCCAGGGGAGGATATCACCTGAGGAGAACCATCGTCGAAGGGTTAATAACCTCTGCCTCTACTGCAGACAACCAAATCATACAGGCTTGTGCCCAGAAAAGAATCGAGGAAGGACAGATAGCAGCAAACCTTCCCTTCATTTATTGAATGTATCACCCTCCAACATCTTCAGTCCTCACCTCTCCATACCTCTTGTCTTGCAGCTGGGAGAGAAGACGTTTACCCAGCTCGCGCTAGTTGATTCCGGGGCCGGTAGCAGTTTCATGGATAAATCCTTGGCAGATGCATTATGTATACCCCTTCCATTGCATATTCAAGTAGTCGATCGTTCTTCATTACCTTCGGGTCCAGTGATACAGGAAACCATGCCGGGTCATGTTACTAGCGGCCCAAGACATGCTGAGTCTATTGTTTTTGATGTGGTACCATCACCAGTGTTCCCCATAATATTAGGGCTCCCTTGGCTTTCGATTACATGACCCCCGCATATCCTGGTCCAAGGGTATACTTACGTTTTCGGCTTCCCGTTGTTCCACACAGGAATGTGGTAACGAATGCCCCACTCTGTTTACGGTGTTGGATGCTAATATGGTACCTCAATATAATACAACCTTACCTAATGCCTATGTTTCTTTTTCAGATGTTTTTGATGAAGGAGGAGCTGAAACATTGCCCCTGCAGAGAGCATATGATTGCCCGATTGACCTTCTGCCAAGCGTTTCCATTCTTTACGGCCGCTTGTATCCCTTGTCTGAACCAGAATTGAGAGTGTTGAAAGAATACATCGAAGAGAATTTGAAGAAAGGCTTTTTGCGACACTCTACATCTCCGGCTGGAGCCGGTATATTTTTCGTTTCAAAGAAAAATGGAGGATTACACCCCTGTGTGGACTGCCGGGACCTGAATCGTATCAAGATAAAGAACAGGTATCCCCTTCCGCTGATTCCAGAACTAATTGAACGTCTACGAGGAGCAGTGATTTACTCCAAGCTGGATTTAAAGGGTGCCTACAATCTGGTCCGGGTACGAAGTGGTGATAAATGGAAGACGGCTTTCAGATCTCGATATGGCCATTTCGAGTATATGGTCATGCCCTTCGGCCTGTGTAACGCACCAGCAACGTTTCAGCATTTTTTGAACGACATATTCAGGGATTTACTGGATAGCTATGTAGTAGTATATCTGGATGATATACTTATCTTTTCTTCATCGCTCAGTGAACATAGACAACATATGACAACTGTTCTTCACCAACTACGCACACATCGACTGTTTGCTAAGATTGAAAAATGTGTGTTCGAGACCGATAAGATCGACTTCCTTGGCTTCGAGCTCACTCCTGGATGTGTAGCTATGGATCAGAAAAAGGTTGAAACCATAAAAACCTGGCCATGCCCTCGAGACAAAAAGGCGGTACAACGTTTCATCGGTTTCGCCATCATCGGCATCACAGAACGGAAAGGCGGATGCGCTTTCCCGTAACTTTGTCACAACCAATCAGTCTGACACCATTGAACCAATTCTGCGCCCCCAACAGTTTCTCGGTGTATCCTCAACATTTATGCAGCAGATAAGAGAACACCAAACCCATCAGGACTGTTCCCGAACATCTCCGCAATCCCGGATGAATGTGCCTCCGGAAGACCGCCTTGCAGTTTTACAGAACTTTCATGATGCTCCTAGTTGTGGACATCCTGGAGTCCTGAAAACCAAAGATCTTATTTCATGCTATTTTCAATGGCCTTGCCTTCTTCAGGATGTCCAACGATATGTCCTTTCTTGTTCTACGTGCGCAAGGATGAAGTCCTCTAACAAAAAACCTACGGGTCTGCTATAGCCTCTTCCTGTACCCGATCAGCCTTGGTCACATGTCTCCATCGACTTCATTGTGGACTTGCCACCATCAAAGTGCTATACCACTATCATGGTGACAGTAGACCGTTTTACAAAGATGGCTCACTTTATTCCGATCCGAGGTCTCCCCACGGCTGCGGAGACGGCATCCTTGTTTTTCAAAGAGATCTTCAAACTGCCTGGTGTCCCTACGTCTGTGGTGTCGGATAGAGGTGTTCAATTCACCTCCAAGTTTTGGAAGCATTTTTGTCAGAGTCTTCATATTTCCGTTGATTTATCCACAGCACATCATCCACATACCAATGGACAAACTGAAAGGGTCCAAACAGTCTCTGGAGACATACATACGTTGTTACACTACACATTTGCCGGACGACTGGTCCGATCTTTTATGCACGGCACAACTTGCATATAACTTCAGCATTCATGATTCCACACATTGTTTTCCACACCTTTCCTGGCCGTGTGTTGCCTCCACCTCCTCCTGTGTCGGTTGCTGGAGCCACCGAGGTTGAGGTGGCTCGTCTTCTTGATTCTCGCCGCCGGCGCGGTGTTCTCCAGTATCTAGTGGAATGGAAGGGTTACGGCCCAGAAGATCACTCTTGGGATCCATGCCCCCGCCCGGATCCGTGCATTCTACGCTGCTCATCCGGGGCATCCGGGTCCATTGCGTGTCCTGAGGCCCCGCTTTCCGGGGGGTTCTGTTAGGGCCGCTGGCCCGCAGGCATCGTGTTCGGCCACCTCCCCACTCGCCCAGCATTCCGGCGGGTGATGCGACTAGGTGGCCGAGTCGACTGCTCGGCGGTACCAGGCGAGCGGTGCATGCCGGCTCACCTCCTCAGCGCGGTCGTGGTCCCCGTGGAGGAGTGAGGCTGGGTGTGCGGCCGCCGACCGGCGGTCTCCGGCGGAGCTCCAGGCTTCAGGCCTTGTGCAGGCCTCAGGCAAGGGATTCGCCGCCGCGCTGGTCTCCACCTATCTGGCGGCCAGGCCGTGTCGCACTCTGATTACGTCACAGGCCTGCTATTGGATCACATGGGGTCCATTGGGTATAAAAGAGCAGAAGGCACACTTTCTCATCGCTCCAGTAATGAAGCAGTTCCCCTGGTTTCCTGCTCCTGAGTTGGTTTACAAGATGGTTCCATGTATGCAATCTGCTTTTTGCTACTCCGAGTCCTCGCCTTCCAGTTGTGTCCCTTGAGCTCTTTCCCTATTCCAATCTCATCTGGTGGGGAAAACCCTGACATTACCATTCTTTCCTGCCTGACAAAGCCACTGTTGCTGAACCTTTGCGTCGTCTTCTGGATAAAGATGTTCCATGGAAGTGGACTGATGTGAATACTACGGCCTTCAATGCTGTTAAACAGCGGTTACCTTCTGACAGTGTACTTGTACACTATGATTTGGAAAAAACATTCACCCTTACCTGCGATTCTTCTCTGTATGGTATTGGGGCTGTATTGAACCATATGTAGCGCTCACTCCCGGAGGAGCCGCTGAAAATGAACCACGGGTCAGTCTCCCCGCACTAGGGAATAAATATACTCCAGCACCGTTGTGGATTTTATAAATTATATAGTTTACTAAAGTAAAAGGCATATAATGAGACACAGTGTTGGTAGATATATTTACAGTATTTCGTAGCGCGGTAAACGCTCAGCGGAAAACAAAATAAGATGCGAATCTTTGCTCCTCTTTCGGATACTAGGGAGTGAGTCCCGAACAGGTTAAGTCCCGAACTGTGAGTGTATGTGTGTGTTATGGTACCCGGGTACTATTCAACTGGCCAGTGAATTTTTTAAGCGATGTCTTCGACTAGTCAAGTTGGGGCCCTGTGGGTTTCAGAAATAAACAACAGCGTGCTTGCTGGAGCTTTTGTAAAACCGGCCTTGGAGGCCTCTCACCCATCCGTTCGATCACCAAGGCTCCGCTGACCCAGGACGTCTCTCCGCTCGTTTCCTCGCTGGGATACCAGCTACTGGATAGGTGGTCAGGCTTTCTGTGCTCCGGCCCGGACTTGTCCAGCTACCGCCTGCTCTCCCATCCAATGGACTCGCGGTACTCCTCACTCGAGGTCCTCAGCTTGTCTGGATAACAACTTGGGTGATGTCTGTCAATGAGTAAGGCTCCTTCTGGCAAGGCAGGATGACCCCACTCGAATCCTGATAGGCCACACTTGCGCTCCGGCCTAGTCACGGTTCCGCTCTGCAGCACTGTGTCCTCTCTCATGCACTCCCTGGCGCGCTCTGGCGCGCTCTCCACGAGGCTCAGGATGTACAGCGTCTGTGTCCCACCCACTTCCTGTCTGTTTGCAAAGCATGCCGGGAAACGTAGTCCCAATGTTCAGTGTCTTCTTATCGCGCTTGTCTCCCTCCGGTGGCCAAAAATAGGTACTGCCACAGTAAGAGTTTCAACACAGCGCTACACATACTTTGAGAAATGTTGTAGAGGCTCCTATTGAATTTCATATTAATTTTATTTAGAAAATATGACAGCTGTACAGTAAACCGCAAAAAACTGTGAAGACATTGAATAGTAGACAAGGAAGGTGAGAAGGAGAGGGTGATCAAAGCAAACTGGGAGAGCCCTACAAGGAAGTTGGCATAGATTGCAGGGGGCCATCAGGAAGAGCAGGTGGGGAGGGGGAAAGGCGGGGGACTGCCCAACAGTCGTCTCACGTCCCTGGCAGCCCAAGGGAAGTCCAGGAGCCATGGAAGAGGCCACGGAACAGGAGACCCGGGACCAAGAGAAACGGCCAGAGTCATTGTTGCCGTCAGGTTGCTCACCCAGGGCAACCCAGTGTCCCAGATACAAAAAAAGGGGGAGACATGGAAAAATCCAGATGCCCCATCTTCTACACGAAGACAAGTCTCAAAAGCCACCATCAATGTCCACAAATAAAGAGTCTGCCGAGTACAAAAAAACACAAAAGTAAAAAAGAACTATATAAGGTAAATGTCAAAGAATAAGCAGAGGAGTCACTTCATCCTGCAACTAGGAATGCCACCAGATTCTGCACAGGTATAGCACAGCAGGGTAAACCGGGACGTACGCCACCCCCAGGCAAATATACAAAGTGTGGGGCTCGCAGGTTGAGTAGGCCGCAGACATCTATTCTCATGTCGCCTACAAGATCTCGGGCAAAATCTCCTATAGCTCCACTGCACGGGTTGGCACAACGAGCCCAAACAATGTCATCTCCGTAGGTGGCATAGGGGGACAAATCTCCATCACTGGATACCAGCCGATAGCAACAGGGGCCACCACAGCCTCAGGCAGGACTCTGGCAGGAAGCTCGAAAACCCACAGGTAGGTATTCCGCACCTGGTATAGTGTTCACCTCCAGAGGTAGAAAGACTGGGTGTAACCCTTCATCCGGGGCACCACACAGCTCCATTTCTTCCTCCACGAATGAACAGCCAGGTGCACCATGCCCATGCAGAACATTACAAGTGCAAATGTCAGACACTCAAGACTATGTATGTAAGAATGAAAAATACGTATCTTTTCAGTGCACCTTCTGGTGGTTCCTCCCTTCCAGCCAAACAACAGATTACTTCATACAAGTGAGAAAAATGCACTGAAATAAAGAGCAAGAAATGCCAACATAGCGTTATACTGAAGCAGACTGGGTATGTTAGCCACTGCTACAAATTTACGCTTACAGGATTAGAAAGCAATTTGTGCATATCATGAATACTCAGCCACAACTTGATTGGAGTCATTATCCCTGAAGAAGTCTACGACGAAACATGTTGGATACTGAAGGACTATAATAGTATTATTTTTTATTTTGCTTTGTTAAATGTTTTAACTTTATTAAATTTATTTTATTTCTTTTTACTCGTTGTGCAATTTTACATGGTACTGAAAGGAACCTGAAAGGATATTGATTGGGATTATATCCAAAAAACACCAAATGAACCCCCGGCTGATGACAAGTGTGGCTGAGTATTCATGATATGCACAAATTTCTTTCTAATCCTGTAAGCGTAAATTTGTAGCAGGGGCTAACATACCCAGTCTGCTTCAGTATAACGCTATGTTGGCATTTCTTGCTCTTTATTTCAGTGCATTTTTCTCACTTGTATGAAGTAACCATGCAGAACATTGCCAGATGTGCCCACGTATGGAGAGCCTGCTCCACAGCAGACCCAAAGCGCAGACAGCATCTGACGTAAGTCTCCTTTTGATAGCAGACGCTCGTTTTCCCCAGCAGATTCGACATCCATACATCCAGACCTGCTATTGCGGACTATGAGTCCACTGTGGGAGGGAGAAGAGGGCTGTTCCATCACCAACTGCCACACTCTTTCTCCACACCCGCTACCTGGAGAGCCGCAGAGGCTGGGAGACGTAGGCCCATCATCTCTGCAGCCCGCTCCCTCTCAAGGGGGGGGGAACTTCATGAGGAGCCAAAGGAGCATTGTGGTGAGGCTCGATCGGGAGTCAGGTAGCAAGGCCACAAGGTGGCCGCTGGTCAAACACTCCAGCCGAGGTATACACAGGCGAGCTCAGACGCCAGAATGATGCCGAAAATGATACAGGCGTCAAGGGATATGCTATGGGACCAAAGTGAGAGGAAGTAAGCACTCAAATGGGGTGAATATAAACTGAAAAGTCCAGTTTGAGACATTGCCCCTGCAGTCTGCGTCTGTCATGTACCCAGTCACCAGCCCCGCAGGAAAATCAAATCTGGCACTGGTATACACCTGAAACTCTAAATCCACCCTTTATGTTTCACTGCCATCTGTCGTAGCCTGCAAGAGGTGCAGGTGCTCATAATCAAGAGGCCTGCACCTCCCTACAAAAGAACAAAGCACTATGGGTGCTTTGCTTTTGCATTACCTGTTTCATTCAGTGTCCTGACTCCAACAAGCTGCAACAAGCCTCCCGTTTCCTGACTACCAGACCCCTGGAAATTACCGAACCCCTCTATGCTGAATACCTGTTGCCGAACTCTGCTAAGTATTTAACCACGTCTATGCTGGATACCTGTTGCTGGACCCTTGCTTGAATACTGGACTCTGCATTTGTCTAACTCCTCTACCGATAATTCGCTGCTGGAACCCCGCTCCATTCCTTAAAGACCATCTCCTCTTTATTTTTCTGAACCCTGCCTTATAACCCTCCAGATCCTTTACTGTGTATTTATCATTATATTCAGTTTCCCTGGTTCTCTAGTCTAGTATTTCTTCCCCTCTATATACTTGTATTCCTTTCTAGCTTTATACCTTCTTCAGGTCTATTCCTGTCCCGTCCATTTACTTCTTAGTCAGCCCCTTTTTTGCCCTGTTGTTTTCTGTTATGTCTTGTTCGCTGGTCCTGAATCTGTCTTTATCTGTATATCCAGTGCCTACCTATTTTCCTGTTATTCCTCAGTTTCTTTAGTTTATATTCCATTATTGTTTCTCATTTATCCATTGTCCTACCTGTTTCACTCAGCTTCTTTATATTTCTTATTAAAGTTTGTAGTCCTTGTACCTCTAAATAAAAACTCCTTATTCTTCATATACCTGCCTTCACTCCTTTTTTTGTCATTGCATATTGGGCTCGCCCTCGCAACCCTGAACCAGCTCTTTTAACAGCGTCCTCGCACCACAGCATCCATCCACGTCCCTCCTATTACATTTTATTCATGGACCATGTCTACCACAGAGAGGAATTACACCTAAATTAACAGGGAAGCTTTAGCTATTGTGTCTACTGTGAATAAGTTTCATGAATATTTGCATGAGCAGAGATTTACCATTATAACAGACCATAAGCCTTTACTGGGTCTGTTCACCAGAAATTAACCAGCACCTCAAATTATTTCCCCATGCATGCTCAGATGGTCCCTTATGCTGAACTCCTACGGTTGTCAGTTCAAATATTGTCCTGGCAAAGAGATCACTCATGCTGATGGGTTAAGCCGGTTACCCTTGCCTTCTCCTGACTTCCTTGTTCCTCCTATTTCTGAGGTTCTCATGTTGGAATCTATTCCGAACACTTACATGCGGGTGACATTGCTTGTATGATGGCTAAAGACTCTCTGATGGCCAATGTGCTCAACTGGGTTTGGAGGGGTTGGACAAAATCAAAAGTTGAAGAGAAGTTCGGACCATTTATAGTGCACCAACATGAACTATCTGCCTATGAAGGTTGTTTGGGGGCACGGTAAAGAAGAGAGAGGTATGGACAGAGAAAGTGAAGGTGACGCCAGCTGCAGGCAGTGAGGGTGTGTGCAGCAGCTCCTCCTCACTCAGCTTTGCTAGGCATGTGCCATAGCTCCCCGTATGGAGCACACAGAGCTGCTGCCCACTGGGGACCTGTACCACCAGGGTGCCACCTTCTAAAGGTGTCAAGGTGCAGACAAAGAAGAGAGAGGCAGCCCTCTCCACCTGCAGATCCCCTCTCACCTGGCTGTCCTTGCAGATAGGCTCAGGCTGCCGGTGGCTCCATTTCCTGCCCACATGTGCAGCCAGTGCTCCAGCTCTACTTCCCTCCTTGGCAACTGGGAGGAAGTGATGTGTAAACAGTCAGTTCCTCCCAGCGCTGCTGCAGTGGAGGGGAAGTAGTTCAAGCAGAGCGCTGAGGAGGAGAACTAAACAGCTGGGGGCGTTTTATTGGGCTGAAATCTGGTCCCTGTGAGTGCCACCAGTGCCTCTGACAATCAGACGCATTCGGGAGCCAGCATGAGCTCCCGAGCACCTTTGATTCCATGCTGGAGGAGGGAGGAGCATCACGCACCATCTCCTTCACTCAATTGGGCTGCTGGCTGGTGAGGTGCCGGTACCGCCTGAAAAAAAGCCCTGGACTATTATCCTATTCAAATAAACTGTCAACTTATCTTATTACTGTGTTTTTTATTTCTTAAATTGATCACTCCAAAAGAACCATTTGTTCAGAAGCTTCTCTGAGCAAAACACCTCTACACCTCTTATCTCCATCTTATGTTTATCTGTGTCTTGTTCCCGTTGGTTATTGTAAAGCGCTGCAGAAACTGTTGGCGCCATATAAATGATAATAATAAGAATAATATAGGAAGAGGGGGTGACAGGGAAAAGAGGGAGGGAGGTGTTATGGAGCTGATGTAACGCTCCATGCTTCAAACCCCAAGAGACTTTATGTTCAATTGTATCGTGTGTTTTTAAATATATATTACATCATTTGGTTTTAGTTTAAATTAGTTTAGTGTAAAATGGCGTAACTTTAGTTTTAAATACTTATATTTCTTTAGGTAAAAATATGGTTTTTATTAAAGATACTACCTGCAGTGAGTGCAAATGTTTTCTTTCGTATAGATTGTAAAATAGGTTTGAGTAACTTGTGATTAGGAAAAAGGGTTTTCTCATTGTTCATCTGCTATCTGTTTACATGTCTTAGAGGTTGGGAGTCACCATTGTCTCAGCCAAAACCTAACTGATTTCCTTTACAATAAATTATGCAAATGTTGTGTGAGCTAAAGGCTAAAGAATGTAAAGAATGTTTATTGTAAATACCTAACTGACATAATGTAATTAGGATATTGGTAGGACGATGTGCGTCATTTATGCAAATTATGACTGTTGGATTTCAGTATAAATGGTGGCGTTTTTGTTCATTAAAAGTCAGAACTCTCAGGCTGAGACAAAGAGAGAATCCTGTTTTAAAGCATACAGCCGCGCCTGGTGTTTTTATTTCAGCGACGCTACACTATACGCAACTTCAGAAGGCACAGAGCGGCCTTCTGTGAATTCCTAACGGCTCCAGGGCAGAGGAACAGAAGCAGGCGAGTCAAGCTGCTCGAGGCGCTGAGGACAGCGCTCCCAGTAGCCGGGCTGACCGCAACGAAGAGGTTTCTGGAGAGTCAGGACAGACGGAAGAGAATGGTTCCGTCACATTGGTGGCAAGCGGTGTGGATAGAGGCTCTCCAACACTAAGACACCCTGAGATGACAAACTACGCAGCCTGCAAGCAGGACACCCTGAAGGACCTGCTGGAGAGCCATGGAAGGAACGAATACTGAAGGGTCAAAGGTACAAGTGTGGTGCAACCAGGAGCGAGATGGAAACGCTCAAGGAGGTAAAAAGACGCCTCAAGCAATATGGTCCATACCCTAGCATGGACTTGTTCCAGAGCGTTTGGAATGAGGTCTGTTTATTGCAGCAAGGGGAAGCTGTGCAGGACCAGGAAGATTTTAACCCTCTGCATGTGGAATACAGTAAATACAAGGTCCCAGGCTGGATTGAGCCAGGGGACATTCGTGGCCAGGAGGAGAACTGGCTGGCAACTACACCACACACCCAGAGGGTGCCTACAGACTTGGATTGGCAGAGAACAGGGATTTTGGAAGCATCGGCTTCTGCCAACGCCAAGACCCAAACAAAATATGCCTCCGCACGAACCGTGACCGTCAACCCACCCTCAAGTAAGGCTAAAAAGAAGCGGAGGGGTGGACGGGTGAAAGAAATGGTGGTGGTGCTGGAGAGCGAATGCAAATGTTGTGACCAACTTCGAAGGGAGGTAGAGACCTTGAAAGGGCAACTAGACTTTGCAACCCAGAGCGAGAAAGAGACTGGCCTGTAATTGCACCAGCTACAGGATGAGCTGCGAGCTGTCACGGTGGAGAGAAATGGTCGCTGCATGGAAGTACGAGAACAGTCAGTCACTATATGAAAATTGTCATCCCAGCTGCAGGTCTGTGAGGACTGTAACCTCGACTTACACACGGAGCTCAGTGGTGCCCACGCTCAAATAGAGAAGCTGGAGCGCGGCTCCCGTGTAGTGATTGAGCAGCTGGAGGACGAACGACGAACCAGAGCAGCTCTCCAGACAGAAATTACCACATTTAAAACTCGTCTGGAGCGCTGTGAGCAGGAGTTGGAGCAGACACAGCTCTTCCGGGATACTTTTCAGGCACAGACCTATGAGCAGCAAGAGGAAATACAGCTGCTCCAGATCCAACTCCAGCTGTGCCAACACCATCTGCAAGAAACCAACGCAGCTCTGTAAGAGAGCCTCGATCAAACCAAGGCAAGCGAGGAGGAGGTGAGCTACCTGACACACCAACTGGATGTATCGGTGTAGGAGCACCAGGGCACTACCAGCCACCTGAAGGCTGAGCTTGATGGGACGCAAGCACAGTGCCGGCGGCTGCAAGATGAGCTGTCCCTGCTATGAGCTGCCAGTACCCACTTGCCCACCATAGAGGAGAGCAGCACAACAGTGGGTCGGGTCATTGCCCCTGATATATTTTGCACCGAAGAGTGTTTGTACCCGGTGTTGCTGGAGGCTGTTCTGGCATCCACGTGTGACTGTTCCTGGAGGAAAATGGGGACCCCTCATAACGCCACCCCTACCAACCAAGGTGCAGAAAGAGAGGAGATCACTTCCCCCCTTCCAAGGAGACTGGTGAGTGATCATCCTGGGAGGCTGCTAGGTTCCTGGTCCCAGGAAGAGTTGCACCCATTTGGGATTGTGGGGTGGGCCCCGTTTGAATGTCTGGGAGGGGGGCATCAGCAGAAGGAAAGACTGGGAACAGTGACTGCTGACTGTGTTCTGGTCCTGGGTCCGCAGAGGGGTCCTGGAGACAGAAAGATGTGGGGGGATTCCAGTGTGCCCGCTAGAAAATGTTTTGTGTCTGTGGACTGTGGTGGCCTGTTGCCTGGCAGACACTACTGCGGTGAGTCCTTGGGAACATTGGACAAAAGGGTTGGCTTGCCTCTTGCCCCGGGACTATGGACCCACAACCCTCCTGACTTTGCTTATGTGCCCGCAACCTTAAACTTTGAGGATGGAGCAGAAAAGGGACACAGTGCGAGGTCTCGTCAGTGGCAAGCGATCCGTTCGGGATCTAAGCTTGCCCTGCCATTCTGGAAGGGGGGGACATATGTCATGGAGCTGATGTAACGCTCCACGCTTCAAACCCCAAGAGACTTTATGTTCAATTGTATTGTGTGTTTTTAAATATATATTACATCGTTTGGTTTTAGTTTAAATTAGTTTAGTGTAAAATGGCGTAACTTTAGTTTTAAATACTTATATTTCTTTAGGTAAAAATGTGTTTTTTATTAAAGATACTACCTGCAGCGAGTGCAAATGCTTTCTTTCGTATAGATTGTAAAATAGGTTTGAGTAACTTGTGAATAGGATAAAGGGTTTTCTCATTGTTCATCTGTGTCACGGTTCCCAGATCCCACCACGCAGTACTTAACACCCCACACTCCACAGAGCCCAGAAGCTACCAACAGAGTAGCCGTGAAAGATCTCTAACTGTCTAGTCGTTAGAATTGGCCAGGTAAACTAGCTAGACAGAAAGGGTTAACAACACAGTGAGTAGTCAGCCGAGCCAGAATCAGGAATACAGAGTTCAGAATGGTCAAATGGAATAGCCGGGTCGATATCAGAGCAGTGGCGTAGTACAAGAAAATGGTCTAGGGCAACAGAAGGCAGAATAGTCAGAAACAAGCAGAGGTCAATAACGGGTTAATTCAATATAGCAGTCAGGTACAAGGAGCTCAGGTATGGATAACCACGATCTGGCAACTGCTGAGAATACACTGAGGGTTTTTAAAGACCTTCACCAGGCCACGCCCCCCACTCAAGCCGTGCCTCATGCAACCACCTCCCTGCCTGTCTCCATTTAAACCGGGCATTGGTCAGCGAGCAGCATCAGACATGCTGCCCTCAAGCACACAGGTAGGGCTGGAAGCTCCCAACGTTACAATCTGCTATCTGTTTACATGTCTTAGAGGTTGGGAGTCACCATTGTCTCAGCCAAAACCTAACTGATTTCCTTTACAATAAATTATGCAAATGTTGTGTGAGCTAAAGGCTAAAGAATGTAAAGAATGTTTATTGTAAATACCTAACTGACATAATGAAATGAGCATATTGGTAGGACGATGTGCGTCATTTATGCAAATTATGACTGTTGGATTTCAGCGCTAAATGGTGGCGTTTTTGTTCATTAACCTCCCTGCCGGTATTCCCGAGTGTGACTCGGGGTTAAATTTCACTACCACGAACGGTAACCCCGAGCCACACTCGGGCTGGATGCATACTCACCTCCTCCTGAGCTCCCTTGCTGTCCCCCGCAGTGTGATCACGGCGAGCTGCTTCCTGGAAGGCTCCCTGCGAGTCACATGATGCATGGGGGCTGGACCGCATAAACACTGAATACAAAATGCAATGTTTATGAAGTGCAGGATAAGAAATAGACCATACATCGTCTCACCCTTGTTCTCAGACAGATTTCAGTGTTTTTTGTTGTATTTTATTGAATATCATTTATTTGCATTATTTTGGATAATTATTTTTGGGATAATAAATTATTATGTCGTGTTTCAAACTTTATCGGACTCAGTGTATTTACTATTTTTTTTAAATTAATTAATTTATTTATTTATAAAGGATTTTACCAGTAAGAACTCTTGATTTCACGGATTTCAGTGCGTGATTCCTAATTATTACAGGCTAACTATGTACAAAAACATGTTTCCTTTAAAAAAAATTGAGATGCTTTTAGCCACAAAATTTTGAAAAAATTAGACCGCCAGAGAGGTTAAAAGTCAGAACTCTCAGAGACTGAGACAGAGAGAGTCTTTTTTTTTTTTTTTTTTTAAATTCTTTATTTAGAGAATTATACATAACAAGAAATTCACGAAATCAAACGTAGAAAAAGACAGCCGTCTAGGGCTGGCCAAACTAACTACGGTCAGCCAGTCAGATAATGTAAGATGCAAGTAGTAACAGGTCAATAAGGGAATAATAAAAACAAAAAGCATGAAGTCCCAACCTCAGTGAAGAAAGAAAACACAAAAGAAACACATAAGCATGTAGGACTATCAACGTAAATGCCATAAATTGTCCTGATAGATTATACTCAGAGCTTATCTATAGACCAGTGACACGTACACCGAGAAGAAAAAAGCTGGGGAGGGGTAAACAATATCGCTCAGGTCTCAGTCTGGCTGAAGTTCCGGAGGGTCCGGCGAGATGCCCGCCGCTTCAAGGTCGGACCAGGCGGTTTCAGGAGCAGTGATGGTGTAGGGGACATTATTATGTGTCACCACCAATGCTCCCGCCAAGCCCCACCGATAACGGATCCCCCTCCGACGAAGAACCGCAGTCACAGGACGGAACCGCCTGCGAGCAAGCAGAGTCTGGAATGGAAGGTCGTTATACATAACAAGAAATTCACGAAATCAAACGTAGAAAAAGACAGCCGTCTAGGGCTGGCCAAACTAACTACGGTCAGCCAGTCAGATAATGTAAGATGCAAGTAGTAACAGGTCAATAAGGGAATAATAAAAACAAAAAGCATGAAGTCCCAACCTCAGTGAAGAAAGAAAACACAAAAGAAACACATAAGCATGTAGGACTATCAACGTAAATGCCATAAATTGTCCTGATAGATTATACTCAGAGCTTATCTATAGACCAGTGACACGTACACCGAGAAGAAAAAAGCTGGGGAGGGGTAAACAATATCGCTCAGGTCTCAGTCTGGCTGAAGTTCCGGAGGGTCCGGCGAGATGCCCGCCGCTTCAAGGTCGGACCAGGCGGTTTCAGGAGCAGTGATGGTGTAGGGGACATTATTATGTGTCACCACCAATGCTCCCGCCAAGCCCCACCGATAACGGATCCCCCTCCGACGAAGAACCGCAGTCACAGGACGGAACCGCCTGCGAGCAAGCAGAGTCTGGAATGGAAGGTCGTGATACAAAGCCAACGTGGAGCCCTCAAATTTCACTGGATCTCTTGCGCCAGGAGCAGACATAAGCTTGACCTTAAATGCTACGTCACGAAAGGCCACCACGACATCACGGGGTGTCCCCTTCGAAAGCGCCGCAGGTTTCCGAACCCTGAATACCGATCCGATCACATCTGGCTTGTCAGGAGGGAGTCCCGCCATCCGAAGGGCCAAACGAGACACATAAGCTGGGAGTTCATCCGACGACACAGAGTCCGGGATGCCTCTGACCCTGACGTTACGACGGCGGTGTCTTGTTTCCAGCATCTCCACAGAGCGGGACAAAAGCTCGACCTGGGATCTTAGACCAGCGACCTGTCCCAACAGGTGAGTATGTTCCGATAGCACTGTAGAGGTCGTCGCCTGCACTGCTGTCACCTGCGCACGGATTGTTGCAACCTCCTCCCGAACTGCCGCCACTTCAGGTTTCCACACCCCCCGGATCTCCCGGAGTTCGTCCAGGATCCTCCGAAGGTCTCTTTTCGTAAGAGGAAGATCATCATCCTCCTCCTGCCGACTTTCCTCAGGCTGTGTCATACGGGTTTCGAGTGAGGTCGCTCTCGTTTGTTGCGGTTGGGCACCCGGTCTCAAAACGTCCTGTCGTAATGAAGCCACACTACTGCTGGCTGAAAGCTGGTGTTCCTCGGCCGAATCCCTGTCAGAGAGGCCACCAGCAGTAAGTGAGGCACTCAAAGACGCCGTCAGCGCTGCTTTTCGTTTCTTTTGCGCCTTTTTTTTGCTGCTGCAGATAGTGGTTGGGAGTCTGGTGTCCGAGATTGTGGGGAGATCCAGGTCATCGCAGAGCTACCACCCGAGTGCCAGGGGTCCTCTTCATCTTCCGAAAAGTCATAGCCCGGGGGGAGGGAGGAGGAGATCGCATCTCCCTTCGAAGTGGACCCACCTCTCATGGAGTCCCGAATGTCCCTCTGTCTGGACCGCAGCTTCTGTGAGCGACCGGTGGGCATGTCACCAAAAGCGCAGGCACAAGGAAGAAGAGCGGTAAAAGGTCTCAGAAATCTCCTTCCAGGCTTCTAAAATGGCCGCTAGTACTAGGCCCCGATTGTGCCGCGGGGGTTAATCCGCTCCGGAGCGTCAATTTCGGGGGTAAGGCAAACTCACCGAGTCCCCCAGTACCCCCAGAGACCGTAGAGCGTTTCTCAAGTGCGAGCAAGCGGCGGAAATAACTTTAAAAACCGTGTTTATCACGGAGCTCCTTCAACATGCAGCCGCTCGCTTCCTCGGCTAGCTCCGCCCGAGAGAATCCTGTTTTAAAGCATACAGCCACGCCTGGTGCTTTTATTTCAGCGACGCTACACTATACGCAACCTCAGAAGGCACAGAGTGGCCTTCTGTGAATTCCTAACGGCTCCAGGGCAGAGGAACAGAAGCAGGCGAGTCAAGCTGCTCGAGGCACCGAGGACAGCGCTCCCAGTAGCCAGGCTGACCGCAACGAAAAGGTGTCTGGAGAGTCAGGACAGACGGAAGAGAACGGTTCTGTCATAGGAGGAAACAAAGCATCATTTTGAGCAATGTCATGGTATGTGACTCCGCTTTACGAATCTGTGACATGAGACGCCGGCAGCCTGGCTGCACTTTGTGCTCCTTGTCATGGCCCTCGCCACCGGTGCTGTACAAAGGCCAAATCTGGCGCCGCTTCATAATAAGACTCCGGCAACCCTTCTTGATGTATGTATGGTTCCAGACTGGATTTTACCACTGTCATATTATATGTCCAGATTCCATGCCAGCTTTTCCTGGTCCTCTCCCAAACCTCACTTGTGGGCTGGGCCTAGACTCCCTTTATAAGTGCACTCCACTCTAATGTGAATGCTTCTGCATTGAAGTCCTTCATTGTGTTGGACCTGCATGCAGTGCACATCTACTCTGTCTGGATATCCATCCGTGACCCTCCATTCGATGACTATTTTTCTGCCAGCCGCCTGTCCCGACTCATGCGAAGGACTTTGACCACTCTATTGGATTGCCCATATTGTACTTGAAATTCTTCCCTCTGAGTATCTTAGTCCTCAACTCCCTCCTTGTCCTGTCCTATTTTCACTAAGTCTCCTTGTGTTCTTCAGTTTCTATGTGTCTCCTGATTTCTGTTTATAGTCAGCCCTTTTCCTGTCCTGCCCTCTTTGTCTTTGTTTCAGTATTTTGTGTATCTTCTGTTCAGCCAGGGTCCTGTCCTCTCTGTATCAATATGTATGGAACCAGAACAGAGAGTGTTTGGTTCCAGGGGACGTTTTTTTTTTATAAAGTATTTTACCAGGAAGGATACATTGAGATTTTTCTCGTTTTCAAGTATGTACCATTAGGTGTCTTGCCCAAGGACACTTATTGGAGAGGTGCTCTTGCCAGGATTTGAGCCTGTGTCTCCCCGGTCATAGAGCAGTGATGTTACCTCTACTCCATCCAGCCAGTACAATATATGTACAATACAGTTTAATATATGTTGCACTGCAGTTCAGCAGGAAGTCAGACACATGGACATTGATTAGAAGTTAGAGCTGAAGTTTATATTTCATTATTATTATTCTTTATTTATAAAGCGCCAGCATATTCCGCAGTGCTGTACAATAAGCACAGTATAGACAGGGTTACAATACATTGAACAACATTTGACAAACAGTACAGGAGGAGATGAGGGCCCTATTCCCGTAGGAACTCACAATCTGGGAGGGTTGGGGTTGGAAACAGGAGGAGAGGACTGTAAAGTGAGAGTGATTGATGGTTGCGTCAGTGAGTTGGGTGGTAGGCTTCCCTAAATAGGAATGTTTTCAGGGAGCGTTTGAAGGAAGAGAAGTTAGGGGAAAGTCTGACAGTACGAGGGAGAGCGTTCCAGAGAGTGGGGGCTGCGCGTGAGAAGTCCTGCAGTCTATCATGGGAAGAGGTGATGCGGGGAGAAGCTAGGCGCAGGTCACTGTTTGACCTTAGGGAGCGGGCTGGGGTGTATTTGGTGATTAGTGAGGACAGGTAGTGGGGAGCTGAGTTAGTGAAGGTTTTGTAGGTAAGGATAAGGATTTTGAACTTAATTCTGCAGTGGATGGGGAGCCAGTGAAGGGACTCGCAGAGGGGAGCGGCAGAGACAGAGCGGCGGGTGAGGTGAATTAGCCTGGCGGAGGCGTTCAGGATGGATTGTAGGGGGGACAGAGGGAGGCCAGATAAGAGATTATTGCAATAGTCGAGTCGGGAGATTACCAGGGCGTGTATGAGTTGTTTTGTGGTGACAGCGGTAAGAAATGGCCGAATTCTGGAAATATTACGCAGTTGGTATCGGCAGGAGGAGGAAAGAGACTTGATGTGAGGGATGAAGGAAAGAGCAGAGTCAAGTGTAACTCTAAGGCAGCGAACTTGGTTTGATGGGGAGATGGTGATGCCCTCCACCGTGATAGAGAAGTTAGGAGGTGGGGAGGCATTGGAGGGAGGAATAAGTAGGAGCTCAGTCTTTGACATGATGATCTTTAGGTGGTGGGAGGCCATCCAGGAGGAGATGCCAGATAAGCAGTCACTGACTTTGGAAAGGACAGGGGGAGAGAGATCAGGGGTAGAGAGGTAGATCTGAGTGCCATCAGCGTAGAGGTGGTAATTAAAGCCAAAGCTGTTGATGATTTTGCCCAGGGAGGAGGTGTAAATGGAAAAGAGCAGAGGACCAAGGACAGAGCCTTGAGGTACACCAACAGATAGAGGCAATGAGGAGGAGGAGTTACCAGCAAAGGACACACAGAAGGACCTGTTGGATAAATAGGAGTAAACCCAAGCGAGTGCAGTGTCACCGAGACCCAGAGAGTTGAGGGTCTGTAGAAGGAGGGGGTGGTCAACAGTGTCAAAAGCAGCCGAGAGGTCAAGCAGGATGAGAATAGAATAGTGGCCGTGTTTTTTAGCAGTTTATATATCTTGTTATAAGTTATTCTGTTAATAAATTTACCATAGCACTGCTGGAGTCTGAGAGGCTATTTCATAAGCAGCAGCATTTACAGATTCTCCACCTATCTGTTTGTCAAACCCTTCCCTGTCATGTCTGCTTGGTTTGTTCTGTCCAGTACACTAACAGGGTTATTCAGAGAGCGTGAAAAGCAGGATGATAACTGAAGAATGAAAAAATCTAGGTCAAAATAGCCGATTTGGAAAGTGAGATGAAAGGGAGAATTTTTCTGGTTTGGCTATTTTGACCTCGAATTTTTCATTCTCCAGTCATTCTCCTGCTTTTCACGCTCTCTGAATAACCCTGTGTGTGTATCTAATTCATCCCATTCCTGTCTCACCCAGCCCCTGTACTCCCATATCTTGCAGTGTTCCCTTTTGGTTTACTCCTGTTGTTCTCGTGTAATAAACCTTTTATTTCTTGAACCCATATGTATATCTGCCTCACTGCAGTTTGTTAACCACACATTGGGCTCAAACCAGCAAACCCTGCTCAATGACACGTGACACTCCTCTGCTACGCCTAGAGCTGCATGGGAAATGCATCTTGTTAACCCATGTGACCTGAGCACGTGTCATTTGACTCCATCCTCTTCCTTATAAACACGCAAATGGCATGAGCTTGAAACACAAGAGATAAAATGGCACCCTGCAAAGTGTCTCCGACTGTATAGGCAGAGTTTATCTCGTGTGTTTTGAACTCTACCATAGAATTTCCTGTACAGAAGAGAAAGAGGTTTGAATCATTGAAATCACCTTCCGGTAGCAGAGATTTAAACACTGAAAAGAGGATCCAGGCTGCAGGTCAGAGCTGGGATTGTGTGTCTCAATATACAAATATTAGGGGAAGTTTGGATTTATATTGTGATAGAAATGTATTAGGAGACTCCACAAAGATGGCTCCTACAGAGCAAACACATTCAGGGTTATTCAGAGAGCGTGAAAAGCAGAAGCGCGTTCAATACCTCAGCCGCTGCAAGTGCTAAGTTAGCAACTTGCCATTGAACGCCGTTCAACCACTCAGCGCTCAGCAGTGCTAACTTAGCACTTGCAGCGACCCGAGGAGATGCTGCGAGTAGCTGAGTGTGATGTATTAAAGATGGCCGCTGCCATGAAGCAAGTAACAATTCCGTGCAGCAATGTTAATTTTGAGGTTTTTGTTCACCAAAGCACAAACTATTTATTTATTATTTACCCCTGCACATAGACATATATTACAGCTCAATTTAAATTTTGTTTCAGAAGTAAACATAACGTTTATTCAATTAAAACTAATTTGTGGTGTGTACATACAAAACGGAATTGTGCTGACTGCTTTTCTTTATTATATTTTGACCGAGTGATATGAAAAACAATCTGAATCTTTAATTTAAAAATCGGCCATTTTGGATTCAAAATTCGCATCCAAAGCGTTCAATGACACTGCTGCAGCAAACTGAATTGCTGCGCTGCAGCAAACTGAATTGCTGCGCTGCAGCAAACTGAATTGCTGCGCTGCAGCAAACTGAATTGCTGCGCTGCAGCAAACTGAATTGCTGCGCTGCAGCAAACTGAATTGCTGCGCTGCAGCAATTCAGCAGCTGCTGAGGTATTGAACGGGGCTCAGGAGAATGACTGGAGAATGAAAAATTCTAGGTCAAAATAGCCAAACCAGAAAAATTCGCCCTTTCATCTTGAGATAGCAATTCTTGGGATTTAATACGTGCAAACGGTCCGATACATCCCGCCGATACCGGAAGCCAGCGCTGGGCCGGCTTGACGGTATCCGCGGGGCTGCGGAAGCTGGCCGCGTGCATGAAAAGCACACGGCCAGCGTTCCCCTCCGGCGCGCCGCGATACTCACCCATCCTGAAGGTCCGGTCGCTGGGCAGTGATGCGTTCCCGCGGCCACTGGGCGCTCCTGTGACGCTGCTTCTTGGCTGGAGGCCGCGTCACGGATGCGCCCGGCGGCCACGTGATCGCATCACTGCCCAGCGACCGGACCTTCAGGATGGGCGAGTATCGCGGCGCGCCGGAGGGGAACGCTGGCCGCGTGCTTTACATGCACACGGCCAGCTTCCCAAGCGTTCGAGCTGGGGGCAAATCGATGAGACCTGGGGGCCAATCCATGAGACCTGGGGGCCAATCCATGAGACCTGGGGCCAATCCATGAGACCTGGGGGCCAATTCATGAGACCTGGGGGCCAATTCATGAGACCTGGGGGCCAATTCATGAGACCTGGGGGCCAATTCATGAGACCTGGGGGTAAATCCATGAGACCTGGGGGTAAATCCATGAGACCTGGGGGTAAATCCATGAGACCTGGGGCAAATCCATGTGAGCTGGGGGCAAATCCATGTGAGCTGGGGGCAAATCCATGAGACCTGGGGGCAAATCCATGAGACCTGGGGCAAATCCATGTGAGCTGCGGTCAATCTCATATAAATTTTTATATGAGGTCTGTTCCTATTGGAAAGCGTCACATGACATTAAATAAAAGTATCGGTACTCGGTATCGGTGAGTACTTTTAAAAAGTATCGGTACTCGTACTCGGTCTTAAAAAAGTGGTATCGGTGCATCCCTATTTAATACTAATCTAAGTGATCTGCCATTTCGATGTTCATCCAATGCGTGTTTTAAAAATACAATTGCTGTCCTTGAGTGCTCTTGAGATTCTATTTTCAGTCTGCTTACTTAAAGAATGTGATTTGTCAGCAAAGCCAAAGAAGGAAGTGCTGACAATTGAAGAATTATGACTGACAGCTGGAAACCCAAAAAAGAGAATGAATTGGAAAAATGACATCATGTGTAAAGTTAGGTCCTAACTCAGACATATGGTAACTGTCACGTGACAATCTGGGTATGTTGGGAGGGGAACTGTATTTTTAGAACAAATGTATAAAAACGATTGATGTCCATGTTCTCGTGACTCAAGGTTTTGAACAGATACGATCTGTCTCTTGAGTCCGGCAGGTGCCAGCTGAATAAACACCATTTTCTTTGAGACAAGGCCTCCGTCTGCTTCCTTCGTCGAACCATCACCCACAAGTTCCCGGCCAGCGAGCTGCAACATTTCTGGGGTCTCGTCCATGGGGATTGGGCCTTGGTTCACAAAGGAAGTTTGAACGGCAGTATTTACTGCATTTTCGGTGGAATCCAGCAGGAGTTGCAGCCCAGCATGCTGATTCTCTACTAAAGGCGCCAAGCAGGACCTTCTTGCTTTGTGGACCATCAACCTGCTGGGAGCACGCTCCTGACCGAGAATCCACGAAAAGGAACAGGCCAAGGAAACTGGTGACACCGCGGCGGAAAGGGGGTAACTAAACAAATTGTATTTTTATGTGTTGAATAAAGCCAGCAGCTAGCTTCAATTAGTATATAGAATTGTCTGCGCTGTGGAGGGAGAGAGTCCAGATTTCTGTATCTGTGTGTGATACAGGGGCTGGGGATAGACTGCCCTCCAGCGAGGAATAGAGAGGTCTGTAGAGCCTCAAGAGAGCTTGTAATACTCTCTAAAGCCAGTCCGGATTAACTAAAGAAAGTGTTAATATTCCCGACAAGGGGACTGATCACCCCCTAATGCTAAAAGCCCCTGCAGTAGGGTAAATAAATACTGATGGTAAAATATATTCTGATGTTGCAGTAGGTACTTGTATTTAATAATTGAGAGCTAGCTGTCTGCAACAAAAGAACTGTTCTCTTTAATATAAGTGTCTGTATTTTATATCTAGTGTTGAGTGTGCAGGAGAGTGGACTTGTTCCCCCTGAGGGGAAGTTACCTGCAAGAATAGAACTGTTTATGTACTGTTTTGTGGTAGATGTATCTGATACAGTACGTGTTGTGATTACTGAGTGATTGAGTGATTGTGAGTGATTGAGCGCCTACTCGCCTTCCCAGAAAGCAAACTTGAGAGTGGACTCCCAAAGTACGTTTCCGCTCAGGCGACTGCAGTCCGGCTACTGACGGAGGAAGCGAAATACGATACGAGAATTGTTGCATGAAGTATCAGACAAATGATTGATAAAATGTTTTTGTTGCAAGTTACATCTGCACTGTAAAAAAAAAAAAAAAAAGGCCCAAACCCACACCCCCTCCCTTTTATACACTAAAGGAGAAAAAGTGGGAGGGATGGGCTATTAGGAGCATTTGAAAAAAAAAAAAGCCAACAGATATAGAGAAAAATACCGCAGGCGTTAGATCGGTTTGGAGAAATAGGAAGAGACTCTGCTCATTTTAAAAAAAAAAAAAAAAATAGTAGCTATGGGTAATGGGTCTTTTAAACCAAAAAAAACAGGGGAGGGTGAAACGCCCCTGGAATATATGATACGCAATTTTGAGACTCTGTATGCAGTTCACCAGTATGGAAAGAAACTGCACAAGAGCAAGTTGCGAACACTGTGTGAAATTGAATGGCCTATATTAAATCCTTCATGGCCCCCGGAGGGATCAATGGACCCCGAAATCATACAGGGTGTCCATTTAGCAGTCACAGGGAGTCCTGGGCATCCAGATCAATATCCCTATATAGATATATGGAGGTATTGTGTGAAGGATAAAAGCGCATTAGTAATGCTGGCAGTAGGACACTCGCGGCGCAGCACAGCCCCTAAACTATTAAATGTGTTGCAAGATCAGCCAGAGGATTTCCTGTACCCCCTCCTTATCCATCATATTTTGCAGCAGTAGCAGATGCCCCAGCTGCATATGAACCTGCAGCGCACGCCCCCTCTGTGTCGTCCCAACACCCTCAGCCAGGACCCATGGGTGCTGATATCCCCCTTGCAATGGGTCCAGCGACTGGAGGAGAGGGGCATGATATCAAAGAACCAAATAATGTTAAAATATATTCTGCTGTGCAACATGCTATGTCACCCCGATTAATAGATAGAGGGAGTTCCCACAAGACAGCCCTGGCTCCCCAGTTTGAGAAATCTACTACACGAGGAGATCATGGGATAAGTGTGCCCAAACTAGTCTACTCCTGCCCCTTGAGATCAGTCCCAGGTCCTGTAATTGATGGACAAGCAGGCCCAAATGTCCTCACGTATATTCCATTCACCACCACTAATCTATTTAATTGGCGCACTCACACACCCCCCTACGCAGAGAAGCCTGCGGCTATGGCCAGCTTGATGGAATCAATCATGGCCACCCATAACCCGACATGGGCAGATTGCCAGCAGCTCTTACTAACTCTATTTAGCACTGAAGAGCGTAACAGAATTAATGCATTAGCACGTAAATATTTAGAGAAGGGACAAGAGGATCAGCAGCAGGATGCGGCAGCATGGGCAGCCCAGGCTTATCCTGCAGTTGACCCACGGTGGGACTATACAGGTGCAGATATGTTGAGCCTCCAGCTGTATAGATCCGCTGTCCTAGGCTAGCGGGTGTAAGAGAAGGAGCAAAGAAACCTGTGAATATTAGCAAAGTGGCGGAGGTGACGCAGGGAATTAACAAAACCCCTGCCTCATTTCTAGAGCGATTAATGGAGGCGTACAGAGTGTACAGCCCAATTGATCCTGAAGCCACTGAAAAACAGCGGATGATAAATAGTTATTTTGTTAGCCAGGCGCAGCGAGATATTAGATGTAAACTCCAGAGGCAAGAAGGGTTCATTGGAATGAACCTAACCCAGCTCTTGGAAATTGCAAATAAGGTTTTTCAGAATAGGGACCTTACTGAAAAGTGTAGTGAGACCAGAAAAATGAAGGAACAAGCGGGATTTTTAGCCGTAGCATTAAGGGGGAGGGGAGGTTGCTAGATCAAAGGGATGAGAAAGGGCGCGATGCTGATAGAGGACGAGGAAGAGGACGTGGAAGGGGGAGAGAAGACAGTTGGGCGGGAGACAATAGAAGGGAATACAAGCCTATAGGCAGAAACCAGTGTGGGTATTGTAAAGGGGAGGGTCACTGGTGGAGACAGTACCCCAAACGGCAAGCAGAGGAACAACAGCCCCAAAATCAGAATAGCACGCATGGGCAGGTAGCAGATGGCAGATATCAAAGAACCGACAGAGTAGCGGGGGATTTTATTGGGCTGGCGGGTACCACCTTTCTAGAACCAGCACACTATTGACATAAGAACGGCCCCATCCCACTGGGTAAAGAGGAGCCCATGATTTCTATAATGGTGGGAGGGGAGCCCAGTAATTTTATGATTGACACAGGAGCTACACTCTCAGTAATGACCCACCCCATTGCCCCGCTGTCAGGTGAGACAGCAACGATAATAGGTGCTACCGGGACAGAAGCAGTCTGCCCCTTCTTGAGTCCTCGTGTCTGCTCCTTAGGCGGACATCAGGTCTCACACCAATTCTTATATATGCCAGATTGCCCAATACAGTTAATAGGTAGGGATCTACTTGGTAAAATGCAAGCCCAAATAACTTTCCTGCCCGAGGGCCAAACTGTATTGACTTTACCTAATTTAAGGACGGAATCCCACACACTCAGGAGAATTCTAGCCTAGGGAAGGCAAGTGTTCTGGCCCTGGTTGTCCCCCAGAGGGAAGAATGGCGCATAATCCCAAAACAGACACCCTTGAGTTCTGATCCAATGTCATCTTGTATGGGTATACCAGGAGTATGGGCAGAGTATAACCCACCGGGACTGGCCTTGAACATTCCACCGGTATATGTTGATCTTAAACCTGACGCACAGCCCATTGCTCTGCGTCAGTATCATATCCCACAGAAGGCAAAGCAGAGTATCCAAATTCATTTTGAACGTCTACTGTAATACGGGATTTTAAAGTTTTGTGTTTCTCCCTGGAATACTCCACTGCTGCCAGTACAGAAAGAAAATACCCAAGAGTACAGACCTGTCCAAGACTTAAGAGCAGTTAATTCTGCTACAGTGACTTTAAACCCTGTGGTGCCAAACCCCTACAATTTGTTGGCCCTTATTCCTGCAGATACTAAGTTCTACACAGTTCTGGATTTAAAAGATGCGTTCTTTTGTATCCGCCTAGCCCCAGCAAGTCAACCATTGTTTGCTTTTCAGTGGGAAGATGCCAAAACAGGAGCAAAACATCAAATGGCTTGGACACGCCTTCCTCAAGGATTTAAAAATTCACCTACTATTTTTGGCAGTGCATTAAGTCAAGACCTCCTCCAATTCAATTCCAAACCAGGAAGAGCCATTTTGTTACAATATGTTGATGATCTATTGCTTGCCTCTCCCACAGAAAAAGATTGCATAAATACCACAAAAGAACTATTGCACATTCTATGGCAAGCTGGCTACAAAGTCTCAAGATGCAAGGCACAGATTTGCAGACAGTGTCAAGTATCTAGGTTTCCATCTTACAGGAACTGAACGTGCAATGGGTCCAGAACGTAAGGAAGCAGTCTGCCGTATTCTACAGCCTCGTACTCGAAGACAAGTCCGAGAGTTCCTAGGTGCGGACGGCTTTTGTCGTTTATGGATACCAAACTTCGCCATCATTGCCAAACCCCTGTATCAGGCCACAAAAGGTGCAGAATGATCCTTTTTTATGGGGTGAAGAACAAACTGTTGCATTTACCCAATTGAAGACTTTATTGCTAGAAGCTCCTGCCCTGGGGCTACCTGATCACAGCAAACCCTTTTATCTTTATGTGCATGAACATCTCCAGACGGCAGCAGGAGTATTGGTTCAATACCTTGGCTCATGGCAAAGGCCTGTTGCCTACCTGTCCAAACAACTGGATACTGTGGCCTGTGGCCTACCATCATGTCTCAAAGCTGTGGCAGCCACTGCCCTCCTGGTTGCTGAAGCTGACAAGCTTACACTAGGTCAAGAACTCTTTGTGAAAGTCCCTCATGCAGTCCAGACTCTTCTAGACTATAAAGGCAATTACTGGTTCAGCAATACAAGAATGACCAAGTACCAAGCCATGCTATGTGAAAACCCTAGAGTTCATTTGGAACTAATCTCCACCCTGAATCCTGCTACGTTGCTTCCAGATGCTCCAAAGGATCAGGAACATGAGTGCCTTCAAGTAATGGATGAAGTATATAGCAGCAGACCTGACCTCAAAGACATACCCCTAGACAAATACGACATGCAACTGTTCACTGATGGAAGCAGTTTTATAGAAAATGGAAAGAGATTTGCAGGGTACGCAGTAGTCACTCTTGACGAAACAATTGAAGCTAAACCACTGCCCAATGGCACTTCTGTTCAACTGGCTGAAATGATTGCCCTTACCAGAGGTCTAGAACTATCTGAAAACAAAAGGGTGAACATATACACCGATTCCAAGTATGCCTTCATGACAATACATGCTCACGGAGCACTCTACAAAGAACGTGGCCTCCTAACATCTGCGGGCAAACAAGTCAAATATGCCCTTCAAATATTGAATCTACTGGATGCAGTATGGAAACCGTCCGCAGTTGGTGTTATTCATTGCCGTGGCCACCAAAAAGGCAAGGAAGAAGTTCCCAGAGGAAACCGGAAAGCAGATCTGGCGGCAAAGGAAGCAGCCAGACAAACACAAGCCCTTGAGCGTGGCTGTGATTGGAAAGAAACCAAGGCTAAGAGTACTCGACAGCAGCAGGTGCAGCAGCAGGAGAAAACTCACTTGAAACTAAACTGGAGAGGATACCCAGTTCAAGATAAAGATCCCCTGGAAAGTGTTCGGGAAGGAAACCCCGATCGCCGGAAAGGATACCCGGTAAATACTGAAAATCACTTGAAAAGCTTCCGGAATGGAAATCCGGAACACCGAAATGAAACTTCGGTTCCCCAGAGATGACTGGTTCAAGATGACTCACCTGTCAAGATTCCGGTATGTGAACCCGAATCCCCGCAAATGAAAGTCGAAACTCTGCTCTGTCTGAACGCTGTTTTCCAAGATCAGCCAAAAGTAGACTTCTATATGAATAACAGAAGATTTGCACCTCATGGAGAATTTATTGAAGATGTTCTTTGCCACTGGTACGGTGAATATGAACTTCTAGAGAAGCACCACAGGTATATCCAATGGTTGTTTCCTCTACGTGAACAAGGCCGAAATGAACATGCAAAGCCTTTGACTATTTCTGAAATTGAAATTATGAAGAACACCGTTGAAACCCAACATAGGCTACGGAGAGCCTATAAACTGATGTTGAATTTCTTCGGCGTAAAAATAGTGGGGGAAGAGGAGATAGAAGTGATGCGAGACTCAAATTTTTCAACACGCTTCTCCAATTTGAATACCAACACCCATAATAACCTGAGAATTACCCGAATTGTGAAAAGCATGGGAGAGCTGGGAGCTGCACAATACCAAGCTCCGCTGGTGAAGTTCTTCCTGAAAGAAATACTGGTTGAAGATCAGCTGCAAAATATGAAAGAAAGTGCCCTGAAGTGTTTCTTACCGGTGGTAAAGAATGATCATGAAAGAGATGCACTGTCTGAATATGTTTTGAAGCACAGAATATCCAAGAATACCAAGAGGCTTCTCCCAGTGGTGACGTCCCTGTTACCAACACCCATTACTCACTGGACTCCGGCCTACTCTGAAAAAAAGAAGAAATGGCTCTCCGAAGAGCCAGAGAATACAGAGAAGACGGATGGTACCAGTTGGAGAATGAAAGAATTGTTTTACCAGCCATTCTGGCACCTGAAATTGTCCGGGCCTTGCATTCCAGGACTCATGGAGGAAAGCCAGCCATGGAGCAACAACTAGAACCATATTTCTATGTTCCTGGACTCCCTGCCATTTGCAAAGCAATTGCCCACCAATGTGTCACTTGTGCTAAGAACAACCCAAGGCAAGGGATAGTACGACCACCAGGAATATTATCTGTTGGATTATCTCCAATGTCCTCCCTACAAATTGACTTTACTGTTCTCCCTCCATGCAAAGGATATAAATATCTACTAGTGCTAGTATGCACATTAACGGGATGGGTTGAGGCCTACCCAACTCGAACAGAAAAGACTGCTGAAGTAGTGAGATGTTTAATGAGAGAAATTATTCCAAGGTATGGACTGCCTCTTGAAATCGGATCAGACAATGGTCCAGCCTTCGTACAAAATTGTTTACAGCAACTTGCCCGCCTGCTGAGAATTTCGTGGAAGCTACATACCGCATACAGACCTCAAAGCTCTGGAAAAGTGGGAAGAATGAATAGAACTCTCAAGACATTGATGGCTAAAATATGCCAAGAAACGTCATTGAAATGGCTGGATGTGTTGCCAATCGTACTGCTGCATGTCCGAAGCAATCCTACCTCACTCCTAAAATTGAGCCCATATGAGATGATGTTCGGTCATCCTACCCCTTTGATAACTGGGTTGAGGGGGGATCCCCGAGTATTAGGAGAAACTGATTTAGGTCAGCAGGTGATCAAATTAGGTCAGACAATGCAGAACATATACACATGGGAAAGCGAGCACATACCCTATTTCCTGTTCCCACCCCTACACAAGTACTGTCCAGGGGACATGGTATGGGTTAAGGAATGGAAGATAGACCCGTTAGGGGCTAAATGGAGGGGTCCTTATGTTGTCTTGTTATCCACTCCTACAGCAGTGAAAGTGGCCGAGGTGGTGCCGTGGATACATCACTCCCGACTGAAACCAGCAGCAGAGGTTACGGATAAGGCATGGAAAGTGATAGCCAGTGAATCCGATCCGCTGAAGCTACGTTTCCACCGTATCCAAGCAGCTGCACAGACCGGAGAGGAATAGGAGAGATCCAAGTCTAGATGACCACTGGCTCTCCAAACTCCAGTCTTTATACTTATTGTTATTGAAAGACCGTTAAGTTCACTGCCTAAACCAACCAATGGAAGCTCCAGAGATACCCCAGGAGGCCCATGAGCCTCTGCTTCCAGATACCCTTTTTTACCAGACTACAGAGACCATTTGAGCAGTACCAAAGGATCTTGATATGTATTGGAATTATTGTTTTCTTTTTGACTTTATTGACAATTGTTGCTGGACTATTTTTTCCAAACCAGCTCCCTAAGGGAGTGAGGTCAGCCCCTATTAGGATGACACCAGAATATAACATAACTGTCCCATTGGTACAGGACAGACGGAAGCGGGAGCTGACAAGGCCAGAAGATAATTTGTTTATTAAATTTACGTATGCGTATGCAAAGAAGTCAGGATATGAATCCTGTTGGGTGTGTAATAAATTGAACCAAGGATCATCAGTTATTCCCACTTTAGCTGTACCTCTTAATTTGTCTGACTACCCTGTGAATAAAAGTATAGTGGCCCCTAGTGTACTTAAACTGACTAAGAGTCTAGATATGCCAAAGACAAACCACACTATTCGCATTACTAATTTGGCCTATTTCCCTCTCTGGTGCTTTAAACTAGAGAAGATCCAGGTTCCACCTAGTTCAATGTGTAAAGAATATTTGTTCAACACAACACTAGATATATCTGACCCAGAAGCACAAGGAGATAGTCTTCAAGTAATGGTAAATACGATTGATAATTACAAACAGACTAATGATAAAAGTCCAGAGGCCCTTGCATACACCCACAAGTCCCTATCCTTAATTTTCTCCCACCTTGGTTCAGAACCATTTTTATCTGATGCCAGGGGATGGCATACATATTTGTTGTGGAACTCTATGCCACCTTTGGATTAATACTGAAATAAAAACTTAGTGTTATTTGGCCTGGGTGGTTCCCCTGCAGCGTATCCAAGAGGACACCTTGGACCTAGGAATACCACATCCCCGATATTCTCTAAATTTCGTTAAACGAGAGTTGTTTTCTAAAAGTGATATGGTTTGGTCTTGGTTTCCTTCTTCCACAGGATGGGGCATCGAAATGATGAGAAGACTAAACAAATATGTTGTTCTGATGGATGAAATTGTAAACATCACCAGTACTGATATCCAATTGTTAAATGTTGAATTAAGAGAGATTCGTAAAGTACAGCTGTTCCAGAAACTAGCCATAGAACAAATTCAGGCTGTACTTAATGGAATTTGTGAGATGACAATGAAATATGAATGTTGTACATTTATTAAGAATACTACTGAAGATGCTCCTGACTACTATGACGTAATTCAGAAACCTCAAGAAAAGGTTTCCCATTTGCAGGACCAAGCTCGTCGGATAGTCGAGGAGGGCTGGAACCCTTTTAAAGGACTGGGTGCATTCGGGGCATGGTTCGTATCGATTTTGTCTGTTATAAGTAATATAGGATCTCTGATTATCACAGGTGCCTTAATTCTCCTTGTTTGTTTTCTAGTTTATAAATTAACTATTTGTTTATGGCCAATCTGCCGTAAAGCCCTCAAACCAAAGAAACAACCCCTTAATCAAAATCCTGATAAAAGTTCACTTACGCTTAAATCCCCGGAAGAATACAAAGTTTTAATGATTTAGTTAATTGGCTGGGAGAGGTCATTGTAGACTTTCTCCGCCAAGAGGAGGGAATGAGATAGCAATTCTAGGGATTTAATACTAATCTAAGTGATCTGCCATTTCGATGTTCATCCAATGCATGTTTTAAAAATACAATTGCTGTCCTTGAGTGCTCTTGAGATTCTATTTTCAGTCTGCTTACTTAAAGAATGTGATTTGTCAGCAAAGCCAAAGAAGGAAGTGCTGACAATTGAAGAATTATGACTGACAGCTGGAAACCCAAAAAAGAGAATGAAGGGGAAAAATGACATCATGTGTAAAGTTAGGTCCTAACTCAGACATATGATAACTGTCACGTGACAATCTGGGTATGTTGGGAGGGGAACTGTATTTTTAGAACAAATGTATAAAAACGATTGATGTCCATGTTCTCGTGACTCAAGGTTTTGAACAGATACGATCTGTCTCTTGAGTCCGGCAGGTGCCAGCTGAATAAACGCCATTTTCTTTGAGACAAGGCCTCCATCTGCTTCCTTCGTCGAACCATCACCCACAAGTTCCCGGCCAGCGAGCTGCAACAATCTCACTTTCCAAATCGGCTATTTTGACCTAGAATTTTTCATTCTCCAGTCATTCTCCTGCTTTTCACGCTCTCTGAATAACCCTGATTATTATTATTATCGAAACATGGGGAGAGTGTCCTAATTTGGCGCAGGTGTTCTGCAGTGTGTAGACCGTGTATGCTGCTGCTCTCTAGAGATAATATGGCAATGCACTGCTATTGCCTGGTTGAATTGACAGAAATAAGGTTTCATCTCTGGTTGGACGCTGCTCACACGGAAGGGTGATTAAACAACTCCTTTACTGAGAGATGGTCAGTAGTTATTGGATGGCAATGTTTATGTCTAACCTTATGCAGTGAATCCCGTGTGTAGATAGTAACACGTTTTATATGTGCTGTAAGGTATGGTTACAATGCCTTCAGGGGGTCTGCATGCATTGGACTGATTATTCACACGGGCAAGGGGTGTAGAAAACTTTTTTCAGTATGACCGGTATGGTTACATATACATAAACAATTAGTGAAGCATATTGTAAGGATAGAGGGGGAAAAAAGTTCAACTATTGGGGGCTGTATATACACAACTAGTTCAAATATCACAGTTCCTTCTGCGTGACTGCCACCTGGTGGTCAGAATTCAATGTGCAGGTAGTTGTTTCAAAGAAAACAATTATGTAGCTGTTCTTTCCCGTCCTCTGTATCCGGTCCGGATCTCATGTTAATAAAAGAAAAACAGATACCATAGTGCATACTGTCTTAATACGAAAATGGAAAAAAACGGTTGTAACAATTTTCAACTCACGTGGATAGGAGCCGATATTTTTATCACACTCACTCTTGTGCGCCTATCTGGCCCATAAAGGTGGCCAGCAACCCTTTATCTCCTTTCTCCTTGTGTGCAGCAGTAGTTTGTCAGCTGGGCTGGAGTCCTCACAGGATACACGCTGGAAGCCTCCCATTGATGGATCTCGCTGCGCAGTAATCACAGGATTCAGGGGTGTAAGATAAAATAGGAAGGGGTTTATTAAGATTACAAACAATATAAAACAAAAGGTTTGGGATTATCCAGAATGCGTTTCGCCAGTGTGGCCTCTTCAACTGGATCATTATTATCATTTATATTGCGCCAACAGTTTCCGCTGCGCTTTACAATTAACAAAGGGAGAGAGATACAGATAAATGGAAATGGGCCCTGCTGCTCATAGAAGCTTACAGTCTAGAGGGATTGGGGATGAGGAAGACCAGGGGTGTTTTACTACAGGACAACAGGACCATTCGTGCCAGTGGTTCGGGAATGGTGGGGCCATAGTAGTAGCTTGAATCATGTGTGAGTAGGTGAGCAGCGGGATAAGTTGCATCAGTGATGTGAAGAACTACAGTTACTCTGATGAGACATCAGAGTACTAGTGTCTCCCAGAGACCAATGTTTTAATAATTAGCTTTTATTGGATAAGGTTAAAAACAGCAAACAATAGAACATAAATGGACAGTGCTCACAAAACAATGTATATTAAAACCAAAAGACAATTCTGCTTGAAAAATTATTAGATGTAGCGGCAAAAAATGTAATCGTCAACTCAAATTGTAGTAGTGAATGGAATTGATAACCAAATTTGGTCATGAGATGCTGCGCTGAAAAAAGCAGAAAAGGGAAGAACAAGAGACTCCTGTTTGAAAGAATTGGCTCAAATAGCCCAATATAAACGTATTTCAATGATAATCCAGATACTAAATATCAAGGGAACCCAACACAAGGGTATACATACACATTGAGGATCTCGAAATACAATTCCATGAGAAAAACAAGGAGCTCTGGTCAGAGAAGCGCATCCGACGCGCGAAACGCGCGTCGGATGCGCTTCTCTGACCAGAGCTCCTTGTTTTTCTCATGGAATTGTATTTCGAGATCCTCAATGTGTATGTATACCCTTGTGTTGGGTTCCCTTGATATTTAGTATCTGGATTATCATTGAAATACGTTTATATTGGGCTATTTGAGCCAATTCTTTCAAACAGGAGTCTCTTGTTCTTCCCTTTTCTGCTTTATTCAGCGCAACATCTCATGACCAAATTTGGTTATCAATTCCATTCACTACTACAATTTGAGTTAACCCTTGAAGGTCACTCATTGTATTGACTATTGATTACATTTTTTGCCGCTACATCTAATAATTTTTCAAGCAGAATTGTCTTTTGGTTTTAATATACATTGTTTTGTGAGCACTGTCCATTTATGTTCTATTGTTTGCTGTTTTTAACCTTATCCAATAAAAGCTAATTATTAAAACATTGGTCTCTGGGAGACATTAGTACTCTGATGTCTCATCAGAGTAACTGTAGTTCATCAATCATATAGGGGTAGTCCCTTTTTGTCTTTCACCATTTCACTTTATCCAAACTCTCTTTCTTTCTGGTATTATTTGGTTACGTTCTACCATATAGGTAGTGATTGCATCAGTGATGTGGTACCTAATCTGAAGTGGAAAAGATGCTGTCCTTTGAGTTTAGCTCTCAGTAAAAATATATTTCTATAATACGATGGAGTTCAGGATCCGTTAATTCCCTGTATACTCCTATATAGTGCTCAGGATCCGCTAATTCTATAATTAGAATATATATATGTGTGTGTGTGTGTTCATTATTGCAGAAGCCACCTGCACATCATAGCAATTCAAAGAATTGCATCCCAGAGCTCCTGTGCCACATTCCCCATATGCAGCAAGGAATTCTGGGTAGGATATGCAAATGACCTCTGTCTCACTTTTATGCATCCTGGATCTGTAATTACACAGAACCCTAAAATCAATGCTATGCCATACTGTGGCTTTGTAGCAAAGATAAGGTTATGCAACTGGTCAAAGCAACTCCCGGGACAGTGCTGTTTCAGGTTTGTTGAACCTTCATCAGCTAGGAGGTAGGCATGACCAGTTGCAGTGGATGCTTGGACCATAGGTAAGTAAGTGTCTATAAGGGTTGTGGTGGAGGACTAAAAGTGAGATAAAAAGCCTCCACACTATAATAAGTGTGTTCATTATTGCAGAAGCCACCTGTACATCATAGCAATTCAATTCAATGCTCTGGGATGCAATTCTTTGAATTGCTATGATGTGCAGGTGGCTTCTGCAATATCCTACCCAGAATTCCTTGCTGCATATGGGGAATGTGGCACAGGAGCTCTGGGATGCAATTCTTTGAATTGCTATGATGTGCAGGTGGCTTCTGCAATAATGAACACACTTATTATAGTGTGGAGGCTTTTTATCTCACTTTTAGTCCTCCACCACAACCCTTATAGACATTATATGTGTATATATAATATATATATATATCAACCGAATAAGGAGCACTCACGGGCTTGCAGAAAAAATAAAATAACTGTTTATTGGTATGCCATTAAAAAAAACGACGTTTCAGCCCACACAGGGGCCTTTATCAAGGACCTTGATAAAGGCTCCCGTGTGGGCCGCAACGTCGTTTTTTTTAATGGCATACCAATAAACAGTTATTTTATTTTTTCTGCAAGCCCGTGAGTGCTCCTTATTCGGTTGATCTATTATATTCTTAAGGATTTTTAGCACCACGGCAACTTGGGTGGAATTATCCATAGCTTGAGTGCTGAGAACGTGGATTTTCAAAATATATATATTTGCTGAAAATAGGACAAAACAAGGAGGGAGTTAAGGATCAGGAGGCACACAGGGTAATTCAAAGAGATTCGAAAAGTCACCGCACGTTCGGTGACTTTTCGTTCTATTCAATTCGGTTCCTTTTGCCGATCCCATTTCGGTGACCCTGCGGTGTATTCAGCAAGCACCAGAGGGTCCCCGAATTGCAGGGAAAAGCTGCCGCAAACCTGACGAAAACTAACCGCAAAACCCACCGAATGCACGCCAGAAAAACCCGCATAAACATCTGGATTAACCCGTCGAAAAACCCGAGCAGGAGCTGATCACACGCAGCGAAGCAGCTGAGACCGCAGACGAAGCAGTGAATAAATTGGCAAAACCGTTTGTGTGAATGTTTGAAAATGAAACGCTGTTTGCAAAGAAACTACTGAGCGACAATGTCTGAAATTTGCATATGAGGTCCAGGGAGTGATAATAAAAAGGGCTGTTACAAAAAAATAAGTAAACTTAAAAAAAAAAATATGAAAAATGCTTAAAATATCCGAAAAAATCTATAAATAAAGAGACTCTTTACTGCAGAATTTTATAATGAACGGTTTATTAGATATTGAATTAAAACGGGAATATTTTTAACATTGCAGCCTATGGGATTCTCCTGAATAAACTTGCCGAATTAAACCACCGAATGGCAGGGCATTAGGGGAACCTTTCACTGCCAGTTTGTGTTTTCTGAATAGCCGAAGCAGTGCTTTTTCATGGGGTTTCACTGCCCTCGAACAGGCACCGTATGTTCAGGCAATTCGCCAGGATTTGGCGAATTGCCTGCTCTCTGGATAGCCGAATGGCCAGGAAAGGTAGCCGAAAGCTGATTTTCAGCGTTCGGTTACCTTTTTCAAGCAATTCGGAGCTCTTTGAATAACCCTGCTAGTGTGTTGAAGTTCATGCACAATATGGGCATCCAGACGGGGTCTCAAAAAAGTTGCAATCCAAGAGCATGTTGTCATGGAACTGACATAGCGCTCTCCGCTTCAAACCCCAAGACTTTTATTCCCATGGCGAAAAACCCCAAAAGAAACAGACAATTGCCTTGGGAAAAACTTTTTGTTCATTTATATTGCGTGGTGTGATTTTAAATGTACTTTTTTTTTTAAATCTTTTATTTATCAAGACACAGTGTACAAAAGAAAAAAAATAATACAGTTGTATATACACTCCAAAACCACCAAAATATGCTACAAACACTACAGCAATATCACAGGTCATTTTTCCAAAATACACAGGGAGAGAGGGGGGAAGAAGAAGAGAAAGAAAAAAAAAACTGCTTCTACCCACTATGACATTCCCCTATCCCATCTTACTTCCTCCAGCCATCTTAACTTCGATTTTCCTCAACCTCTATCCATCCTGCCCAGACTCTTGAGTACATCAAATAAGTATCTCGAACTCTTGCAGTCAATTCATCCATTTGACGAACGTCCTCCAAGATCCCCCTAACTCTCTTCCAAGACGCTGGCCGGGGAGCCTTCCATGTTTCCGCCAGGACTTTTCTTACTGCTGCAGCCAACTTAGCCAACCACTTAGACTGGTATCTTGTAAGATGTGATTGGGGCCGGTTAAGAACATAGGACCAAGGATCAAAGTCCACTGGCGCCTTCAAAACTTCCAGGGCCAGAGAGTGGGCTTGCTGCCAAAGAGAAGAAACCACTGGACATTGCCACCACATATGTAAATGCATTCCCCGCATGCCACAATTTTGCCAACAGGAGTCCGGATAGGACAGGTTAAACTTATTCAAAAATACCGGGGTGATATACCACCTCATCATTGTCTTAATGGCCTGTTCTTGATATATAACACTAATGGAGGTTTTATGGGTCGCCTCCCATATATCTAACCAATCCTCTTTATCAATAGGACCTAAATCTCTCTCCCAGGCAGTCATATAAGATAGCCGATCAGGTTGATGATCAGTATGAAGTTTTAAAGCTAAAGTAGAAATGAGGCCCTTAGGATAGGAACCTCTCATACACATATTTTCAAAATAGGTGAGTCGTCTGAGGGCCGCCTTGTGTATCTCTCGTGACTGTAAAAAATGTTTGCATTGCACATACCGAAAAAAGTCCCTTGGTGACACTGTAGCTCTTTCAAGGAAGAGAACGGAAGCAATTCTCCATCTTTATACCACTGGCAAATACGGTTCAATTGGCAGTTACGAATAAATCCAAAATTTTTAACTGAGATCCCTGGGCAAAATCTTTTATTATAAATCACCGGCATTAATGGGAAGGTCTGCCCGCCAAATCATAGCGCCTGGATGCCCAATCCCATACCTCCAATGAGTGGTGAGTGGACGGTGCCACAGAGGTCCAAGGGACCCTATATTTTTTCAGTAACCACATACAATGTGATAATCAATCAGGTACAGCGATTGTCATTTTCAAAATCGACCCAACCCCTAGAACCATGAGGAGCATGCAAAGCTACTATTTGGGCCAATGGGGCGGCCACATAATAGCTTCTCAGGTTTGGGAGGCCCATGCCATCCACTGATTTTGGAAGGCGTAATACACTCTGAGCCATTCTATGTCTCTTCCCCATCCAAACAAACGTATCCAGGGTTAGCTGGAATCTTTCAATATCCTTAACATCGAGCAGAACTGGGAGGGCCTGGAACAGGTACAAAAGTTGCGGCAAAATATTAATTTTAATGCTATGAACTCTACCTAGCCAGGAGATATATTCCCCCTTTCAGGCACCCAGATCCGCTCGAATTTTACAAAACAATGGTCCATAATTAGCAATATAAAGCAAATCATATGAGTTAGTTAAAGCTATCCCCAGATACATAATCCGATCCTTTGCCACCTGAAAGCCATGAATAATCAACAAAGCATCTACCTCCTCTTTATGCATGTGAAATTCTAAAGATTGAGATTTCTCCATATTAACCTTAAACCCTGAGAGAGAGGAGAACTGAGATAACACCTCTTTCAGGACAGCCAAAGATCTAACAGGAGAGGTCAAAAGCAGCAATACATCATCTGCATATGCTAATATTTTATGATCTGAGGAAGGCAACTTTATTCCCCGTATCTCTTCTGAGTGCCGAACCTGGGACAAAAAATTCTCTAAAGAAAGAGCAAATAGTATTGGAGAAAGTGGGCACCCCTGCCTTGTACCATTTAGTTATCCCAAAAGAACAGGCGGACGTTCCCGGGATCAATACCTGGGCTGATGGTAGTGTATATAAAGCTTGGATCGAAGTACGCATAGATAATGGCAGCCCCAAATGTTCTAATAAAGTAAACAGGTAAGGTCATTCAATACAATCGAACGCCTTCTCGGCATCTAGATACAATAATATCGATGGTTCCTCCTGCACCCCTGCCCACCATACCATATCAACTGCCCTACGAATATTGTCATATGCGTGGCGGCCTGGTATAAATCCCACCTGGTCATAGTGAATTAATTGGGGAATAAAGTGGGCCAGACAGTCAGACATTATTTTCGCCAAAATTTTCACGTCTACGTTTAACAAGGAGATGGGTCTATAGCTCCCTGGATGTTCCAAATCCTTGTCCGGTATAGGCAAGACTACCACAGAGGCCAATAGGTCACCCGGCTGTAAAAGGTGACCTTCCCTAATACGACTAAATAAACGTAACAGGTAAGGAGAAAGCGTACTAAGGAAAGTTTTCTAATAGGAAACTATACTTTTACAGTTTTTTTAAATGTACTTTTATTACTATATGTGAATGTGAACTTGGAGATGTGTTTTGCAGGTGCAGACCTTCCTTTTGTGTAGAATGTTATTAGGTTTGAGTAATCGGTCATTATGCAAGAATGCTGTTTATCTGTTTGCATGTTTGAGGAGACATGAGTCTGGGACAGTGTTTGACTGAAAAGGCAATCTGAGCTATTGGAACAATGGATTATGTAAGTGAGGTGTGTGATAACTGACCTAATGTAATAGAGAGTTCCAATAAATCAATCTTTGTGTAATTATGTTTCAGTGGAATTCCCCAGTGGTTTGGTTTATGTAAATGATACCTGTTGGACCGGAGCATAAATACTGGTATGGTTTGCTCAGTAAAGCATACAGGTTGATACATGCAGCTTGTCTGGTGTGTTATTCATCTGCACTATTCCACTACGCTCACCATCAGAAGGCACCGAGCGGCCATCTGAAAGACTAACCTAACATCGGGGCTACAGGTCAGGAGATCGAAAGCCTGCAGATCCCCAGAAGCTGCTGCAAACTTCGGACCAGCACTAGCACAGATCCCTGCCATCCAGCCCACGTCTCCCAGCAGGCAGAAGCAAGCAGGTCAAACTGCTCAAGGCACTGAGGACCGCGTTCCCAGTAGCAGGGCTGACCGCAATGAGGGGTGTCTGGAGAGCCAGGACAGACAGACGGACGAGAGCGGGTTTCCGTCACAAATGGTTAATATCCTTGCATGGTTCAGGCATGCGGCTGGCAGAAGAGTGGTTAATGTCCTTTGCAACAGACAATAATCAGAAGGCACAAGAATACAAATGGAGAGTAGCAATGGAGGGTCACAGTGGGAATCCAAGAACATGAATGGAGGATCACAAAAGCATATCATGGTTGGAGTCCAACAACATGAATGGAGGGTATTAATGGAAGGGCACGTTGGCAAGCCAGGAACACGAATGGAGGGTCACAGTGGGAAGCCAGAAACACGAATGGAGGGTCAGGTGGGAAGCCAGGAATACGAATGGAGGGTCACGGTGGGAAGCCAGGAATACGAATGGAGGGTCACGGTGGGAAGCAGGGCAGCCATCAGAAATTATGGGGCCCCTTACCGAACCTCACGATGGGCCCCCCCGGCACTCCCTCAACCTCTAACAGCTTTTCTCCCCCTTCCAAAAAAAAAGGACATAGCATAGCACCACAGGTATAAAACTCACAGTAATGTGCAGAGTGTATGACAGAGCTCCACAGCAATAAAACTCACAGTAATGTGTGGTGTGTATGCGCATATCACAGAGCTCCACAGCAATAAAACTCAGTGATGGGCTGTATATGATGGCCTTTGGGTCTGGTCTGGGCCTGGTCCCTGGTCTGGGCCCTACATCTGGGCCTTTGGGCTGGGTCTGGGCCTTGGTCTGGTCTGGGCCCAGGCTCTGGGCCTGGTCCCTGGGGCTTGGTCTGGTCTGGACCCAGGCTCTGGGGCTTGGTCTGGTCTGGACCCAGGGTCTGGGGCTTGGTCTGGTCTGGACCCAGGCTCTGGGTCTGGGTCTGGTCTGGACCCAGGCTCTGGGGCTTGGTCTGGTCTGGACCTTGGTCTGGTCCCTACGTCTGGGCCTTGGTCTGGTCTGGGCCCAGGCTCTGGGTCTGGTCCCTGGGGCTGGGCCTGGTCCCTGGGTCTGGGCCTTGGTCTGGGGCCTTTGGGTCTGGTCTGGGCCCAGGCTCTGGGTCTGGGCTGGGCCTTGTCTTGGGGGCTGGGCCTGGTCCCGGGGTGTGGGCCTTGGTCTGGGCCTTTGGGGCCAGGCCTTGGGGTCTGGTCCCTGGTCTGGGTCTTGAGCTCTGGGGCCGGGCCTGGGTCTTGGGGTCTGGTCCCTAGGTCTGGGCCTGATCCCTGGGGTCTGTTCTGGGTCTAGGCTGGGCTCTGGGTCTGGGGGTCTGTCTGGGCCTTGCAGTCTGGCTGGGCCCTGGCTCACCTCTCCGCCGTCTTCTGTCCCTGTCCTCTCTTCTTCCTTCTTCTTTTCTTCTCTCTTCCTTCTTTTCTTCTCCCGGGCCCTCCTCTGTCGTAGGCAGCTGCTCACGTGACTGGAGGGGTGGGGCCAAAGCGGCATGATTGGGAGCCCCACGCACGCTGCTTAGCCCCACCCAGCCAGTCAGGAGGAGAGAAACCGTACAGCTCCAGATTCGGAGAGTCCGATACTGGAGCTGTAAAAGGCCGCTGCCGTCGGGGCCCCGACCCCTTACGGCAGCATGGGGTGTAATTCCCTGATGGCGGCCCTGCGGGAAGCCAGGGACACGAATTGAGGGTCACAGTGGGAAGCCAGGAACACAAATGGAGGGTCACGGTTAGAGATGCACCGATACCACATTTTTAGGACCGAGAAAAAGTACCGATACTTTTTTAAAGTACTCACCGATACCGAGTACCGATACTTTTATTTAAGGTCCTGTGACGCTTTCCAATAAATAATTTTGGATTTTGCCGAAAGCATGTCCAGTTTATGTTTATATTGAAATGTATAGCCAGAAACCCCATTTACTCCCTGCACACCCCTCCTCTGATACAAGTATACCCACTCAGATACATACAGTTGTGTTCAAAATTATTCAACCCCCAATGCTGTAAAGGGTTTTAGGGAATTTAGTGTACATTTGTAATTGTATTCAGAATAAAATCCTACAAGGACTTTTTAAAGAACCATATGCAACTAAAATGACATCAATTGGTTTTGTAATACAGTAGTAAATGTTTCTTTTGTGAATTCTTCATTGACACAATTATTCAACCCCTTAAAGACTACCACTCTGAAGAACAGAGGTTCATTCAAGTGTTTTCAATCAGGTATTGAAAACACCTGTGGATGTCACGGAGCAGCAATAAAGCATAATAAGCACCAATTAGGCAGCTTTAAAATGACTGTGATACTCAGCTCCTTCTAGACATTTACTGGTGTGGTTACAAACATGGGGAAGTCAAGAGAAGAGGTGATTACTCTTCACAGGAAGGGCAATGGCTATAAGAAGATTGCAAAGATGTTAAACATACCAAGAGAGACCATAGGAAGCATCATTCGCAAATTCAAGGCAAAGGGCACTGTTGAAACGCTACCTGGTCGTGGCAGAAAGAAGATGCTGACTTCGACCGCTGTGCACTACCTGAAGCGTAGAGTGGAGAAAAGTCCCCGTGTGACTGCTGAGGAACTGAGAAAAGATTTGTCAGATGTGGGTACTGAAGTTTCAGCTCAGACAATACGGCGCACACTGCGTAATGAAGGCCTCCATGCCAGAACTCCCAGGCGCACCCCCTTGCTGTCTCCAAAGAATAAGAAGAGTCGACTGCAGTATGCCAAAAGTCATGTGGACAAACAACAGAAGTTTTGGGATAGTGTTCTGTGGACTGATGAAACAAAATTAGAACTATTTGGGCCCATGGATCAACGCTATGTTTGGAGGAGGAAGAACCAGGCCTATGAAGAAAAGAACACCTTGCCTACTGTGAAGCATGGTGGGGGGTCAATCATGCTTTGGGGCTGTTTTGCGTCTGCAGGTACAGGGAAGCTTCAGCGTGTGCAAGGTACCATGAATTCTCTTCAGTACCAGGAGATATTGGATGACAATGTGATGCAGTCCGTCACAAACCTGAGGCTTGGGAGACGTTGGACCTTTCAACAGGACAATGATCCCAAGCATACCTCCAAGTCCACTAGAGCATGGTTGCAGATTAAAAGCTGGAACATTTTGGAGTGGCCATCGCAGTCACCTGACTTAAATCCGATTGAGAACCTCTGGTAGGACTTAAAGAAAGCAGTTGCAGTGCGCAAGCCTAAGAATGTGACTGAACTGGAGGCTTTTGCCCATGACGAATGGGCAAAGATACCCGTAGATCGCTGCAAGACACTTGTGTCAAGCTATGCTTCACGTTTAAAAGCTGTTATAACTGTAAAAGGATGTTGTACTAAGATTGAATTTCACTTGGGGGTTGAATAAAACTGATAATGATGTGAGCACAGAAAAGACATTTGTGGTTATTTCATTATAAATGTTATGTTATATTTGTCTGACCTACACTTAGATTGACGCTGCCTCTGTGAGATCTCGGCTGGAGGCAGCGTCACAGCCTCCACTGCCCGGCGGCCGCGTGATCGCGTCACAGCCCTGCGACCGGACCCACCGCTGGGTAAGTAATGCAGCCCGCCAGAGGGGAACGCTGGCCAAATGCTTTTCATGCATGCGGCCAGCTTCCCCAGCGTTTGGTCTGAGGTCTGGGATGATAGAGAGATATATCGAGGTCCCAGCAACTACCTTGTAGAACCTTCAATGGTGAAAACAATGCCATGGTGCAGGTTCAGCAAAGTAGATATACGAACTGGTTAGGAACCACACACGTGTAATAAAACAGCAAATTTATTAGTTAAACATTAAAAAAGACCGACGTTTCGGCTCATATATGAGCCATTCTCAAGGTTACAAACATAATAGTGCACAATACCTATATACAAAATTATGTTTGTAACCTTGAGAATGGCTCATATATGAGCCGAAACATCGGTCTTTTTTATTGTTTAACTAATAAATTTGTTGTTTTATTACACGTGTGTGGTTCCTACCCAGTTCGTATATCTACTTTGCTGAACTTGCACCATGGCATCGTTTTCACCATTGAAGTTTCTCTACAAGGTAGTTGCTGGGACCTCGATATATCTCTCTTTCATCCCAGACCTCAGACCAAACGCTGGGGAAGCTGGCTGCATGCATGAAAAGCATTTGGCCAGCGTTCCCCTCCGGCGGGCTGCATTACTTACCCAGCGGTGGGTCCGGTCGCAGGGCTGTGACGCGATCACGCGGCCGCCGGGCAGTGGAGGCTGTGACGCTGCCTCCAGCCGAGATCTCACAGAGGCAGCGTCAAGGCCTACACTGCCTGGCGACCGCGTAATCGCGTCACAGCCCTGCGACCGGACCCACCGCTGGGTAAGTAATGCAGCCCGCCGGAGGGGAACGCTGGCCAAATGCTTTTCATGCATGCAGACAGCTTCCCCAGCCCCGCAGATACCTGCAAGCTGGCCCAGCGCTGGCTTGAGGTATCAGGCCATTTGCACGAGGTATCAGTATCAGTGCATCCCTAGTCACGGTGGGATATCCAGAGTAGAGGTGCACTTCAGACACAATGAAGGACTTCAATGCAGAAGCAATTTCCTTAGGGTGGAGTGTATCTATAAAGGAGGTGTGAAAAAGAGGGGTTTGTGAGGGTCCTGCGAACGAGCAATGGCACTATTGGCCTGCTCTACAGTGGGGCTGTCATATCTCGGCCCTGCCCCCTGCTGGTTGTAGCAGGGATTCATGTTTTTTCTTGTTCAGGCTCTACAGACCATTCCCAGTGCTGAAGGTCTGCAGTCACATGATCTGCTTGGCCCTATATATAGGGCCAACCAGGCATTTGATCCTTGGATCAGGATAGACTAAGTCTGAGATCCTCGAGTTCCTGTTCCTCGTGTTTATTCGAAGTTCTAGTTCTGATTATCTGTGTATGACTCTTTGGCTCTGGTTTCTGGTTATTCTCTAGTCTGCTCCCTAAGTAATATTGAATTTCTGATATCTCGTATATGACCTGGCTTGGCTTCTGGAACTTCTTCTGTTTGTATCTTGTATGTTTAGATTTGTCTGTACGTGTCTAGTTCAGTTGTTTTCACTCTACAGGCATTTGGCCACGAAGCCATATGGTGTGAGTGATTCTCAGGGCTTTGTCTGAACTCCCTGTCTGGAAGTGTGAGGATTTGCAGTGTGCTGCATTCACGTATCAAGTTCTGTTTTGCATTGTATTTCATTCGTGTTTTCAAGTTCAGGTGTTTTCACTTTACAGGCATTTGGCCACGAAGCCATATGGTGTGAGTCCCAGGGCTTTGTCTGAACTCCCTGACTGGGAGTGTGGGGATTTGCAGTATCAAGTTCTGTCTTGCACTATAGGATTCACATTTTTCAAGTATTGGGTCCTATCCTGCAGTGTGTAGAATTCATCGTGTTTAAGTGTTGCAAGGGATTGCTGAAGTCTGCAAACAAAACCATATACCTGCCCTAAAGGCTTCACTCTACACAGCCTGGGGGCTTCCCATCACTCTATAGGGGGCCTACCGTTACAGGGGCCCACTCAGGTCTCACAAAGTAGGGAAGGCCACTAGTGCCGTTGTTCGTTCTCAGGACCCTCACAAACCCCTCTTTTCCTCACTGTATCTATAAAGGACGTCCAGGCCCAGTCCACACCTGAGGCTGGAGAGGAGAGCGGAAACCCGAGGTGGACTCCTGGGCACCTGAACACCAAACAAGACAGGGGTAAAATCACATGCGCTAAGCCTATTTATTTATAAAGGATTTTACCAGGCTACACTATCAATTTCACAGTGAATAAAATTTATGTTCCTTTAGTGTCCTTTGACACAATGTTTTACCTTTCAGGGATAAAATCTGGTCTGGAATCATACATGGAGAAGGGTTGCTGGAGTTTTATTAAAAAGGGCAAACCTGGAGTTGCTTCTTAACAGCGCCAGCGGCGAGGGCCGTGACAGGTCAGCCAGACACTATAATCCAGATCTACAGCACCCCAAAGCAAACCCTGTCTCTTACAGGGCTCAAAACGAAGTGTCAGGGGTATCTAAGATGCCGGAGTTGTTGAGGCTTCAGTGTTGGGTGTGAGGAAGGTGTATTTTTATTTTTTTATTTTTTTGTCTGTATTTTTGCTCAGGATGAAACTGAGCAGAATATTCCTCTGTAATTTCAGACACATTGTGCTTCCTCTAATCGTTCCTCCCCAAGAGATCCAGGTAACCTGTGCTAATGAATCCAGACACAGCCAGGGATCCGCTGAGCCAGAGGATCCTGGATCTCACTCTGGAGATGATCTTTCTGCTGACTGGAGAGGTAAGAGATTCCATGAGATTGCCATATTCCTGCTGATATTAAATCCCCCTGGAGCTATGTGACCCAGGAGACATTTCAGAGGCAGATCAGTAGTAGATTCATGTTAATGCCTGTCATGTGTAAATAAAGGTTACAACACATTATGGAGATAATACACTACACGGGGGGGGGCAGGGGGCCATGTTTATACCTCTATATTGGTGTCACTCTCAATGTTTAGGGTCATATGGTGGTGAAGATCCATGAGATGGTCAGTGACAGCAGCTGTCACCAAATATCAGAAGGACACGGCAGGAGCCAAAGCTTCAATATGGAGCCTCCACCTCACTCTGGAATGCATGAGCAAAACCATGAGAAGATCCTGGAGCTGAGCAATCAGATCATCCGCCTGCTGACTGGAGAGGTGTGGCTGCTGGGAATGGGACATTATATGCTAACACCAAGGCATGTGTCTGGATGGTGACTGTCATTATGTGTGTCAGGTTCCTATACGCTGTGAGGATGTCACTGTCTATCTCTCCATGGAGGAGTGGGAGTATGTGGAGCGACACAAGGAGCTCTATGAGGACATCATGATGGAGGATCACCAGCCTGTTATTACACTAGGTAGGAGATGCTTTAATTCTCATAATGTTTGTGTCCAATCCCGGAGCAAGTGTCCCAATAATCCACTGAAATGTTGGCTGTGCCGTGTAATCAGGCCCATCTTTAATATTGATTTGACCCATGGCAAACATTTTCTTGGGCCCCCCCCCCAAAAGCCCGCTCACTGCATAATTTTGCTCTCTGCCCCCAACATCCCAAAAAATTAATAATGTAAACATAAGGAACTGGCAAACAAGTCCTTAGATTGATATGAAATAGTATTACATTTATACACTGCACATTACTGTGGAGCTCTGTGATACAGCAATGTGCAGTGTATAAATGTAATATTATTTCAGAGCTTCACAGCAATAAAACCCACAGTAATGTGCTGTGTGTATGAGTGCTTCACAGAGCTCCGCAGAAATAATACTCACAGTACTGTGCGGTGTGTACAAACATTAATTAACAGTTGTTTTAACATCGTGGGGGCCATCAAGGTCTAGATAATTAATAATTAGTCATGCAGGTTGCATGGCCCTGTGTATTGCTAGAGAGAACTTGTATCTTACATACATGGCTCCTGCACAGGTGACATGGAGATATGATGAGAGAGTAGAGCATGGGCTGCCCTATTCCATAGAGAACATCAGCTGTGGTGTTCAGGTGAGTAAGCATTAACATGAGGATAAGTAACTTTGGCACATGCCCCCCATATTACATCACTAACGCTAAACCCATTACAGCATCAGTGATTGCGTTAGCTTGCAGGAGCTACCTATACTTTGTAGTCCTAATGCTAATTACCACACTGATGTGACAACGAAGAACTTAGCACCAGCTTCTAGCCTGTGGTTAACTGATACCACTTCTGCAGAATCATTTATCACCCCCCCAAACCCCTCCAAAAAATCAGATACTCCCCTCTCAACCCGCTGCGAGAACGGTGTGCCGATCTGCCACTTCTGGCCGCCAGGAGCACTGTGAGACTGGGAACAAAAAGTCGCCAGTCTCCCTCTGTGAATCAATTTGCGGACCTGCAAGATCTCACGAGAGGCGAGATCCTGCAGGTCACGCAGCGGGCAGCACAAGCTTCCATGGAGTCCTATGGACTGCAGGAGGTGGTACTCACAGTGGCGCTTAGCGCTGTATTACGGGGCAGGCTTCTGAAGTAACACCTGACCCGTAATATGGAGCTAAAACAGGGATACTAAAGGGGAAACCTGCAGGCACACACTATCCACCTTAATGTCCCCATTTTAGCACAGGGCAAGGAAAAGTGCCCACAAGCTCTTATGGTGAAAGAACAGACAGGGAGGAAAAGAGAGGAAACCAAAATAATATCCTGGTATAGAACATGGAGACATTCCATAATGATAAAATAATAGTTGCAGTTCTCATTACTGACCAGTCCCTGAGTTACACCAACTCCCACATATACAGGGTTATTCAGAGAGCCAAACTGTTTTCCACATCACATACCCAGCATAGCAGAGTGTTTCACATCACATACCCAGCTGGGAGGGACCTGGTGAGAGGAGGGGAGGAGCCAAACGCATTGCGAGGCCTCACTTCCTCTCTGCGGTCACATGTCCTTACGAAGGGGAGACAGAACGAGGGGCCATGATTTTTGCAGGCTGGCAGCAGCTGGTTTGGGCCACCTACCAATGACTGGGCCCGGGGCAGCTGCCCCTTTTGCCCCACGTGTATTAGACGTGTTCCTGAATGAACGTCTCACGTGTTAATGAGATTTTCCCTCCAATAGATAAATCTGTATCCGGTGAATTCCACCCTCCGGTTTCTTTATGGGATATTGGATGTGAAAATGGAAGTGAAATTACAAGCAATAATGTGGAAAAGGATCTGAACAAGACGAGAAAAGGACGAGCTGAATCTGCAACATACACAGAGCGAGAATCTCTGACTTCTGAAGAAAGACACATCCCAGAGAAAGAGATTTATCCAATCACAGAACCCACAGAATATTCTCCCACTGATATTAAGGAGGAACCGGCCTCACGTGACGAAGGAAATCTCACTGAAATGTATGAACCCCCAAATCATGCACCGACACAATATACCTCTACTTATACAGGGGCAGAATTAGAGCCACATGGAGAAGGAGATATCTCATATGCTGACATTCCTCCTCTCCCAGAACATACACAGACTGAATATCCATCTACTGACATTAAGGAGGAATCACCCACATATGGTGAAGGAAATCTCACAGACAGCGACACGTATGAACCTCCAGAACATACACAGACTGAAGGTTCAGCTGATAATAATGAAGACTATTTAAAATCCAATACAAACCCACTGGAAATAAACCATAGCAGGTCCTTAATAGAATCCAGAAAGCCAGATCACAGTATATATTATACAGATCCTCTTACTCATAATTCAGCTTATAAAGGACATTCAGCGCCTTCTTCTGAAATGGGGAAAGTCTCATATTCTGAGTCTGACCCTGTGATACATGAAACACATTGCAGAGAAAAGCAACCATCTTCAACAATGATTAGCAGAGCGAATTCTGCCCCAAAATTGGGCCTTGCCCTCCAACATGTTCACACCCTAGAGCAACCATTTTCATGCTCTGAATGTGGGAAGCATTTTAAAGATAGTATTGCTCTTAAAAAGCATCAAAGGATTCACAGAGGAAACACACAGTTTAAATGCACTGAATGTGGGAAATGCTTTAGTCTGCGCAAAACTCTTTCAAAACATAAAAGGATTCACACAGAAGGAAAACTATTTAAATGTGATGAATGTGGAAAATGCTTTACCCGGGCCTCAAATCTTGCAGACCATATAAGGATTCACACAGGAGAAAAACCATTTAAATGTGGTGAATGTGGGAAATGTTTTACCCAGGCATCAACTCTTGCAGGACATAAATGGATTCACACAGGAGAAAAGCCATTTCAATGTAATGAATGTGGGAAATGTTTTATTCGGGCTTCATTTCTTGCAGAACATGAAATGATTCATACAGGAGAAAAAACGTTTAAATGTGGTGAATGTGGGAAATGTTTTATTCAGGCCTCATCTCTTGCAAAACATAATAGGATTCACACAGGAGAAAAAACATTTAAATGTAATGAATGCGGGAAATGTTTTATTCGAGCCTCAAATTTTGCAGTACATAAAAGGATCCACACAGGAGAAAAACCATATAAATGTGTTGAATGTGGTAAGTGTTTTACCCAGACCTCAAATCTTGCAAAACATGTAAGGATTCACACAGGAGAAAAACCATTTAAATGTAATGAATGTGGGAAATGTTTTAGTCAGGCTTCAGTACTTGCAAAACATGTAAGGATTCACACAGGAGAAAAACCATTTAAATGTAATGAATGCGGGAAATGTTTTATTCAGGCCTCATCTCTTGCGCAACATAATAGGATTCACACAGGAGAAAAACCGTTTAAATGTGATGAATGTGGGAAATCTTTTATTTGGGCCTCAAATTTTGCAGTACACAAAAGGATCCACACAGGAGAAAAAACATTTAAATGTGGTCAATGTGGGAAATGTTTTACTTCTTCCTCATCTCTTGCAGTACATAAACGGATTCACACAAGTGAAAAACCATTTAAATGTGAGAAATGTGGGAAATGTTTTACCCAGGCCTCAAATCTTGCAAAACATAAAAGCATTCACACTCGCTAAATACCATTTCAGTGTATATAATGGGAAATGTTTTACCTGCTGGACTTTTTTCATTGAGCATGTGAGGACTCATAAGGTGAAAAGTATTTATAAATAGACAGTGTTATTCAGACAGTGGTGAAAAGCAGGAGAATGACTGGAGAATGGAAAATTCTAGGTCAAAATAGCCAATCCAGGAAAATTCTCCCATTCATCTTACTTTCCAAATCAGCTATTTTGACCTAGAATTTTCCATTCTCCAGTCATTCTCCTGCTTTTCACCGCTCTCTGAATAACCCTGCTAGTGTTCAAACGATAAACTCGAAAAGGAATAACACGTACATATTAAATTAAATGTAAATTTCCAATAAATTTCATTCCTTTACATGGTGTAAGTTTATTTTCAAAGAAGCCACAGGTGAGTAGCAGAATGCACACAAGCGAATATATGTACCGTATTTTTCGCTCCATAAGAAGCACTTTTCTCCCCCCAAAAAGTGGGGGGAAAAGTGGATGCGTCTTATGGAGCGAATGCCCCATGATATGCCTCAGCTCACCAAAAAGTGGGGGGAAAAGTGGATGCGTTTTATGGAGCGAATGCCCCATGATATGCCTCCGCTCACCTGCCGCCGCCGCGTTAGGCTCCCTCTGAGCGTGCGTCCGGCGGCAAGGAGCTTGGGCACTTGCCTGGGGGAGCCACGTGACCCGTGGTCACGTGGCTCCCCTAGGCGAGTGCCCAAGCCTCCTGCCGCCGGACGCACGCTCAGAGGGAGCCTAACACGGCGGCGGCAGGTGAGCTGAGGCATATCCATGAGCTGCTGGGGCATATCCATGAGCGAGCTGGGGCATATCCATGAGCGAGCTGGGGCATATCCATGAGCGAGCTGGGGCATATCCATGTTGGAGCTGGGGCATATCCATGAGCGAGCTGGGGCATATCCATGAGCGAGCTGGGGCATATCCATGAGCGAGCTGGGGCATATCCATGTTGGAGCTGGGGCATATCCATGAGCGAGCTGGGGCATATCCATGAGCGAGCTGGGGCATATCCATGTGCTGGGGCAATATCCATGTGCTGGGGCATTATCCATGTGCTGGGGCATATCCATAGGTTGGGGGGCAAATCCATGTGCTGGGGCATATCCATTAGCTGGGGGGCATATCCATAAACTGGGGGGCATATCCATGAGCTGGGGGACAGTATCCATGAGCTGGGGGACAGTATCCATGAGCTGGGGCAGTATATCTATGAGAGGAGCTGGGGCAATATCCATTATTACACTATTTGATTTCAGAATATTTATTTTCCTGTTTTCCTCCTCTAAAACCTAGGTGCGTCTTATGGTCAGGTGCGTCTTATGGAGCGAAAAATACGGTATATAACTCCTGTAAATGCAGCTAAATCTATGCATATAATTCCCGTAAATCTGGCTAAATAGGCCATAACACATTACTATAAAATAAACATAGCGTAAACACATTTATTACAACATTAAAAGCAAAAAGCCAGATGGCTCACTCCCAAGTGGAGCGGCACAACATAAAAGATTTATAGATGTGAGATAACGACATAAATTAGACTCCAGAAGTCATCGGTCACTTTCACAGGGAGTCCTCATGCTCCCTCATGCAGCATGCTCCATTATACTTGGAACTGTGGCCTGAAAGGCCTCTCACCCATCCGTTAGACAATCTGTTCCGCTGCCCGATCAAGGATGTCTCTCCGCTTTTACACTGGGACTCTGTGCCACCGGATCCGCTTCCCTTGCTTGTCCGATCTCCGCAATGAGAAACTACGGCCTACCGCCTGCACTCCCAATGGATCATCGCGGTATCCTTACTCGGGGTCCAACTGGAACTATATGTCTGTGCAAACCTCTCAGCGGTGCGTAGGTAGGTCTCTGCCAAGTCACTGTCCTGATCTCCAGCACCCGCGAGGCAGCGCCTGCTCTCCGGCCTGGTCACGATCCCTGGCAGTCTCACGTGCGTCTTCCACCTTTCGCCGCTCAGCTCACTCTGGCTCTCCTCCGGACGAGGCTGTGGATGTCCTTCCTCTCTCTCCCACCCACTTCCTGTCTCCACCACAAAGCACGATGGAAATTGTAGTTCCGTTTGTGTTTAGCATAGTCCATATTGCCCCTGTCTCCCTCTGGTGGCCACAACAAGTAAATGCAGCAAACACAATCTTAAAGCAGCGCTACACTCCCCCCCCCCCTTGAACTCTTGGCTGTCTCCAAGTAAGTGTAACAATTACATGACTTTTCAGCATTTACATTAAGCAATATATTCAGGCTCAGCAGCAAACATATAATGGGTCAGATATACATCCTCAAGTTGACTCATGCTCCTGACTACCTCCGCTAGCATAGCAGACACTTCAGGCAACCTTCGCACTGTGGTAACAGCCTCTTCAGTGCTATGTCCTGGTGAATCGTAGGTGAGTCTCTGAGGGGGTCGGATAGAACGTTTAGACTTTGGTTCAATCATCTTCTCTTCGGGTGGGGGTGCTGTCGGATATAATCTCTTCACGTGAATACAACACGTTATATATTGGACTTATCAGCCAAGCCTCCAATATATCTATATTGGATTTACTGGACCTACCTCGGCAGTTGCCTCCAATATATCAGGGATTATTATTTCATAAGTAATTTATATGAGACACAAATATCAATCGTTTATATTTCTTAGAAATTATCCTGAATTCTTTTAATTGTCTGTGTTTTGCTTTGAAAAATACAATAATCGGATAAAAATATATATATATATTTATTACGTATACAAAAAAGTTTCAAATCTCATATCATAAACAAAAATTTATAAACCACAATCCATCAGCATATAAAAACTAGCTTCACAATATATGTATCTCCGGTTAGTAACTGCATATATGATTAATATCATTTACCTTATCAGTTAGTAACTAATACACAAATGGTTAATAAACATTTCTGCTTAATACAACATGCATTTCCCAGCAAACAATGTTTAACCAGCCAGCTCTTATAGATATATATATCTCTATACTACATGGATCAACAAAAGATGAGCTAATTTAATAAGTAATAAAAACTTATTTAGTGAATCCTCCCCTAATCTCGAGAATTAAACTTCTAATCTTTTGCTTTTTATTTTGTAGTTATATAATTCCTTGCTTATTAATTTTAATCACAGTAATTTCCGAATTCAATATATATATTGGTATCAATCTTACAACATTTCTTTTAGGAACAAATCCTTATATCCACTTCTTCATATTTCTATCTGCAGAATAGAAAATACTTAGAATTTGGATCTAACCGTATCCGAGAAGTCTCAGTCTACGTTGCAAGAATCTCTACAAATATATATAATTACATTAATTCCTTCCTTTTTTTTTTATACATTACCTGTCCAATTTGGATGTTGAAAAGTCTTGGAATTTTCTATGTGATGCTTTGTTTTGGAATATGTGAAAATTATCGATATCAGATAATCAATGCATGTGAGTTAGAGAGTTGGTGAGAGTCAGAAATTTGGTGAGAATCTTGATTGCCTCATGTCTTGGGATCTGCTATGTGTACTGGACATCTGATTGCATTGCGGTGTGAGTCTCTGAATGCTGGAATCCCCGACTCTCAGAGTGTCATGTGTACTGGATGTCTGAATGCATTGCGGTGTGAGTCTCTGAATGCTGGAATCTCCGACTGACTTGCAAATAACATTGCCACTTATTATAGCCAATTTGACGTCACTGGCAATATTTTTAAATATTTACTATCCTCTAGAGGGCAGTATTGCACTTCTTAATTAATTCCACCATTTCTTTTTAATACTCCTATCTCGGGTCAAAGTTCAATCTACACAAAAGACCTTCTCTTCTCCCAACTAGACATTAGACACTGTGTCTCTGTCTAATTTATATCCCTACTCCCTTTTGAAATTACTTACTCAGAGTCCTATCAGCTAAATTCTTTTCTGGTTAACTCAACAGAATCTATTCTTTAGTAATTTTTATTATTTACAAATTATATACTTTCTACAATATTTATTGGAGTATATATTTCCTACTGTAAATATAATACAATATACCTTGATTATAAACATATATTTTGTGAATATAAATCTATATTAGAGATATTAACTCTTATTCCTATACCCAAAAGACAAAATATCTTTTGTTTTAAAAACTTAAGACAGACCAATAAATTTAATTATGACATGTCTTAGCACTTAACTCTAGCCTTATCACACACAAACATTCTAGGTTCCTTCATATCTGGCACTTCTTAAAAAAATATAAAAGACTTCACCCAGGAATGAACTCTGTAAAAACAAATCTCGTTCATTTCTAAACCTAGAGAAAATTTTAAAGAAAATAAACTGTCTTTAAAAACAAAATGGCTACAGGCATCCATTTTAAAATTCCTTTGTGTGGGGGGCGTGGCCGGCTGCAGGCAGGAATGGACGTGTTTCTGTGGAGCTCCGCATGTCCTCCCTGTTTGGGGACCCCCAGCTGACTCTCCCTGCTCTGATTTTTGTGTTTAGGGGTTCCTGTGCGGCTGGCCACCGGTACTGACCTGTCCGGAGCCTGTTTAGCCTCCCCTCCGGACCAGAGACTCTGCTTCTGGCTACTGACCCTGGCTGGTGAGAGACGCCGGCGGCCATCTTGCGGCCTTCTTCCTGGCGCCGAATGTTCACCGGCCTTGCTGGTTTGTCTGCCCCGACCCAGATACTGCTGGGGGCTGAGGAGATGGTGGGCCCACGTCTCCCAGTCAAACCAGACGGATGTCCCCCGGGTGCGGCGGACGGACCTGCGAGGTGGTGGGAGGATGGATCCCTCCCCCCTTCTGGAGGTGACGGAGCTGTGGTTTCAGGCCTGGACGCCTGCTTGATTATCCTGTCGGGGGAGGATGAAGATGGCCTGCTTACTAGAGGAGTCTGGCGGCGGATGCTGTCGGCGCTGAGGAGCTGTCGGAGAGAGATGGCCCTGGAGGTGGCTGCTCGACCGCTGGGCGTGATGTCGCCGCCAGATGACCCTGCGGGACCTAACCGTTCGGCTGCCTGCAGCATGCTTGTTCGTGAGGACCCCGCGGAGGCTGAAGCACCCACTACCGCTGCGGAACAGTGCCCGGTGATGGCTTTGGACACCCGTAAAACGACTGCGACTTTGGGACCGTACGACCGCTACTTGTCGCTTGCTGATGGGAGGAAGTCGCTGTCTCGGTCCCTCCTGCCGTTCCTCGCTGCGACACCAGCTACGGTCCTCCTCTGCGATGCTGAAGTCTGGGGTCGGCGGGGGATTTTTCGCAATATCAGCCCTGCTTCTTGCCACATGGCCTGACCTATTCGGCTTCGCTCTGCCTGTTCTGGCTCCGTTACCGTTCCGGGACACAGGTTGACAGCAATTTTTTGCATTTCTCTACATCACCCCCTTTTTTGATTCCGGCTATGGACCCTCTGCTGTTTTTCGCAGATTCAGACGACTCTTCTTTGATATTCCCTGGCTGGGGACATTCTCCCAATTTTTGTCCCTTTCCCCCGCATTTATATATATTGCTGTTTTCCAACATGAACCCCCCCCCTTCTGTTTACGTGTCTTACATGTTTTATGTTTTTTTTTTTTTTAATACGGCTTTCCGCAGAGTACATGCAGACTTTATATTCTTCCTGATTAACAGCTGAGTTCAATGGTTGCCGACATTGTATCATTGCCGTATTATGCGTTTTTTTTTTTTTTCTCCTCTATTTTCTTCTTTTGGGTTTCTTGTGGCTATACGGGATAATTCGGGAGGTGCAGACGTGGCCTGGTGCCCGGCTATGCCACCGAATGCCCGGGCCTCAGTGCCATTTTCCCCCCGTGGCCCCCCCTCGTGGTTGTTTAAGCCGCATGGGTATCCGCCAGGGCAGGCACAATTTTGGCCATTGCCATCTTTTTATATTCCCCCCATCTTTTCTTTTTGCAATCTTTTTCTGAAAACGCCCCTAATTTCATTGTTTATTCTTATTTGTTATTTTTCTTTAGTCGAAGTTATTACAGATGACTATGTGAGGCCCTGCGAGGCCCTCACCTTATGCTTGTCTGTTTTTTCTCCACCCGCTACCCCCCTTCCCTCCCCCCTCTTGATTCTATTATATGCTGAGACCCCCCCTATAGGGGATGTTTATTATTTTTCACACGTGATACTTCTGCTATGGATGGCCCTGCGTGGCCCTTGCTTTCTTATGTTTGATTATATGCTGACTTATTTACAAAATAAAAATTTTAAATACAAAAAAAAAAAAAAAAAATTCCTTTGTGTAATATACCTGACAGTGCCACATTTATGGGCTCAATGCTTTCGTCCACAACTGGAGCAGACACCTCTTCTGAATATGAGCCTTCCAGCGAAGGCATAGAACTATAATCTAAGGGCACATCTTCGGTAACTACAGGAACTTCCGAAGTCTCAGGAACTTCCAATCGGAATTCAGGAGCCTCAGGCCTCAGGTTAATTTCCCACCGTTCGGAAACTGGGATGACCTCTTCAGGCTCAGGTGAGCGCACCCAGTCCAGACAAAACTGTCCCCTTCACTTTCTTCAACAACCTGTGTCTGCTGAGACCGAATAACGGGAGTCGAGCGTGCAGGCGGGTTCGGCAAAGAAAGTTTGTCTCCAACTGGTATCCTTACAGCTTCCCTCAAAGGCAACAGATGATTTCGGTGCCAGTTTTTAAGAGGCCCAGCCTTTCCATCTGGTCGGATTTGGTAAACTGGCAGACCCGGCAGTTGCTTGCAGACAATGTAAACTTGAGAACTCCATCTATCCGCCAACTTATGCCTTGCAGAAACACCCAAGTTCTTCAACAAAACCCTATCACTGGGTTGTAGATCCTGTATACGGACTCTCAAGTCATAGTTTCACTTATTCCTCTGTTCTCTGTTTCCTGAAGTCAAACGGGCCTGTTCAAACGCAGAAGCCAAATTTTTCCGAAGTCTATCCACATAGTTTTTATGAGAGGCCACAGACGTCTGATCAAGAGATAGCCCAAATGCCAAATCAACAGGCAGTCGAGCTTCTCTTCCGAACATGAGACGGTAAGGTGAGTATCCAGTAGCGTCACTCTCCATACTGTTGTACGAATGCACCAGCGTAGCTATGTGACGACTCCAATTCTGCTTCTCTCTGTTTGACAGTGTCCCCAACATATTTAGCAGCATGCGATTAAATCTTTCTGGTTGGGCGTCACCTTGAGGGTGATATGGAGTAGTTCGGGTCTTCTGAATTCCTAACAGTTCCAGTAATTGCCCAACAAGCCGGCTCTCAAAGTCTCAGCCCTGATCCGAGTGGATTCTCCTTGGTAGGCCATAATGAACAAAAAACTTCTCCATCAAAACCTTTGCCACTGTAGGAGCACGTTGGTCTTTAGTAGAGCAAGCTTGGGCATAACGTGTGAAATGATCAGTCACTACTAGAATATTTCCCTGCCCACTAGCATCCGGCTCTGAGCATAGGAAATCAATGCACACCAAATCCATAGGTCCTTGACTTTGCAGGTGGCTCATTGGAGCAGTTCAAGTTGGTAGGGTCTTTCTCTGGATACACCTCAGACATGAATGGCAGTAACTTTCAACTTCAGATCTCATACAGGTCCAATAACATCTGTCTCGCACTAGCTTAAAAGTTCTCTCTGCACCCAAATGCCCATGGTCATCGTGTAATGATCTCTACACACCCTCTCTGTGTTTGGTGGGAAGGAACAACTGTTGTGTCTCTTCAGCATTGTTCGAGGGGCCCCTTCGGTAGACCACCCCATCCAACATCTTCAGCCGTTCCCACTCTTTGTATACCAATCGGGTTCCTTCTGGGGAATTTGTCAGTAGAATTTCCCTTTGGTTCGTGTTTATGGCCTTCACTGTTAACGCAATCAGAGGATCTCTAGCCTGATCGGCTCTCAGGTCCGGCTTCGAAAAAGTAGGCAGACTTTCATCCCTCAGCTGTGTAGGATTACAATAAAACTCTGGAACAGCCGCAGCCATAACTCCTATAGCTTCTGCTTCAACTACTCCCTTGACCCGGCGCTCTGCCCCTTGACATAAGGCTTGCACCCCATCTGGAGTCAGCTGAGTCCATTCTGTAGTGTAGGGTCTTCTTGACAAAGCATCTGCATCTCGGTTATTCACTCCAGGGCGATACTTAAGGCTGAACCGAAACCCTGACAGAGCGGCCAACCACCGATGTCCCGTTGCATCCAGTTTCGCCGTAGTAAGGACGTACGTAAGAGGATTGTTGTCAGTCTTTATCACAAATTCCGCTCCATACAGATAATCGTTCAGCTTGTCTACTACCGCCCATTTCAAGGCTAGGAACTCTAATTTGTGGGTAGGATAGTTCTTCTCTGAAGGCATAAGACTTCGGCTCACATACGCTACAGGCCTCAACAATCCATCATATTCTTGGTATAGGACTCCCCCTAGACCTTCTCTGCTGGCATCCACATGCAATTCGTACGGCTTATGAGGATCAGCATAAGCCAGGACAGGAGCTCGAGTTAGACTCTCTTTCAGCTTCATGAAAGCACTTTCGCATTGATCAGTCCATTCTTCTTGGATGGATTCTCGAGCCTTCCTTGGCCCCGGAGCCGACGAACTTTGATCAGAGGCCTTGGAGTCTTCTTCTGCGTCTTTCTTCTGTAGGAGCTTATTCAGGGGTTGAGCTATCTTGGCAAATCCTCCTACGAATCTTCGGTAATATGAGCAGAACCCCAGGAAAGATCTAAGTTCAGTAACATTTCGGGGTCTAGGCCAGGAAGCTACGGCTTCCAACTTTCGAGGATCCGTCGAAACGCCTTCTGCTGAAACAACATGTCCCAGGTACGTAACGGAAGGTAGACAAAATTGACACTTCTCCAGAGACAGTTTCAACCCTTCTTCGTGGAGCCGCTTCAAGACCTTTTCCAACCGCTGCTCATGTTCTTCCAGAGTCTTCCTGAACACAATAATATGATCAAGATACACCAACACTTCGAACAGATTCATGTCCCCGACTGTCTTCTCCATTAACCGTTGGAACGTGGTGGGAGCCCCCGTAAGGCCTTGAGGCATTCTGATGAACTCAAAGAACCCCAGTGGGCAGGTGAACGCAGTCTTCTCTTTGTCCTCAGGATGCATTGGTATCTGTTGATACCCACTTCGCAGGTCTAGTACACTAAACCATTTTGCTCCAGACAAACCCTGCAAGGCATCTTCTATCCGAGGAGGGGCATATTGATCCGGAATGGTTCTCTGATTTAGCGTGCGATAGTCTATACATAGACGGATAGAACCATTCTTCTTCCGAACCATCACTATTGGAGAAGCGTACGGACTCCTGGACTCTTGAATCACCTTAGTCCTCTGTAGTTCATTCAGCTGTTCTCGTAGATCATCCAAGTCTCCCAGCGGAACTCGTCTTGACCTTTCTCGAAACGGCTTAACTTCATGTAGTCGAATGCGATGTTCAGTACTCTTGGCTAAACCCACGTCGCACTCATCCTTCGAGAACAATTCCCTCCATTTTAGGATCTGGGACTGAAGACCATTCAGGTGAGATGGGAGCGTCCTTAGGATAGAACCTTTCAGCTGGAATCTCTTTATTTTTTCCCCCCTAAATCGTAGGGGAGAGAGGTGTAGCGGACGCTACTTGCCCGATGGGCATTCCTGCTTTCAGGATCACTGGAGAATCAGACACATTACACACACTAACTGAGACTCTTCCTCGTGTCCGTATCAAAGCTCTCGTGGAGATTATCTCAGGGATTACTTCTACTCCGGCTTCACTCCCATGACTGAGATCAGTTTCCAGTACCACATAGGGACCCGGTTGTGATCCGTTCAACTTGACTGAAGCCCGGAAACTCGCCACTTCTCCTGATTGTAGAACCTTCTCTGTTCCTCCCAATCTCCACAGACGCCCCACTTCGGCAGGTGCCTTCTGTTCTTCTTCCATCATTCGCTGATAGACCGGACGTAACATCGGGTGTACTCCTCTGGTAGAACCTTCTTCCATTACTATAGGAGTCAGAAGACGTCACACCAGATCAGTATTCGTCCCCACTATCATAGAACTTCTGTTGGCCCCTGAAGGTCTAGGTCACACAATGGCCAATGCATCACAACCTCCAGACTGTCCGATGACTTCGGGTCCAATTTCTAACTTCACCTGTAGATATCCATCATAGGGAAGCTTCTCAGTTCTGATACCCCAGATCTCAAGGTCCCTTAATTTCTGTAGAGGTATGTGCTTCAAGTGCTTCTCGTAAAAGTCTCGATAGATCAATATCACTTGAGCCCCTGAGTCTAACAGAGCTTTAGTGTAGACTCCCTCCACTTGGATTGGAACGATGGGAGAAGGACCTATCAGGTGGTCAGGAAACTTTGTCGTAGCCGCAGGATGTATAGACCCAGTTCGCTGTACCCTGGCCTTCTTCTTGACTCGTGGAGGTTTTGGGTGTGCATTGCTTCCCCATGACATAGGACCGGATACTAAGGGAGTAACTCTTTCAGTCCTGGTAGGCTCAGCAGTTGGAAAGACTCTGGGCCCTCTCGGCCTTTCGGTTCTGGCTTGAATTTTGGAGCGGTTTTCAACCATTGGGCACCTAGTTTGCTCCTTCACTTGGACCCTCTGGCGTTTCCCGCCTGTGAGGTAGATAGCAGCCTCTCCAAGGCCTTTAGGAACTCTTCCACTCTATTTCCTTCAGGCCTCTGGTTTTTGCACTGTGCTCAGAAATGACCCATTTCCCCACAACTGAAACATCTCTTCTTTGAAGACAGAGGCGCACTTGCTCGTGGTGACTCGGTTGAAGGACCCTGGCCAGACGCCACAGCAACTCCCATTGTCCGCAGGTCAGTAAGCAGGGCTCGAGTGGAGCAGGAACGTGGCGGAACGGCGTTCCCGCACTTTTCCCGCTGCGGGAACGCATCATGCTGCGGGAACGCATCATTTCATAATTTTGTTGTGGGGTTTGTAATGGACCCAGCCGGGCAGACTGCGGTGTTGCGCTGCAGCGGTGGAGCTGCGGTGGAGCTCTCGCGGTCAGCCTCTCCCGGGTGACTCACACGCTTCTGCGTGCGGTTGGCTAGAGGCCCAGCCACTCACACATGCCCGGATGCCGGCGGAGGCCCTGTCACGTGCCCGGATGCTGGCCGCAGGCACGTGACACGTGCGAGCAGTGTGTGAAGTGAGGTCACAGAGCGCGACGCCGAGACACGACACGGCACAGGAGGACATAAGTAACATTGTATCCCCGGTCTGTGTGATTGAGGCACCGCACGCACATTGGTTGGTAGTACTGTGTCTGTGTGAGCCGGAGGCTAAGTTCTTCGGCTGCTGGTGACAGGTGACTGGTCCTGGAGACGGAGCGACCATCACTGTGCAGAGGCGGAGCTGCTGTCAGCCTGTGTCCCCCCCCCAGACAGTCCAAGTGAAGAGACCTGAAGGTGAAGGGCCACCCCAACTCCAACTGAAAAAAAAGGTAAAAAACTAAAAATATATTCTAAAATATATTTATTAAATTAAATAAATACATTATATTTTTACCTTTTCTTTGCTCTCTGCCTCTTCAGCTGGATTTGGGGTGGCACAGGTCTCTGCAGCTGGACTGGAAAAAAATCCGGTACATTTTATTATAAATATATAATTATTACATAAATAAAATAATTACATAAATTATGTAATTATTTTATGGTAATAATTAAATATTTATAATAAAATGTACCAGATTTTTCTCCAGTCCAGCTGCAGAGACCTGTGCCACCCCAAATCCAGCTGAAGAGGCAGAGAGCAAAGAAAATGTAAAATGTATTTATTTAATGTAATTATTATATTAATTATGTATAAATTATTTATATATTTATTTATAATTACATTTACCGAATTTTTTTTCCAGTCCAGCTGCAGAGACCTGTTCCACCCCCAAGTTCAGCTGAAGAGTCAGAGAACAAAGAAAAGGTAAAAATATAATGTAAAATGTATTTAACCCCTTAGTGACCGGGCGGTTTTACACGAATCCGTCCGTTCGTGACCGCTGCTGTTTTTACGTTTCTGCGCTCTTAGTGTTTACGTCAAATTTTCCTCTTACTCGTTTATTCAACCCACACATATTTTACACTGTTTTTCTCGTCACTAAATGGACTTTATAAAGATACCATTTTTTTCATCATTTCATATAATTTACTATAAAAAATATTGTGAAATATGACACAAAAATTGAAAAAACACCACTTTTTCGAACTTTGACCCCCAAATTTCTTATGTATCAACAACCGTCAAAAAAAATTAATTCCTTAGTAGTTTCTAAATTTAGTACTGAGTTTAGCAATACCCAATGTTTACATATTCCTCGCTTTTTTCCTTATTTTATGCAACAATAAGTGCAAGTAGCACTTTGCCATTTCCAAAGAGTTTATTTTCAAAACTAGTGATAGTGACATTGTAACACTGATATCTGTCACTAATTCCTGAATAACCCTCCACATATACATATTTTTTTAAAGTACACAAATCAAGGTATTAAACTTGGGGTATTTTGACTCTTTCCATGCAAACCATTTTACCACAAATCTATGCCAAAGTTTGATAAAAAAAAAAATTGGTGATTTTTTTTTTTTTAACGCAATTTAAGAATACATGTACTGTGAACTTTAAGGTTTACTGCCAAAAAGCACCCCAAAATATGTTCAGCAACATCTTCTGAGTAAATTGATACCACCCAAGTATAGGTATGTCGGGTCATTTGGGGGCTAAAAGGCCTTATTTGGGGGGTGCGCATTTCAGTTTTCCAACTTGGAATTTTCACATTTCGTCATCATGCACCCATGTCCTATTTGGGACATTTTTGAAGCCGGCCAAAGTAATTTACCCCCATCAAACCATATATTTTTAGAAAGGGCACACCCTGGGGTGCTTCAAAGAGTTGTATTTTAACACTTTCCATGCACTAGCTCTATGTCAAACTTTCAGGTAGTCACTTTTTGTGTTATTTTTTCACACACATTGTACTTTAGGCATGAATTGTCAAATCCAGTTATGGGTTACTGCCAAAAAACACCCCAAAATATGTTCAGCAACATCTTCTGAGTAAATTGATACCACCCATGTATAGGTATGTCGGGTCATTTGGGGGCTAATAGGCCTTATTTGGGGGGTGCGCATTTCAGTTTTCCAACTTGGAATTTTCACATTTCGTCATCATGCACCCATGTCCTATTTGGGACATTTTTGAAGCCGGCCAAAGTAATTTACCCCCATCAAACCATATATTTATAGAAAGAGCACACCCTAGGGTGCTTCAAAGAGTTGTATTTTAACACTTTCCATGCACTAGCTCTATGTCAAACTTTCAGGTAGTCACTTTTTGTGTGTTATTTTTTCACACACATTGTACTTTAGGCATGAATTGTCAAATCCAGTTATGGGTTACTGCCAAAAAACACCCCAAAATATGTTCAGCCAACATCTTCTGAGTAAATTGATACCACCCATGTATAGGTATGTCGGGTCATTTGGGGGCTAATAGCCTTATTGGGGGGTGCGCATTTCAGTTTTCCAACTTGGAATTTTCACATTTCGTCATCATGCACCCATGTCCTATTTGGGACATTTTTGAAGCCGGCCAAAGTAATTTACCCCCATCAAACCATATATTTTTAGAAAGGGCACACCCTGGGGTGCTTCAAAGAGTTGTATTTTAACACTTTCCATGCACTAGCTCTATGTCAAACTTTCAGGTAGTCACTTTTTGGGTTATTTTTTCACACACATTGTACTTTAGGCATGAATTGTCAAATCCAGTTATGGGTTACTGCCAAAAAACACCCCAAAATATGTTCAGCAACATCTTCTGAGTAAATTGATACCACCCATATATAGATTTGTTCTGTTGTTTTTGGGGTGCTACGCCAATCTTTGACATGTGCTTGTCAATTTTCTAATTTGACATACAGTATCTTCTTTGCTTATCTTCTTTTTAGGGGCCTTTTTACATACCCCAGTTTTATGAACGTGCATATATTTGGTAAGCTAACACCCCAAAGTATTGTAAATGGAGTGTTTTTATGCTATGGATGCATCCGTTTGCTCCAAACAAATTGGATACAGTTTGGTGGTCATTTTTCATTTTCACACCCACATCAGTTTTGGACTGTGATTTAGGAGACACTGTTGTTTGTTACTGCATGAAAACTCTCCAGGCTGTTTTCTGCAAGATCTCCTGAGTACACCCATGCCCCCCATGCATAGGTTTGCCAGGATTTTGGGAAGGTTCAAATACAATTTTTATGACTTTGTCATTGGAGTTGAAATTGAGATTATTTCTTCAGCTAGGCCTATCTTTGGTTTTGGGTCTACCGCATACCCCAGTTTGAATTATTGCCAGAAAATTGTTTATATTTGTTATGTTGACACCCTAAGGTATTGCATATGGAGTGCTTTGATGCCATGGATGCAACGGTTTTAGCCCAAAACATTTGAGAAGGTGTGTGGCGGTAATTTTTCAATTTTCAGATTTTTACGCCCACAGTAGTTTTGGACTGTGATTTAGGAGACACTGTTGTTTGTTACTGCATGAAAACTCTCCAGGTTGTTTTCTGCAAGATCTCCTGAGTACACCCATGCCCCCCATGCATAGGTGTGCAAAGATTTTGGCAAAATACAGCACCAATTGTAGAACATAAAAATGTACGAATAAAATGTAAAAGTCTGGTGCCTGTCAAACTGGGGATGCTCTCTAGGGGGCACAGGCTGTTGTCACTGAAGTGCATGAAACGCAAAATGTTTTCATACCTTCTACGTGACATTGATTGGGGGTAAATGGGGTAGAGCAGATGGGGCTACTGCTCCAGTAGGAGCGAATTGAGGGCTTCTTTATGATGCCCTCAGCATAGTAAGTGCCCAGAATTTCAGAAATTCTGGCACATCTAGTGGGGTCCATTGCTGCCTTGCCAAGTAGGAGTCTGGCTTCGCAGCACAATGCTGATGGGCATACAGATTTGATTGGGCCACGATGTGGCCCAACAAATCATCCCCCATAAACACCTGCAAAAACTGTGTGGCGGTAAATCCTGCAACATCAATATTGATGCCAGGATTTGCCGTGAAAGGAGGGATATCTGGCCTCTGGCGATGAGGCACTACCCACTCCTCAGCTGGAGCTGTGCGTCTCCTGCTGGCAGGTGGTGACCCAGGATCTGCATCAGAAACATCACTAGATACATCAGCCAGCGTAGATAATGTATCTAGCGACGTCTCTGAGCAGTTAGCGGGGTCGAAATGAGGGTCTGAGTCTGACGCAGATGCCTCAGATTTTGACGCCAGGATGGCATATGCCTCCTCGGCGCTGTACACCCTCTCAGACATTATATATAATAGATTATAAAATTTTATAATTATTATATATATATAAGCGGATTGTTGGTTCTTAGAAGAACCGTTGGGTTTCACAAGAAAATACAAATAAACACCTAAATCTCTCTAAATCCCTCTAAACCTGCCTCAATTCTTCTAAATCTCCCTAAAATCTCTCTAAATCTGCCTCAATTTTTCTAATCTCACTAAATCTCACTAAAATCTCTAACCTGTCAAATCTGATCTCTCTCTCTCGCTCACCAAAACACAAGTGAGGAGAGGGAGGGAGAATCACTGAGGTCAGAGCCAATATTTACAAAATATTGACCTGACCTGACAAATTAGAAATTTTATTTTGATTTTTTCTAACTTCTGATTGGATGTTGCTAGCCTGCCTCTCTGATGAGGCAGGCTAGGAACATCCCACTCAGCCCCAAGATGACCCTGCCCTTAGAACCCTAACCCTAGCCCTAACCCTAGCCCTAGCCCTAACCCTAGCCCTACCCCTAACCCTACCCCTAACCCTACCCCTAACCCTAACCCTACCCCTAACCCTACCCCTAACCCTAACCCTACCCCTAACCCTACCCCTAACCCTAACCCCTAACCCTACCCCTAACCCTAACCCTACCCCTAACCGTCAGTTTATTTTATTTATTTTTATTTTATTTTACTTTTTTACTTTTTTTTTCACTTTTTTTTTACACTTTTTTTTACTCTGCTGGGTGCCTGATCCCTCGACACCAGCAGAGCACCTGATCACTGATGTGATCGTTTTTGACTGAGTGCCACGATACCTCGTGGCACTCAGTACTTCCTGCCGCTACCGGAAGTGATCCCGGGAGCGATCACGACGGACCCAGGTAAGCCTATTGCCACCCCCTTACCATCCATATATTGCAAGGATGCCTCGATGTCGAGGCATCCCTGCAATATACTCAGAGCAGCTGGAAGCGATCCGATCGCTTCCAGCGCTCTCTAGAAGTGCCGGGCACCTCTCGGTGAAACCGGATGTTGATCGCTCCCGGGGAGCGATCACATGGTGCCCCGGCACTTCTAACCGCCATTGCACGGCTGCCTGGACTCCCAGGCAGCCTGCAATGGCGTCTGAGCTGCTGGAAGCGATCCGATCGCTTCCAGCGCTCAAAAAACGGCAGGACGTACCATGTACGTCAGCGGGTCTAAGAGAGACCCGCTGCAATGACGTACATGGTACGTCCTCGGTCCTTAAGGGGTTAATGTAATATATTATTTATGTATTATTTTTTTCACTGAACTTTGGCAAATCCATTTCCCCAAAAATACTGTGAATTCACTATCAAATGATCACTGTATTTTGCCGAAATGGAGTCGCTTAACCTCTTGCCGCCTCGGGACATACTATGCTGTCCTCGCGGTAGGAGGGCTTTGAAGACACAGGGTGTGCGTGTACTCCTCGCTGTCTTCAAAGGGCCGTCTCAGCCCCTCCCCGCAGCAGGTACGCACTGCGTGCCATTGGCTGCATTGGGATAGCCTGACGTCAGGCCGTCCCCCTGCAGCCAGTGACGCAAGCCACATGCCCACTGTCAAAAAATACAAAAAGGTGTTCAAAACAAATGAATACATCCGACCTCACATTATCCCTTACCCCTGATAATGTCCATGGACTTGCCCAATTCCCCCCCATATATATGTCCCACTACCCCCCCCCCCCCCCACCCCATGCGCTTTGGCAATGCTAAAATGTATTTGGTCCTGCCAATAAAGCTTATTTTGATTTGATTTGATTTGATTTGAGTGTTGAACTGGGGAAAAAAGTACTCTGCTATACTTCTAAAAAGGGGTTTAAACCAATAAAAATGCATGAACATGTGTGTGAATAATAAAAAAAGGTCTATAAAACATAATAAACGATCTGTTACAGAATTAAAAAAATAAAAATATGTTTTGCTAAAAATTAAATTAATAACTAGGTTAAATAAAAAAAATGTATATTTTTACATCGAATCCTATGGGATTTGCTTGTGCACCATTTAATGACTTTCCTTTCTTGTCGTGCATCATTCTTCAGACCTCTTAGATTGTAAGCTCTCGAGCAGGGTCCTCTCTCCTTCTGTTCTGTATGTGTGTAACGTGTATGTGTGTAACGTGTATGTATATTTGTTATTCTGTCTCTCCCATTTTACACCGCTACGGGACTAGTTGGCGCTTAATAAATACTTGTAACTGTAACGTCCATTGTTCCCGTGCATGATTCTTCAGACCTTCCTTGGGCCACTACCCTATGTTTCTTAATTTCATTGTGTTGGGGGAAATAGATCACTTTCCATTTATTCTTTCAATAAAGTGTAGCGCTCACTCCCGGAGGAGCCGCTGAAAATGAACCACGGGTCAGTCTCCCCGCACTAGGGAATAAATATACTCCAACACCGTTGTGAGTTTTGTAATTTAAATAGTTTACTAAAATAGTAAGCAGACGTTGAGACACGGTATTCACAGATATTATACAGTACTTTCGTATCGCGGTAAAAACGCGTAGCGGAAAAGAAACGAAACACGAGGCTTCGTATTTCGGAAGAATAAAATATTCGCAACCGAACAGAAAAAAGGAATGCAATACCCGACAGTTCGGTACAACAAGGACACGTAGCGAACCCCAAAAATACAATCTCTTCGTATTACGATAAACGCGCAGCGGAAAAGAGAAAAATATATTTTCGGAACGTATCTTTACTCCCGTTCCGATTCGTAACAAAAATGAGTCCTGCACAGGTTTAAGTCCCGGAGTGTAATAGGTGTGTATGTGTGTGTGGTACCCGGGTACTGTTCAACTGGCCAGTGAATTTACTTAAGGAATGTCTTCGACTAGTCAAGTTGGGGCCCTGTGGACTTTAACGAGAAAACAGCAGTGTGTTCCTTAATTACATACGGCCTTGGAGGCCTCTCACCCATCCACCGGTTGCTTTAGGCTCCGCTGACCCAGGACGTCTCTCCGCTCGATTTTGACTGGGGATACTAGCGGCCGGATCCGTTGTCTGACTCTCTGTTGCTTGTCCACGACTTGTCCCGCCTACCGCCTGCTCTCTCCGTACCCGATCGCTCGCGCGCAACTCCTCACTCGAGGTCTTCCGGTTACTTTGCTCTGCAGCAATCTCTGGAACTTGGAGGTCTCCTTCTCTTAGGCTGAATGACCCGATAAGGAACTGACAGGTCTCCCTCGCGCTCTGGCCTAGGCCCTCCTGCGATGCATTCTTGCACTGCGTCTGCGCTCTCTCTCGTTCCCTCGCGCCGTTCTGGCGCGTTCTCCACGAGGTTCGGGAAGTAAGCGTCCTGTGTCCACCCACTTCCTGTGGCAAAGCACGCCGGGAAATGTAGTCCCAAAGTGTCTCAAATCGCGACTGTCTCCATCTTGTGGCAAAAATAGGTACTGCCAGCAGCAAGATTAACACAGCGCTACACTCTCCCCCTCCTAGAACTCTTGGGTCTCTCCAAGGAGGTACAACAGTTACATTACATTTCCACAATATTTGAATACAGTTTATATAACATGTACAGGTTCAGCAGCATACACATAGTGGGTTAGGAACACTTCCTCAAGTTGATTCATATTTTGGGCTACCTCAGCTAGCATAGCAGACACTTCGGCAACCTCTGCACGGTGGTGATGGCCTCTTCAGTGCTATGTCCTGGTGACGTAGGTGAGGCGTTGGGCGGCGGTCGAACAGAGTGTTTTGGTTCTGGCTCAATCAGTTCCTCTTCAGGTGGAAGTACTAGGTGTTGGCTCAGTCCTTCTCTCTATCACTGGAGCAGACGTTTCTTCAGAGTATGATCCCTCCAGTGAAGGCATAGAACTATAATCGCCTGAATAAGCTTCAACTTCCGGAGCTACCGGGATCCCAACAGCCTCAGGGACTTCCAACTGAAATTCAAGAGCTTCAGGGATTTCAACAGTCTCAGGGACTTCCAGCAGAAATTCAGGAGCTTCAGGCCTCAAGTTACTCTCCCACCGCTCAGGAACAACGACAACCCCCTCAGGCTCCGGTGAGCGCATCCAGTCTAGACAATAACTCTCTTCTTCACTGTCTCTTTTGCTCTCTTCAGCAACCCGAGTCTGTTGAGACCGAGTAACAGGGGGCAAACGTGGAACAGGCGGATCTGGCAGAGGCAGTTCGTCCCCAACTGGCATCCTCACAGCCTCTCTCAAAGGTAACAAATGATTCCGGTGCCAGTTCTTGAGAGGCCCAGCCTTTCCATCCGGGCGAATCTGATACACCGGCAAACCCGGCAGTTGTTTGCAGACAATGTAAACCTGGGAACTCCACCTATCCGCCAACTTGTGTCTCGCAGCAGCACCCAAGTTCTTCAATAGAACCCTATCACCGGGTTGTAGATCTTGTATTCGAACTTTCAAGTCATAGTTCGTTTAGTTTCTTTGCTCCCTGTTTTCTGAGGTCAAACGGGCCTGTTCAAACGCAGAAGCCAGATTCTTTCGAAGTCTATCCACGTAGTTTCTATGGGAAGCTACTGACGTCTGGTCTAGAGATAACCCAAATGCCAAATCAACCGGCAGTCGAGCCTCCCTTCCGAACATAAGACGGTACGGTGAGTATCCAGTTGCATCGCTCTCCGTACTGTTATATGCGTGCACCAGAGTAGCTATGTGACGACTCCAACACATTCGACAAGGTCCCCAGCATGTTTAGCAGTGCGATTAAACCTTTCAGGCTGAGCATGACCTTGAGGGTGATATGGTGTAGTTCGGGTCTTTTGGATTCCCAACAGCTCTAGCAATTGCCCCACCAGTCTGCTTTCAAAGTCTCTACCCTGATCGAGTGTATCCTCCTTGGCAGTCCGTAATGAACAAAAAACTTTTCCATCAACACCTTGGCCACTGTCGGAGCGCGTTGATCTTTTGTGGAAAAAGCTTGGGCCGAGTGAAATGATCGGTCACTATTAGAATGTTCCCTTGCCCACTAGCATCCGGCTCTAAGCACAAGAAGTCAATGCACACCAAATCCATGGGTCCCTGGCTCTGCAGATGGCTCATTGGAGCAGTTCGGGTCGGTAGAGTCTTTCTCTGAATACACCTCAGACAGGAATGACAATAAGCTTTCCACTTCAGCTCTCATGCAAGGCCAATAGAACCTATCTCGTACCAGTTTAAAAGTTCTCTCAGCACCCAAATGTCCATGCTCATCATGTAGTGATCGCAGCACACTCTCCCTATGTTTAGTGGGGAGGAATAACTGTTGAATCTCTCTTAGCTGAGGGGCCTTTTCGGTAGACCACCCCATCCAACATCTTCAACCGCTCCCACTCTTTGTAGACCAATCTGGCTCCACTCGGGGAGTTGGTTAGCAAAATCTCACGCTGGTTTGCAGTCAGGGCCTTTATGGTCAAGGCAATTAAAGGGTCTCTGGCTCTGATCCGCTTTCAGGTCCTGTCTCGAAAAGGTAGGTAAACTCTCATCCCTTAACTGCGGTTACAGTAAAATTCAGGAACGGCCGCAGCCATGACTCCTATGGCCTCCGCTTCAATCCCTCTTTGACCCGGCGCTCTGTTCCTTGACACAAAGCTTGCACCCCGTCTGGAGTCAACTGAGTCCATTCTGTAGTGTAGGGTCTTCTCGATAACGCATCAGCATCTCGATTATTCACCCCAGGGCGGTACTTCAGGCTGAACCGAAACCCTGACAGAGCGGCCAACCACCGATGTCCCGTTGCGTCCAGTTTTGCAGTAGTAAGGATGTAGGTAAGAGGATTATTATCCGTCTTGATCACAAACTCGGCTCCATACAGATAGTCTTTTAACTTGTCTACCACTGCCCACTTTAAGGCTAAGAACTCCAACTTGTGAGTAGGGTAGTTCTTCTCTGAAGGCGTAAGGCTCCGGCTCACGTACGCTACAGGCCTCAGCAATCCACCATACTCCTGATACAGGACTCCTCCCAGACCTTCTCGGCTGGCATCCACATGTAGCTCATACGGCTTGTGAGGGTCCGCATATGCCAAAACAGGAGCTCGGGTTAGACTCTCCTTCAGCTTCACGAAAGCTCCTTCACATTGACTGGTCCATTCACCTTGTATAGACTCTCGAGCTTTCCTTGGCCCTGGAGCTGACGGGTTTTGGCCAGAGACCTTGCAACCTTCATCTGTGGTTTCCTTCTGCAGGAGTTTGTTCAGTGGTTGAGCTATTTCGCAAATCCTCCCACAAATCTTCGATAGTATGAGCAGAATCCCAGAAAGATCTAAGTTCAGTGACGTTTCGGGGTCTAGGCCAGAAGCTACGGCCTCCAACTTCCGAGGGTCTGTCGAAACACCTTCTGCTGAGACCACATGTCCTAGATACGTAACAGACGGCAGACAGAATTGGCATTTCTCCAGAGACAGTTTCAGCCCCTCTTCATGGAGGCCTCTTCAAGACCTTCTCTAGACGTTGCTCATGTTCTTCCAGAGTCTTCCCAAAATAATTATGTCATCCAGGTACACTAATACTTCGATTAGATTCATATCCCCGACTGTCTTCTCCATCAACCGTTGGAACGTGGCTGGAGCCCCCGTAAGGCCTTGAGGCATTCTGTTGAATTCAAAGAACCCCAGTGGACAGATGAACGCAGTTTTCATTGGTTCAGGATGCATTGGCTGGCCCGCTTCGCAGGTCTAGTACACTAAACCACTTTGCTCCAGACAAACACTGTAGGGCATCTTCTATCCGAGGAGTGGCATATTGATCGGGGATGGTTCTCCGGTTCAATGTGCGGTAGTCTATGCATAAGCGGACAGAACCATTTTTCTTCCGGACCAACACTATGGGAGATGCGTATGGACTCCTGGACTCTTGAATCACCTTGGTTCTTTGCAATTCGTTCAGCTGCTCTCGCAGATCATCTAAGTCTCCTAGCGGAACTCGCCTCGATCTTTCCCGAAACGGCTTGTCTTCTTGTAACCGAATGCGGTGCTCAGTACTCTTAGCTAGGCCCACATCGAACTCATCTTTCGAGAACAATACCTTCCACTTTAGGACTTGAGACTGAAGACGTTTCTTCCACTCAGGTGAAATGGGAGCGTCCTTGGGGTAGAATCTTTCATCTGGAATCTCTTTACCCACTCCCCCTCCTGAATCGGTAGAGAGGGGTGTAGCAGACTCTACTTGCCCGATAGGCATTCGGCTCTAGGAATACATTGCATACGCTGACCGAGACTCTTCTCGTGTTCTCTTCAGAGCTTTGGTGGAAATTATTTCAGGAATTACTTCGACTCCGGTTTCACTCCCATGATTAAAATCGGTTCCCAGCACCACATAGGGACCTGGTTGCGATCCGTTCAACTTGACTGAAGCCCGGAAACTCGCTACTTCTTCCTGCTTGCTGCAGAACCTTTCTCTGTTCCACCCAGTCTCCACAGTCTTCCCACCTCGGCAGGTGCCTTTCGTTCTTCGACCATCCTCTGATAGACCGGACGCAACATTGGGTGTACTCCTTGAGTCGAACCTTCTTCCAATACAATAGGTGTCAGGAGACGCCGCACTAGGTCGGTATTCGTCCCCACTATCAGGGAGCTTCTGTTCGCACCTGAGGGTCGAGGACACACAATGGCCAATGCATCGCAACCCCCAGACTGCCCGATGACTTCAGATCCGATCTCCAACTTCACTTGCAGGTACCCGTCATAAGGGAGCTTCTCAGTGCCGATACCCCATATTTCCAAATCCTTCAATTCTTGCAAAGGAATGTGCTTTAAGTGTTTCTCATAGAAGTCTTTGTAGATCAATGTCACTTGAGCCCCTGAATCTAACAGGGTTTAGTGTAGACTCCCTCCACTTGGATTGGCACTATAGGAGAAGGACCTATCAGCTGGTCAGGAAACTTGGTGGCGGTATCCGGACGCTTAGACCCAGTTTGCTGTACCCTGGCCTTTTTCTTGGCCCGTGTAGGCTTTGGGTGTGCATTGCCTCCCCATGACGTAGACCCGGATGCTAAGGGAGTGACTCTTCCAGTTCTGGCAGGTTCAGCAGTTGGCTCGGCTTTGGGCCCTCTCGTCCTCTTAGTCTTGGCTTGGTTTTTGGAGCGGGGTTCAACCTTCGGGCACCTAAGTTGCTCCTTCACTTGTGCCCTCTGGCGTTTCCCGCCGGTGAAGTAGATAACAGTCCTTCTAAGGCTTCCAACAGTCCCTTGACTCTATCCTTCTCAGGCTTTCGGCCTTTGCACTGTGCGCGGAAATGGCCCATTTCTCCACAACCGAAACATCTCTTCTTAGAGAGAGGAGACGTAGTTGATTGTTGAGGTTTTGTTAAAGGACTTGGACCAGATGCCACAGCAACTCCCGTCGTCTGCATACCTGTGAGGAATTTCTGCATTTCTGCCTGCATTTCGGTCACCTTCATCAACACTCGGCACAGTTCTGCGTGCGCTTGTTGCAATTCAACTTGAGCTTCCTGTACTTTCTTGACGGTCTTGGACAATTCACCACGTTCAGGGAGGTTCGATTCTTTGGCAGCCCTCTCTGTAGATTTAAAAACAACTAGGTGTTCTTGTTCGTCCTCGTCAGATCCATAAGTATCTAGGGAGTCGTTTTCAGGCTGCAGACCGTCGTTATGTCTCACAGGTTGTGCATAAGCCCTTTCCCCCCGCCTGAAAGATTTCTCTTCCAGTAAACCTTCTTCCTCTCGTACAACTCGGATCAGTTCCAGGTACTTTAACTCTTGGTTACCTGCTCTGCTTCTGAGCTGCATCATTACTGGATCTAAAGGTGAGAGCCCCTCAGGATCTGGGATTTATCTATTTCAACCGGTTCGGCCCCTTTCTTCAGGAGTATCTGGTGCAGAATCTTATCTAGGCGCCTCATATACTCGGTCATCCTTTCACCTCTTCTCTGATAGGTGTGTTCATACTGATATACCAGTTCGGCCGCCTTTTCGGTTCGCCAAAAACTTCTTCAAGAACGTTTAAGTAATCTAAAGCAGTACAATCTTTTCTACTCAGTTTCAGGTTTCTCACCGCTTCCGACGCGGGTCCCTTTAAGCTCTCGGTGATCCTTTGCTTTTTCTGGGCCTCAGGGACATCCCACTCATCCAGAGCCTGCATCGCCTGTTCCACCCATTCTTCAAAGGTTTCTTCTCCCGCCGGAGTTGGTACATTTCCTGTAAAATTCCTTAACCGTCGATAACCAAAGTTAGTGTAGGAGGGCTTGTTTTCTGACATTTCGCCAATAGATCTCCAATAGCCACGATAAATTCAGGCCCGATCATGGCCAACGGACTAGGAGCGGGAACACTTGCGGATTCGCCACGTGGCGCACTTGGCTGAATTAGTTGGACTTCCACCTCATCGGCCAGTTTCACGCTCGCGCCCTGAAAACATGGTGGAACACCCTTTCTCCATTCAAGAAGAACATACGTGTGAGAGGTATCTGTGTTCTTTACAATGTCCAGTATTAACCCCCGATGGTCTGGTGTCAGCACGGCCACAGCCTGGCGAATCTGATCTTCGGCCCAAGTGTCTGCGGGAATATCCATGACTATACAACATTCTAACTGACCACTGTGCTCCTCACACCACTCGGCAACAGTGTCTGGATCCATATTTAACCCTTTAGATGCGGTTTTTCCAGAGACTGGATCCCGGACGAGCCCCGTGTAGCGCTCACTCCCGGAGGAGCCGCTGAAAATGAACCACGGGTCAGTTCCCCGCACTAGGAATAAATATACTCCAACACCGTTGTGAGTTTTGTAATTTAAATAGTTTACTAAAATAGTAAGCAGACGTTGAGACACGGTATTCACAGATATTATACAGTACTTTCGTATCGCGGTAAAAACGCGTAGCGGAAAAGAAACGAAACACGAGGCTTCGTATTTCGGAAGAATAAAATATTCGCAACCGAACAGAAAAAAGGAATGCAATACCCGACAGTTCGGTACAACAAGGACACGTAGCGAACCCCAAAAATACAATCTCTCGTATTACGATAAACGCGCAGCGGAAAAGAGAAAAATATATTTTCGGAACGTATCTTTACTCCCGTTCCGATTCGTAACAAAAATGAGTCCTGCACAGGTTTAAGTCCCGGAGTGTAATAGGTGTGTATGTGTGTGTGGTACCCGGGTACTGTTCAACTGGCCAGTGAATTTACTTAAGGAATGTCACTAGTTTGGGGCCCTGTGGACTTTAACGAGAAAACAGCAGTGTGTTCCTTAAATACATACGGCCTTGGAGGCCTCTCACCCATCCACCGGTTGCTTTAGGCTCCGCTGACCCAGGACGTCTCTCCGCTCGATTTTGACTGGGGATACTAGCGGCCGGATCCGTTGTCTGACTCTCTGTTGCTTGTCCACGACTTGTCCCGCTCACCGCCTGCTCTCCGTACCCGATCAGCTCGCGGCAACTCCTCACTCGAGGTCTTCGGTTACTTTGCTCTGCAGCAATCTCTGGAACTTGGAGGTCTCCTTCTCTTAGGCTGAATGACCCGATAAGGAACTGACAGGTCTCCCTCGCTGGCCTAGGCCCTCCTGCGATGTCTGCGTCTGCGCTCTCTCTCTTCGTTCCCTCGCGCGTTCTGGCGTTCTCCACGAGGTTCGGGAAGTAAGCGTCCTGTGTCCCACCCACTTCCTGTGTCTTTGCAAAGCACGCCGGGAAATGTAGTCCCAATGTCCAGTGTCTCAAATCGCGACTGTCTCCATCTTGTGGCCAAAAATAGGTACTGCCAGCAGCAAGATTTAACACAGCGCTACAAAAGGATTTACACAAATTTTTGTTTGTTATTTATACAGAAATGAGCAAACGAAAGAGCAGCATTATGGATTTCTTCTCAAAGGCATCCAGTAAGAAATCACATGCTGATTCTGCAAGTTGCTCATCTCATTCCGAGTCTGTGCCCCAGATGGATGACTCGGTCTCCGATGCAGAAACTACACCGGCCAGCGAATCAGATGTAGTTGACTTAGTCACTGATGTGGCTGAAGATGTGGCTGAAGATATCGCTGCCAATGTCCATGAGACTGTTCTTTTACCAGAATGCTGGGACCAGGATCAGTGGCTAGAATTTAAACAAAAGTACCCTTGGCTGTTCCTAAAAAATGGTCTTTTAGGATGTAAAGTGTGTCGTGAGGTTAAACACCTTGGAGTATCTGTATCACAGGGTGTATCCATTTCTAAAGAATGGAGCACTGGTATGATTACTCCATATGGCAAAACAAAAAAAGATATGTTGACCTCATTGCGTAAAAAAATCCATGTGCATAAAACTTCAGAAGCACATGTAAAGGCAGGCGAAATCCAAGCTGTGTCTAGAAAGGAGGTAATGCAAACCAATATTGCAGACCAGCAGAAGCATAAGTTTGCATCCACAACAAAAGTCTTTCGCATTGCCTACTATTGTGCGAAGAAAAACCGTCCTTACACAGATTTCAGAGATCTTATTTGCTTGCAAGTTGCAAACGGTACAGACTTAGGACGTATTCTCCATAGTGAGTACACAGCTGCACAAATAATCGATTGCGTCGCTAGTGAGATGAGGAAAAAGCTTTGCAAGGCAATTGTTGAACAGGCTCCAAAGCTTTCAGTTTACATTGATGAGTCTACAACAGTTTCTTCACAATCAGTGATAATTGTTTATATTCGTGCCTCTGTAAACGGAAAAGATCCAGTCACCTTCTTTCTCGATTTATTATTATTATTATTCTTTATTTATAAAGCGCCAGCATATTCTGCAGCGCTGTACAATAAGCACAGTATAGACAGGGTTACAATACATTGAACAACATTTGACAAACAGTACAGGAGGAGATGAGGGCCCTATTCCCGTAGGAACTCACAATCTAGGAGGGTTGGGGTTGGAAACCGGAGGAGAGGACTGTAAGGTGAGAGTGATTGATGGTTGCGTCAGTGAGTTGGGTGGTAGGCTTCCCTAAATAAGAACGTTTTAAGGGAGCGTTTGAAGGAAGAGAAGTTAGGGGAAAGTCTGACAGTACGAGGGAGAGCGTTCCAGAGAGTGGGGGCTGCGTGTGAGAAATCCTGCAGTCTATCATGGGAGAGGTGTGATGCGGGGAGAAGCTAGTCGCAGGTCACTGTTTGACCTTAGGGAGCGGGCCGGGGTGTATTTGGTGATTAGTGAGGACAGGTAGTGGGGAGCTGAGTTAGTGAGGGTTTTGTAGGCAAGGATAAGGATTTTGAACTTAATTCTGCAGTGGATGGGGAGCCAGTGAAGGGACTCACAGAGGGGAGCGGCAGAGACAGAGCGGCGGGTGAGGTGAATTAGCCTGGCGGAGGCGTTCAGGATGGATTGTAGGGGGGAGAGGCGGGACAGAGAGAGGCCAGATAAGAGATTATTGCAATAGTCGAGTCGGGAGATTATCAGGGCGTGTATGAGTTGTTTTGTGGTGACAGCGGTAAGAAATGGCCGAATTCGGGAAATATTACGCAGTTGGTATCGGCAGGAGGAGGAAGAGACTTGATGTGGGGATGAAGGAAAGAGCAGAGTCAAGTGTAACTCCAAGACAGCGAACTTGGTTTGATGGGGAAATGGTGATACCCTCCACCGTGATAGAGAAGTCAGGAGGTGGGGAGGCATTGGAGGGAGGAATAAGTAGGAGTTCAGTCTTTGACATGTTGATCTTTAGGTGGTGGGAGGCCTTCCAGGAGGAGATACCAGATAAACAGTCACTGACTTTTGAAAGGACAGGGGGAGAGAGATCAGGGGTAGAGAGGTAGATCTGAGTGTCATCAGCGTAGAGGTGGTAATTGAAGCCAAAGCTGTTGATGATTTTGCCCAGGGAGGAGGTGTAGATGGAAAAGAGCAGAGGACCAAGGACAGAGCCTTGAGGTACACCAACAGATAGAGGCAATGAGGAGGAGGAGTTTCCAGCAAAGGACACACAGAAGGACCTGTTGGATAAATAGGATTCGACCCAAGCGAGTGCTGTGTCACCGAGACCCAGAGAGTTGAGGGTCTGTAGAAGGAGGGGGTGGTCAACAGTGTCAAAAGCAGCCGAGAGGTCGAGCAGGATGAGAATAGAATAGTGGCCGTGTTTTTTAGCAGTTAGGAGGTCGTTGGTGACTTTGGTGAGGGCAGTTTCAGTTGAGTGTAGGGGACGGAAGCCAGATTGCAGGGGGTCAAGTAGGGAATTGGAGGACAGGAAGAGGGAGAGGCGGTTGAAGACTAGTTTTTCTAAGAGCTTTGATGTGAAGGGAAGCAGGGATACAGGGCGGTAGTTGGATGGAGAGTTGGGATCGAGGGATGGTTTCTTTAGTAAAGGGGTAACTAGCGCGTGTTTGAAGGCGGATGGAAAGGAGCCAGTGGAGAGAGATAGGTTGAAGATGTGTGTGAGAGCAGGGGTGAGGGAGGAGGAGAGGGGAGGAATTAGATGTGAGGGAATGGGGTCGAGCGGGCATGTGGTGAGATGTGAGGAGGACAATAAGGAATTGACTTCCTCCTCAGTGGCTGGGAGGAAGCGACAGAGGGTGGCAGAGGGGACCTCTGGGAGTGGAGGTGGCAGATAACTATCTTGTGTTGGGATGTTGCTTCTGATATTTAGAGTTTTACTGAGGAAGTAGTCTGCCAGGTCTTGAGCGCTGAAGGCAGCTGTGGGGGAGGTGCAGGTGGGTAGAGGAGGGTGTTGAAGGTGGACCAGAGCCGTTTAGGGTTGGAGGACAGCGTAGATATAAGAGATGAGAAGAAGGATTGTTTGGCCAAGTGGAGGGCAGAGGTGTATGACCGGAGAATAAACTTGAAGTGAACAAAATCAGCTTCAGAGCGGGATTTCCTCCAGGCACGCTCTGCAGTGCGGGAGCATCTTTGCAGGTAGCGTGTCTGGAGGGTGTGCCAGGGCTGAAGCTGGCGGCGTGGGGCCTTACAGAGTCGAAGAGGAGCAAGAGTGTCTAGAGCAGAGATAAGCGTAGTGTTGTAGTGATTAGTGGCAGCATCAGGGCAGGTGAAGGATGAGGTATGAGGGAGGTGGTGAAGTAGGTTGGAGAATTGATGGGGGTCCACAGCATGCAGATTTCTGCGAGTGTGTGTGCGAGGTGGGGGGAGCAGGGTGTTTAGGAAGTCCAGATAGGTTGAAAGAGAGAAGGTGGTGGTCAGAGATGGGGAAAGGGCAACAGGTGAACTCAGAAATGGAGCAGAGGTTGGAAAAGACAAGGTCAATAGCGTGACCATCGCGGTGGGTAGGGAGGAGGGAGGATTGTGTGAGTCCAAGGGAGGACGTGAGTGAAAGAAGTTTGGAGGCAGCAGGGGCGGAAGGATCATCAATGGGAATGTTGAAGTCCCCGAGAATTAGGCATGGAAGATTAGAAGACAGGAAGTGAGAAAGCCAGGTAGCAAAGTGGTCAAAGAACTGGGAGGTTGGTCCCGGTGGGCGGTAGATGACTGCCACCCTGAGAGCCAGAGGAGAGAACAGGCGGATGCAGTGTGTCTCGAAGGAGGAGAAGGAGAGGGATGGGGGTGGAGGGAGATGCTGGTAGGTGCAGGTGGGAGAGAGCAGGATTCCGACCCCGCCACCATGTCTCTCACCTGGTCTGGGGGTATGGCTCAAGTGTAGACCTCCATGTGAGAGAGCAGCAACGGAGGCAGTGTCTGAGGGAGTTAGCCAGGTTTCAGTTAAAGCTAGGAGGTTGAAGGAGTTTGAAAGGAAGATGTCATGGATTGCTGTGAGTTTGTTGCACACAGAGCGAGCGTTCCAGAGGGCGCAGGAGAAAGAGGACAGGCGCTGAGGGATTATGGGAATGAGGTTGCTGGGCTTGCAGGGAGGTGATTTATGTGCGTTGGAGATAGGATGAGAGTGAAGTATTGGATGTGTTGTGGGGCCAGGGTTAGGAGATATGTCACCTGCATAGAGTAACAGCAGGAGGGTGAGAAAGAGAAGGTGGGAATGGGATTTGTGGGAGTGATTGGCAGCACGAGAGTTAGAGGGAGACCATGTTCTGAGGAAACAAAGGAGCTCATGTGAGGCCATCATGTGGGACGAGAGGAGGGAGGGAGAGATGCAGATAGTGTAGGGGTCGGTGGTAGAGGGGCAGGAGTTCCATTTAAGGAGAAAGGTAGTAGTAAAGAGCAGAAGCGTGAGAGAAAGCATGATATAGACGTGTGTTTACCCAGAGTAAGATTGGGCCTTGCAGTTCCTTCCTCCAGTCCCGCAACTCCAGGAATCAACTCTGCGCGTCCACTTAAGAATGCCACTTGGGGATGTCACAAGAGCCAAGGCTCAGTGGAGCTGGTCTTAAATGTTATAAAGGGCGGACTGATTACTTTTTAACTGCCTAAATGCAAACACCTGAAGCTGGATGGGCTGTGTCAATAGGGCAGGAGATTCACATGCTAATTAGCAAAGCAAATGGTGGAGAAAAACAAAAATAAATAAAAAAACAGAAAAAAAACAAGGAAACGTTATAATGTGGGTGCCTGCGAATACTGGGTGATGGGGGTCCCAGGATTTACTTCACTTGCCTAAAGCAGATGCCCAGTCTATTGAAGACACCCTTACAACGTGTCTTTCTAAGCATGGCTTCAATAATGACTTTCTTGCTACAAACTGGATTGGGGTTTGTAGTGATGGTGCAAGTGTAATGCTTGGAAGAAAATCAGGTGTTCTAGAGCGACTTAGTGGAAAATATCCACAGCTTGTGAAATGGCACTGCTTGTGTCATAGGCTTGAATTGTGCATTTCTGATACAATCGATTCTATTCCTGGTCTTCAACATGTCACATCATTTTTTGAGAAGCTGTATGCGGTGTACCATCAATCACCAAAAAATCTGAGGGAGCTCTTTGAATGTGCAAAAGAATTAGAAGTGCAAATTCTTAAAATAGGTAAAGTTTTTACCGTTAGGTGGGTCGCTTCAAGCCAGAGAGCTATACGAGCGGTTTGGGAATCATACCCTGCACTACACAGTCATTTAGTAAAAGCGATCACAAGTTCAACGCATACCACCAAGCAGAAGTCTGTATTTAGTGGCCTTAACAAAGTCCTGACATCAGAGGAATATCTGTTAAACCTTGCAGGGGTTGCAGATGCTGTTCAGGAAATGGGCCTGTTATCTGAAGCCCTACAAAGAGATGACATCACACTTCCACGAGCCTATCAGTTGATTAATCGGTCAGTTCGTGCAATCGAGAAAATGAAAGACATGCCTGGCAAACATCTGAAAGAAGCCATGGAATCGCTGGAGAAGGGGAATTTCAAAGGTGTAGCCATCAACCCAGAGAGCACAAAAGGCCAAGTGAGGATAAATCTCTCCCGATTTTATCAATGTTTGGTGGATAATTTACGATCCAGACTCTATGCTTTAACTGCAAGCAACAGACCAGCAGCTTCATCACAGTCGGATGAATTTGAATCGCTCGTCCCGGAAATTGACATCCTGAATTCACAACATTGGCCAAACAATGTGGACAGTCCGTGGTTTGAAGGAGAAGTGAAGCTAGAGCAGCTGTGCAAAAGATTCTGTCTCAACTTCACATCCATCTGTGAAGGCTTCAGAGACTACATTGACAACGGCGGCACAGAGATTCCAGAAAATCTGAAACCAGCTGTGGCAGCAGTTAACAGTCTTCCAGTGACATCAGGGGATTGTGAAAGGGGCTTCAGCACCATGAATTTGGTGATGTCCCCCATTAGGAGTGGACTTGGCATTGAACGCCTGTCTTCTCTTTTATTTATTAGTCTCATTGGCCCTCCTGTAGATCTATGGGATCCTTTACCATACGTGAGAAAATGGCTCTCCTCACATCGCAGCGCAGATGATAACAAATCCAGAAAAGTTGATCATCCTACCCAACAAGAACAACGTTATTCCAGTTTGTGGGATGTTTTCTAATGTTCTGCGTATAGTTTTTGACATACTATGTGCACAGTCAAAAAAACAGTGACCTTCAATATGTATAAATAGTTGCAAGGAGTAATCAAAAATTAGCTCTGCCGGCGAGATATGTTGCAGTTACTAGTTGGGAGGCAAAAGTTGTGTACGCATAAACCTCAGGTTTTAGAAATTCCGTGCCAGGGAAACATCATCACACATTGTGGTGACTATTCTGTCAGTTTGATAAACAAGTTAACTTATTTTGTTGTTACATCTGTTCTATATTTATTTGTTTATTATGTGTTAATTTTGAAATGTTCTTGTAAACCTGCACTTTACAATAAATGTTGTACTCTGTTTTTTGAAAAGGGAGCAAATTCGAGTTTATTTAATATATATATATATATATTACACACGAGCATATGCACTTTTTTTGCCAAGGTGGTGGGGGTAATAAAAATCTTGGGTGAGTTCCCTCATTTTTTTCCCCAGGACTTGACCCCTGTCAGTAAGGAACTTCTGCATATCGGTCTGTGTCTCTGCCACCTTCAAAAGTACTCGGCACAGGTCCATGTGTGCCTGTTCCAGTTCAGCTTGAGCTTCTTGCACCTTAACGGTCTTGTGTATCTCACTATATGCAGGAATGGTTGACTCTTTGGCAGCACTCTCTGTGGATATAGGAACAAACAGATGCTCTTGTCTGTCAACTTCGGATCCATAGGTGTCCAACGAATCATCTTCTGTTTGCAAATATTCGATATGCCTCACGGGTTGTGCATAAGCTCTTTCTCCTCTCCTTAAGGATTTTTCTTCCAGGAGAGCCTCTTCCTCTCTAACAGCTCGAATCAGTTCCAGGTATTTCAATTCTCGGTTACCTTCTCTGGTTCTCAGCTGTAACATCACAGGATCTAGAGGTTGAGCGCCCCTCAATATCTGCTGCATTCAGATTTTGTCTATTGTGGCCGGTTCGGCCCCTTAAGAAGTATCTGGTGCAGAATCTTATCTAGGCGCCTCATATATTCAGTCATTTTCTCACCTTTTCGCTGGTAAGTATGTTCATACTGGTACATGAGCTCAGCAGCCTTTTCTGTTCGCCCAAAGACTTCCTGTAATACATTTAGGTAATCTAAAGCTGTGCAGTCTTGCTTACTCAACTTCAGGTTTCTGACAGCCTCTGACGCAGGTCCCTTTAAGCTCTCAGTAATTCTTTGCTTCTTCTGCGCTTCAGGGACGTCCCACTCATCCAGAGCCTGCATCGCCTGTTCTACCCATTCTTCAAAGGTTTCTTCTCCCGCCGGAGTTGGTACGTTTCCTGTAAAATTCCTCAACCGTCGATAACCAAAGTTAGTGTGTGGAGGGCCTGTTCTTTGACATTTAGCCAGCAAATCTCCGATAGCCACTATAAATTCAGGCCCGATCATGGCCAGCGGACTGGGCGTGGGAACACTCACGGGATCGCCACGTGGCGCACTTGGCTGAATCAGTTGAACTTCCACCTCATCGGTCAGCTTCACGCTCACGCCCTGAAAACACACTGGAACACCCTTTCTCCACTCAAAAAGAACATATGTGTGAGAAATATCTGGGTTCGCTTTAATGTCCAGAATTAACCCCCACTGATCTGGTGTCAGCACGGCCCGGCGAATCTGATCTTCGGCCCAAGTGTCTGCAGGAATGTCCATGACTATGCTTAACTCTATCTGGCTATTTTGCTCCTCACACCATTTGGCAGCAGTGTCTGGATCCATAATTAACCCTTTAATTGCGGTTTTATTAGAGAGACTGGAATCCCGGAACGAGCCCCTACGTGTAGCGCTCACCCCCGGAGGAGCCGCTGAATTAACCTCGGGTTAGTCTCACCGCACTAGGGAATAAGTATACACCAGCATTGTTGTGGATTTTATAGATTATATACTTTACTGATCCCAATAAAGCGGCATATACAGTATAATGTAGACACGGTATATGAACGACAGGACTTTGTAATGTGGGAAAAACGCGCTGCGGCAAAAGAAAAGTTTAACCCCTTCAGTTCTGGAGTGTAAGTCCCGTGAAAGTAATGTCTCAAAAAGGTGTATGTGTATGATCTCGGGTACCCGAGTACTGTATTCAACTGGCCAGTGAATGGAACAAGCAAATCTTTGACTAGTCACGTTGGGGCCCTGTAGATTTAAACAATAATGCAGCGTGCTTCGTTATACTTGGAACTGTGGCCTGGAAGGCCTCTCACCCATCCTTTAGACAATCTGTTCCGCTGCCCAATCAAGGATGTCTCTCCGCTTTTACACTGGGACTCTGTGCCACCGGATCCGCTTCCCTTGCTTGTCCGATCTCCGCAATGAGAAACTACGCCTACCGCCTGCACTCCCAATGGATCATCGCAGTCTCCTTACTCGGGGGTCCAACCGGAACTATATGTCTGTGCAAACCTCTCAGCGGTGCGTAGGTAGGTCTCTGCCAAGTCATTGTCCCGATCTCCAGCACCCGCGAGGCAGCGCCTGCTCTCCGGCCTGGTCACGATCCCTGGCAGTCTCACGTGCGTCTTCCACCTTTCGCCGCTCGGCTCACTCTGGCTCTCCTCCGAACGAGGCTGCGGATGTCCTTCCTCTCTCTCCCACCTACTTCCTGTCTCCACCACAAAGCATGATGGAAATTGTAGTTCCGTTTGTGTCCAGCATAGTCCATATTGCCCCTGTCTCCCTCTGGTGGCCACAACAAGTAAATGCAGCAAACACAATCTTAAAGCAGCGCTACATATATATAAATATATATAATGCCTGTGTATATAAAGTCTGCCTGGCTCTAATTAATGACCATCTGTAATAAATGCCTGCAAAACCTCTACAATTGTGTGTGTGTGTGTATTTCTATATGATGCCCCTCTATTTATACAAATATATATATGCATTTATTAATTATATTTGTATTTAGGGGCATTATATCGAAATAATAACACACACATACATACATACATATATATATATATATATATGTGTGTGTGTTATTATTTCGATATAATGCCCCTAAATACAAATATAATTAATAAATGCATATATATATTTGTATAAATAGAGGGGCATCATATAGAAATACACACACACACACAATTGTAGAGGTTTTGCAGGCATTTATTACAGATGGTCATTAATTAGAGCCAGGCAGACTTTATATACATAGGCATTATATATATATTACAAAAAAAAGCTTGTCTACTTGTGATACGCTCATACACAACGCATATTACTGTCTGATTTATTGCTGTGCAGCTCTGTGATACACTCATACACACTGCATATTAGTGTATCACAGAGCTGCACAGCAATAAAACTCACAGTAATGTGCGGTGTGTATGCGAGTGGGTTTTATTGCTGTGGAGCCCTGTGATACGTTCATACTCACCGCACATTACTGTGAATTTTATTGCAGTGGAGCTCAGTGAAATGCTCATACACACCGCACATTACTGTGAGTTTTATTGCTGTGGAGCTCTGAGATACACTCATACACACTGCATATTAGTGTATCTCAGAGCTCCACAGCAATAAAACTCACAGTAATGTGCGGTGTGTATGAGCATTTAACTGAGCTCCATTGCAATAAAATTCACAGTAATGTGCGGTGAGTATGAACGTATCACAGGGCTCCACAGCAATAAAACCTACTCTCATACACACCGCACATTACTGTGAGTTTTATTGCTGTGCAGCTCTGTGGTATACTAATATGCAGTATCACAGTGCTGCACAGCAATAAATCAAACAGTAATATGCGGTGTGTATGAGAGTGAGTTTTATTGCTGTGCAGCTCTGATACGTATCCTTTTCGTTTGCACTTATCACAATATAGGGCTGGTTTAATTTTTTTCCCCAGGGCTGCTTTTTATTCCCAGTCCGGCCCTGGTTGCTTGCCACTGTCTATTTCCTCTCTCCTAGAGCTGACTACATCCCCGTACGTAGACAGAGATTTGTGGTGGGCCAAACAATCTTTCGGGCACTTGGGGACCTGTGGAGAACAATAATCATATAGTTTTTACAAGCAACATATTTGGTATCATTGGGAAGGACAGACTCTGGTCTTTCCCCGATACCTCATATGACCTTATAGGATGTAGAAATTGGCCATTGGAGACATTGGTGTGTTACCTTTTGCTTATCCAAAATGAGATCGGACGATAATGAAAGGGTATTAGTTCTAGTGCGACAAAACAGGCCAAGAACATAACTGACAAGTATCATCCTTACATCCAGGCTTGGTGCTGCTGTAGCTGACACTCCAACATCAAAAGAATTAAGCCACAGGCTGCTGTATAGCGAACCATAACGGCTCACACTGCTTTTCAGTCATGAGGAAGACTGGTGGGCTTTTATTTATGCCCCCCCAGAAACAAATCCGTCTTGGGATCAAAAAACAAAGACACGGAGCGGAACATGCTGCAATGACGACCTGGCTGGAGGTACAATAAAACATACATAGTAAAGGAGGGGTGGGGTCGCGCCTATTCCCCGATAGGGCAGCTGCAACTACCAAATGTAACCAGCCCAGCAACATGTATAAAACATAACAAGGAAAAAAAATTCATCTGCGCTTATTCCCATTATACCGTGTGAAACAAAACACAATTAGAAATACAATCAAAGTGGTAGGCGCTCCTGCCTGTACCGCCACCAACAATCCAAAGCCAGCCAGCAATCAGTGGTTTCCCCCAAACCAGTGTGTAGAAATTATAGAATACGTATCTGGCGGCGCAATGGCAGTCGCTTATGGATCGTGTGATGGTTCTCTTTAGAAATACCGTCCACATGTGACATGAAAAGACAATAAAAGGTACAATAGTGCAGAGCGATAACAATTGTGGATAATAAACTTGTGATACTGCTCCCACTCACAAAAGAAGAGCCCCAACACTGGCTCTGAGCGGGTCAACGCATTCAGTCATTAGTTTCTGTATTGAAGGAGGCGACCCACAACCTTCAAAGATGCCGGTCCTCCTCTGGTACCGATGCGTTTGAAACCATGCAACAAAAAGGAAAACTTTCCTGTGAAGGACTGTTGAAAGTACAATATACAGTTGTGTTCAAAATTATTCAACCCCCAATGCTGTAAAGGGTTTTAGGGAATTTAGTGTACATTTGTAATTGTATTCAGAATGAAATCCTACAAGGACTTTTTAAAGAACCATATGCAACTAAAATGACATCAATTGGTTTTGTAATACAGTAGTAAATGTTTCTTTTGTGAATTCTTCATTGACACAATTATTCAACCCCTTAAAGACTACCACTCTGAAGAACAGAGGTTCATTCAAGTGTTTTCAATCAGGTATTGGAAACACCTGTGGATGTCACGGAGCAGCAATAAAGCATAATAAGCACCAATTAGGCAGCTTTAAAATGACTGTGATACTCAGCTCCTTCTAGACATTTACTGGTGTGGTTACAAACATGGTGAAGTCAAGAGAATGGTCCAGGAAGACAAGAGAAGAGGTGATTACTCTTCACAGGAAGGGCAATGGCTATAAGAAGATTGCAAAGATGTTAAACATACCAAGAGAGACCATAGGAAGCATCATTCGCAAATTCAAGGCAAAGGGCACTGTTGAAACGCTACCTGGTCGTGGCAGAAAGAAGATGCTGACTTCGACTGCTGTGCGCTACCTGAAGCGTAGAGTGGAGAAAAGTCCCCGTGTGACTGCTGAGGAACTGAGAAAAGATTTGTCAGATGTGGGTACTGAAGTTTCAGCTCAGACAATACGGCGCACACTGCGTAATGAAGGCCTCCATGCCAGAACTCCCAGGCGCACCCCCTTGCTGTCTCCAAAGAATAAGAAGAGTCGACTGCAGTATGCCAAAAGTCATGTGGACAAACCACAGAAGTTTTGGGATAGTGTTCTGTGGACTGATGAAACAAAATTAGAACTGTTTGGGCCCATGGATCAACGCTATGTTTGGAGGAGGAAGAACAAGGCCTATGAAGAAAAGAACACCTTGCCTACTGTGAAGCATGGCGGGGGGTCAATCATGCTTTGGGGCTGTTTTTCTTCAGCAGGTACAGGGAAGCTTCAGCGTGTGCAAGGTACCATGAATTCTCTTCAGTACCAGGAGATATTGGATGACAATGTGATGCAGTCCGTCACAAACATGAGGCTTGGGAGACGTTGGACCTTTCAACAGGACAATTATCCCAAGCATACCTCCAAGTCCACTAGAGCATGGTTGCAGATTAAAGACTGGAACATTTTGGAGTGGCAATCGCAGTCTCCTGACTTAAATCCGATTGAGAACCTCTGGTGGGACTTAAAGAAAGCAGTTGCAGTGCGCAAGCCTAAGAATGTGACTGAACTGGAGGCTTTTGCCCATGACGAATGGGCGAAGATACCCGTAGATCGCTGCAAGACACTTGTGTCAAGCTATGCTTCACGTTTAAAAGCTGTTATAACTGTAAAAGGATGTTGTACTAAGATTGAATGTCACTTGGGGGTTGAATATAACTGATAATGATGTGATCACAGAAAAGACATTTGTGGTTATTTCATTATAAATGTTATGTTATATTTGTCTGACCTACACGTGCCTCTTTGATTTAATTGTAAGCAAGATGACTGAATGATCAAAATCAATGTCAAACTGGCCAAAACACTCAATTTCAGTGGGGGTTGAATAATTTTGAACAGAACTGTAAGTACATATATGGGGATCGCACTCACATGTGTTGGAGCTTATAGCCAAGCTCTGGGGTCAGTCGCCTGTGGACTTTTTTACGGTAAAGCCCATAGAAAACCTCTGTACTCAGCAACACACCGGGGACTGGTGCAAGTATAAAATTTTATTTGAACATAAAAACAAATAAAATGGATCAACATGGCTCAGCCAGTATACCCAGACGCGTTTTGCCACGTAGCGCGGCTTCCTCAGTCGGTTTACAGGTGATATAACAGGTCAAAATATATACCCTTCAAGTCCTAATTTCAATTGTCCCCAGGTGTTGCTTGCTGAATCGGCGTGCGATTCACGCCTCAAGATCACTTGAAGATCGGGTGTTTTCCGCGGGTCCGCCATTTTGCGCCTGCGCATTCTAAATGCTTGCGTTCCAGAGTGGATGTCCGCCATCTTGCGCATGTGCATAGTCTGTCTTTTCTCTCCAATCGGCGTGTGTGAACCGGGATGTCTGCCTTCATCTCAAGCGGCCAAACAATCGAACTTACAGACCGGAATGACAGTGGGGCCGGGTGTGGACGTCCCCAAGAGCTCTTTCTCGTGTCCCTTGCAAATAAACAGATACAACAAGCATAAATTCCCAATAAACGGCCTTATTATTATGCCCACGATCCTAATTGATGCTGTGAAACCTCCTACATTCCGCATTTATTGGACCTCATAATTTTGAAAGGATGAAATTAAATTCATGTGTATCTATAACTATCAACTTTACATATGAGGATATGCTTTATAATAAGTACATAGAGAGTAATAATATAGTGTATATTAAATCGCTTATAGAAGCAAACTGGTGTATAATGTGCATATTACTTTTGCATATATGACGTAACTATCGTTACTAATAATTGTATGAAATATAGACTACAAATGTAGTAACGATGATAGTGCTGGTCTAATACTATGCTAATCGTGGGTGGGAATATATCTAATTAGTGTAAGTATTATTCTAATTATAGTGGTGAACCATATGTGTATATGGCCAATCTTATAAACCATTATTGTACGTTGTGACGTTTGGGGGCCCACAGAGCACGTGCACAATGTCTTTCACAAACAAAACAGTTTTATTCACCCTTTCAGGGCAGTCAAAAAGGCAACATAATAAGTACACGCTTTGGTTCAGCGAAATTAAAGCAAAGTCCTGATCTTCAGCACAAATAAACAGAGAAATAATAGTGGCTCACCAACGCTTTAAACAGTCCCAAACCTAGGGAATCCTTTCCCCAGTATGTAGAAGCCTCTCCAGCAAGGCACAGCACTTCTCCTGCTTTTGAACACAAACACACAGCTTCCACTGATTACTTTTCTTTTCCTAAACTCCCACCATCCTATCTGGGAGTTGCTGGCTTTAAAACTCTTCCTGGACAGGAAGATTAACCCTGTGGTTGCCCTTAAAGGGTCCACAACCCAAATAGGGGTGAAACATATTGTCCATCCAGGACCCAGCCCTGCCGACCTCTACATATCCCCCCCTCTGTCTCAACGCGGAGGTGTTTGAGGCAACAGTAGACAGCCCACAATGCATCCGGGACAGGGCATCAGCATTTTGGTGCTGTTTCCCAGTCCTGTGTTCCACCACAAAGTTAAACTCCTGGAGAGACAGGAACCACCTGGTAACCCTGGCATTAGCGTGGCGGTGCTGCCTCATCCAGGTCAATGGGGCATTGTCAGACACTAAACGGAACTTCCTGCCCAACAGGAAGTATCTCAAAGAATCCAAGGCCCACTTTATGGCCAAGCCCTCTCTTTCCACCACAGCATAGTTTTTCTCCGCTGCCGTCAGTTTCCTACTAAGAAAAACCACGGGGTGCTCTTCCCCATTGACTTCTTGGGATAGCACAGCCCCCAAACCCTCACTTGAGGCATCCGTCTGTACAATGAACTCCCTCATGAAATCAGGGACTACCAGCACTGGGTGCTGACACAATGCATTTTTAAGCTTCTCAAAGGCATCTTCAGCATTGGCATTCCATTGATTCATCACTGACTTCCTACCTTTCGTCAGGTCAGTCAGTGGTGCAGCAATAGAGGCAAAATTGGGGACAAACCGCCGGTAATACCCCACTATACCCAGAAAAGCACGAACCTGCTTTTTCGTGAGGGGGCGTGGCCAGTTCTGGATAGCCTCTACTTTGTTAAATTGTGGCTTTACCAGACCCCTGCCTACGACATATCCCAGGTACTTAGCTTCCTCCATCCCTACCGCACTTTTCTCAGGGTTAACAGTAAAGCCCGCTTTTCTCAAACCGTCCAAAACCATCTGAACCCGGGGAAGATGGGACCCCCAATCTGGACTGAAGATGACAATGTCATCCAGGTAGACCGAGGTATATCTCAGGTAGGGGCGGAGCACCCTATCCATCGCTCGTTGGAAGGTGGCCGGGGCGGAGTGTAACCCAAAAGGCATCCGCTTATAATGAAAATGACCCTCTGGAGTGGAAAAAGCAGTCTTTTCCCTGGCTTCCTTAGTCAGGGGTATCTGCCAGTATCCCTTAATAAGGTCCAGGGTGGTGATATAACGGGCCGGACCCAATTTCTCTATCAATTCATCCACCCTTGGCATGGGATATGTGTCAAATTTTGACACCTCGTTAAGTTTCCTGAAGTCATTGCAGAATCGCAGAGTGCCGTTGGGCTTCGGTACCAACACGATGGGGCTCGACCATTCACTCTGTGACTCCTCAATGACATCAAGCTGAAGCATTTTTTTTAACCTCTTCAGAAACAGCCTTTCTATGGGCTTCTGGGATGCGGTATGGCTTTACCCGAACCTTTACATGGGGTTCCGTCACAATATATCGTGTTAATCCCGTCGCGTGTTCCGGTAGTCCTGAAAACATGCCTTTGTTTCTTTGCAGAAACTCCTTAACTTCTTGGGTTTGGGGTTTGGACAGGGTGGCAGCAATGTGTACTGCGTCAACACCATCAGACTCTATACCCACCCCAACCATGGCGGACACCTCTCGGTCTCTCCAGGGTTTTAACAAATTTATGTGGTAGATCTGGTATGGTTTTCTTTTCCCAGGCTGATGCACTCGGTAGTTTACTTCCCTATACTTTTTCAACCACCTCATATGGTCCCTGCCACTTGGCTAGGAACCGACTTTCCACCGTGGGTATAAGTACTGCTACCCGGTCCCCAACCTGAAATTGCCGCAGCTTGGCTGACCGGTTGTGCAACCTTTTCTGGGCCTCCTGAGCCTTCTGCAAATGTTCCTGTACCAAAGGCATCACTTTAGAAATTCTCTCTCTCATCTGAGAGATATGTTCAATGAGCGATTTGTGTGGAGAGGACTCACTTTCCCATGTCTCCTTAACCAAATCTAGCAATCCCCGGGGTCTGCGGCCATACACCAACTCAAAAGTGAAAACCCCGTGGAGGCCTGAGGAACCTCTCGAATAGCAAACAGCAGTGCGGGAAGCAAATGATCCCAGTCTCTTCCATCTCTCTGCACAACCCTTTTAAGCATCATTTTCAGAGTCTTGTTGAATCTTTCTACTAGACCATCTGTCTGAGGGTGATAAAGATGTTCGCAACTGCTTGATTTGGAATAACTTGCACACATCTGCCATCACCGGGACATAAATGGGGTCCCCTGGTCCGTCAAAATTTCCCTTGGCAGGCCAGTTCTCGAAAACATAAAAACAACTCCCGCGCAATGGCCTTTGATGTAGGGTTTCTTAAAGGAACCGCCTCTGGATACCTTGTGGCATAATCAAGAACCACCAGGATATATCGGTGTCCCGAGCAGACTTCTCTAAGGGACCCACTATATCCATAGCGATGCGCTCAAAGGGCACCTCAATTATTGGCAGAGGCACCAAGGGTTTCCTATAATGGGGTGCTGGGGCAGTTAACTGGCAAACAGGGCAGGAGGAACAGTACCTCTTAATTGCGGCACCGATCCCTGGCCAGTAAAACCGGTCCGTTATCCGGGCCTCGGTTTTCTCAGCTCCCAGGTGACCACCTAGAGCATCATTGTGAGCCAGATCCAGCACCATTCTCTGGTAGGGCTGGGGTACTAGTAATTGTTCCACAATTTCTCCCCGAATTTCTGATACCCGGTAGAACAGATCATTATTGACCGCAAAGTGAGGAAATCTTTTCTCTGCATCTGGTGCTTGAGGTACCCCACTGACAACAGTTACCTGTTCGCGAGCATTTATCAACATCGGTCACCCATTTGAGCCCTGCCAAATGCACCTCTGGACACATCTATGTCAGGGTGTACTGGATAAGAAGAACCCTCCCCCTCATCCACCCAAGTGTAATATCTACAGGGGATAATTCCTCTTCATCCTCTCCTACCATAACCGGCACGGGAGAGGATTCCCCCTCCTTGGGTGTCAACTCAGGTTGAGGAGCTAGGACACTCACATCAGTTACAACATTCTCATTTTGAACACATTTGAGCAACTCCTCATCAACAGTGTCCACAGTCATGTTTGGTGGGGGTGACCCTGAATTGTTCCCCAGTTCGATGGGCAGTTCAGTTTGTGCCAAGCACCACAGTTCAGCAAACAAGGGGCAGTCCCGTCCCACAATCACATCATGTATCAGAGTACTCACCACCCCGACCTCTTGGGTGACCGAAGTATTCCTGGTGGAAATGGTGACAGGGATCAGTGGATACTCCCGAGTATCCCCATGGATACAGACAACCCGGAGGGTTCTTTGTACTGGACCGAGCCTTCCGACTACCCGGGCATGCACCAGGGTGACCATACTCCCAGAGTCCAGGAGAGCTTTGGCTGGGTGGTGATTCACCCACACAGTACATTCAAACTGACCCCCCTCTAGGTCAAGGTGGGTAGTGCACGTTGTGAGGGTGTAGAAAGACACTCTCCGAGCGGATCCACACTCCATGGGCTCCTCCTGTAGCGGACAATGAGCCCGGGTATGGCCCCTGGCGCGACACCTCCAACACTGTATATCGCCAGCAGTTCGGGTAGCGACAGGCCTCTGCAGAACCGAGGAAGATGATTTTGGGGTGCTGGTTCCCGGGTCCAGTGACGCTTCCCTCCGAGGAACTGAAGCAGGCCTCACAGGCGGTGGCAAGACTGGTCCTCGACGACTGGTTGGTCTGAGCAGGTCCTCCACCACGGTGTATCTCTCCACCATCTCGACTACCAGTGCTGCAGTCTTGGGGTCCCCATGGCTGACCCAGCGCTGTAGATCCTTTGGTAGAGACCTCAGGTAGTGGTCCATCACAACCCTATCGACCATTTGCTCTCTAGCCAGGGTCTCTGGCTGCAACCACTTTTTAACCAGCTGTCCTAAGTCATGCATCTGGGACCGGGGTGGCTGGTCAGGGCAGTACTTCCAGCAGTGAACACGTTGAGCCCGGACAGCAACAGTTACCCCAAGGCGGGCCAGAACCTCAGCTTTCAGCCGGTCATAATTCTTTGCATCTTCTAGGGGCAGGTCAAAATATGCCTTTTGAGGGTCTCCTGTCAGAAACGGGGCAATGAGACCAGCCCATTGGTCTTGGGGCCACCCCTCTCTCTCAGCAGTCCTTTCAAACGTGGTGAGAAATGCTTCCACATCATCACTGGCAGACAGCTTTTGGAGGAAATGACTGGCCCTTATGGAGACATGGTTACTAGTAGTGACCACTGCTTGATCACGTCCAGGTGCAAGTTGCTGCATGGCCTCCCGCAGGGCATTGATCTGCGTCTGTGTGGCTACCTGCAAGTTGTGCAGCCAGCAAATGGGTGCTTTCTTGTTGGGCAGCAACAGCCTGTGGCAGGGCTTGTTGCTGCTGAGCCATCGCCTCTTCATGGCGAGTCTGGGCCTGCACATTGACAAAGACCATCTGCTTAACGAGCTCCTCCATAGCTGTGGACTTCAGTGCAGCCTTAGCCCAGGACATGCAATCAGAACACTGTCCTTTTTAAAATGTCAGTTTTTTTTTTCTTTTCACAAAAATTCCTCTTGCTTGGCGTGTGAGGGATAGCAAATTGCCCGCATTCGAAACACCAGTTGTGACGTTTGGGGGCCCACAGAGCACGTGCACAATGTCTTTCACAAACAACAGTTTTATTCACCCTTTCAGGGCAGTCAAAAAGGCAACATAATAAGTACACGCTTTGGTTCAGCGAAATTAAAGCAAAGTCCTGATCTTCAGCACAAATAAACAGAGAAATAATAGTGGCTCACCAACGCTTTAAACAGTCCCAAACCTAGGGAATCCTTTCCCCAGTATGTAGAAGCCTCTCCAGCAAGGCACAGCACGTCTCCTGCTTTTGGAACACAAACACACAGCTTCCACTGATTACTTTTCTTTTCCTAAACTCCCACCATCCTATCTGGGAGTTGCTGGCTTTAAAACTCTTCCTGGACAGGAAGATTAACCCTGTGGTTGCCCTTAAAGGGTCCACAACCCAAATAGGGGTGAAACATATTGTCCATCCAGGACCCAGCCCTGCCGACCTCTACAACGTGAATAGTGGTTAATTGTTTTATAAGAAAGTGCTATGACTCATATTGATGGATTAAAATTCGCTCATGAAAACACGTGGACTCATAAATGTGGATAGTAAATATGAATAGATTGATTAACAGTGATCTACTATTTAGTGAATACCATGCGCTGAGAAGTATATTAGATAGTGGTTGGTGAATTTATAGAATACCATGCAATGTAAATCTAATAGGTCCCAAATGCGGAATTTAAAGAGGCCTCTATTCTCTCTAAAGGAAGTGAATAACTTCAAAATCGTCATTTAGTCCCTTAGGCACCATAGTGCCGTGCTCAAAAATGTGCCTCATTTCTGCCTTCCCTAATTTGTTTGGTAGATTTTCTTCTATCTCTACTTTTTTTATCTGCTCCAATGCCCAGAATTTAACACCTGCGGGTGAGCTGTTATGATATATTTTACAATGCAGGGAAACGGAATGCTTATCATAACCATTCCTAATGTTTCTGGCATGTTCTGATATTCTAACATTCAGGGTTCTTTTAGTGCGTCCTATATAGCCTAGACCGCAAGGGCACTCCAACATGTAGATCACATTTTTTGAACAGCAATTAAGGATCCCTCTTATCTTAATCAGTTTTTTCTGTTTATGGTTGTAATATGAACCGATGTAGTTTTTCTTATTGGAGGTAGACCTACAAGCTAAACACATCCCACATTGGTAGAACCCCTCTTTGAGTCCAAAGTGGTTGATAGTGGTACCTCCCTTCTTCCTAGGTTTACTACGCACCAGATTCGATTTTATATTCTCAGCCCCCTAAAAACTATTTTAGGGATGGGCCCTATAACGTCGGCAAGGTCTACATAATTTTTCAGCACTGACCAATGTTTTTTCAAAATATTTTTTATTTTATCAGCTTTGTTGTTGTAGTCGCAGATAAAAAGGGGCTCCTTGGCTTCTTTATTTTTGGGTTTGTATTCAAGATACTTATCCCTATCCGTTTGTGATAATTCTAGAATCATATTGTCTAGCTCAGTATCGTCATACCCTTTATCCAGAAAATCTTGCTTAAGCGACAAGGCCTGTTCCTTATAGGTGTCTATCTGAGCAATTTCTCCTCAGTCTTCTAAACTGTCCTTTAGGGACACCTCTAAGCCAAGGGGGATGATGACAACTCTTACAGTCGATAAAGGTGTTTTTGTCGACTTCTTTGAAAAAGGTCTTAGATTTTATACAATCATCCTCAACATATACGTTTAAATCTAGGAAATTAACTTCATTAGGACTCCAACAATTGTCTAGTTTGATACCCCATTCTGAGCTATCAAGGCTTCCAAGAAAGGATCGTAGCTGGTCTTCTCCTCCTCTCCATCTATGTAACGTCTGTAGGCATGGACCCTTCCTTGCGCCCAGCTGGGCGACCCATACACAAACCCGGTTTCCCAGGCTGCCATGTACAGGTTGGCATAGCTGGGTGCAAATTTGGTGCCCATTGCTGTGCCCTTACACTGGACGTACAAGTCTTCTTCGAACTTGAAATAATTATTGTTAAGTATGAACCTTACGCTTTCGAGAATAAACTGCATATGATCAAAACCGATCATGTTGGTTTTTAGAATCTCTTCCTCCAACTTAATTAAACCGAATTCATGTGGTATGCTGCTATATAATGCATTAACATCACATGTTACTAGGAGATCTCCCTTTTGCCAAACCACTTCATTTAATACCTGTAGCATGCTAATAAGAGATAGAAGAAAATCTACCAAACAAATTAGGGAAGACAGAAATGAGGCACATCTTTGAGCACAGCACTATGGTGCCTAAGGGACTAAATGACGATTTTGAAGTTATTCACTTCCTTTAGAGAGAATAGAGGCCTCTTTAAATTCCGCATTTGGGACCTATTAGATTTACATTGCATGGTATTCTATAAATTCACCAACCACTATCTAATATACTTCTCAGCGCATAGTATTCACTAAATAGTAGATCACTGTTAATCAATCTGTTCATATTTACTATCCACATTTATGAGTCCACGTGTTTTCATGAGCGAATTATAATCCATCAATATCAGTCATAGCACTTTATTATAAAACAATTAACCACTATTCACGTACAATAATGGTTTATAAGATTGGCCATATACACATATGGTTCACCACTATAATTAGAATAATACTTACACTAATTAGATATATTCCCACCCACGATTAGCATAGTATTAGACCAGCACTATCATCGTTACTACATTTGTAGTCTATATTTCATACAATTATTAGTAACGATAGCTACGTCATATATGCAAAAGTAATATGCACATTATACACCAGTTTGCTTCTATAAGCGATTTAATATACACTATATTATTACTCTCTATGTACTTATTATAAAGCATATCCTCATATGTAAAGTTGATAGTTATAGATACACATGAATTTAATTTCATCCTTTCAAAATTATGAGGTCCAATAAATGCAGAATGTAGGAGGTTTCACAGCATCAATTAGGATCCTGGGCATAATAATAAGGCTGTTTATTGGAATTTATGCTTATTGTATCTGTTTATTTGCAAGGGACACGAGAAAGAGCTCTTGGGGACGTCCACACCCGGCCCCACTGTCATTCCGGTCTGTAAGTTCGATTGTTTGGCCGCTTGAGATGAAGGCAGACATCCCGGTTCACACATGCCGATTGGAGAGAAAAGACAGGCTATGCGCAAGATGGCGGACATCCACTCTGGAATGCAAGCATTTAGAATGCGCAGGCGCAAAATGGAGGACCCGCGGAAAACACCCGATCTTCAAGTGATCTTGAGGCGTGAATCGCACGCCGATTCAGCAAGCAACACCTGGGGACAATTGAAATTAGGACTTGAAGGGTATATATTTTGACCTGTTATATCACCTGTAAACCGACTAAAGAAGCCACGCTATGTGGCGAAACGCGTCTGGGTATACTGGCTGAGCAAGGTTGATCCATTTTATTTGTTTTTATGTTCAAATTTTTATACTTGCACCAGTCCCCGGTGTGTTGCTGAGTACAGAGGTTTTCTATGGGCTTTACCGTAAAAAAGTCCACAGGCGACTGACCCCAGAGCTTGGCTATAAGCTCCAACACATGTGAGTGCGATCCCCATATATGTACTTATATTGTACTTTCAACAGTCCTACACAGGAAAGTTTTCCTTTTTGTTGCATGTTTTCATACGCATTGGTACCAGAGGAGGACCGGCATCTTTGAAGGTTGTGGGTCGCCTCCTTCAATACAGAAACTAATGACTGAATGCGTTGACCCGCTCAGAGCCAGTGTTGGGGCTCTTCTTTTGTGAGTGGGAGCAGTATCACAAGTTTATTATCCACAATTGTTATCGCTCTGCACTATTGTACCTTTTATTGTCTTTTCATGTCACATGTGGACGGTATTTCTAAAGAGAACCATCACACGATCCATAAGCGACTGCCATTGCGCCGCCAGATACGTATTCTATAATTAAAACACAATTAGAGGCTTGTGTTTCTATTAATGGCCATTAAAAGAGTAAGCTCACCCGCCAACGTCACGGCACCTCTAGTGAGGGTGAGTCCTATCCAAAAATGAAGCCACAAGCTGCCGTATAGCGAACCATAACTGCTCATGCTGCTTTTCAGTCATGAGGTAGACTGGTGGGCTTTTATTTATGCCCTCCCAGAAACAAATCCACCTTGGGATCAAAAAACAAAGACACGGAGCGGAACATGCTGCAATGATGACCTGGCTGGAGGGACACACATGTACCGAAATGCCAAAGATCATAAGCAGGTTAGGAAGGATAAGCAAAAACGGAGATCATACACAGGGGGGGGGTTCGTACCTGTAGCCAGAAGTCATATAGCAGAGTTGTATTTTGCCAAATCAGAAGTCTTACACAACGTCTTTATTTGCAAAGCAAAAATGATACACAAGAGTCAAACACAATTCAAACATAAGTAGCACTGCGGGAGTCAAGATCCATGTCAGAGCGCTGATCTGAGCGGACTTAATAGTTTTAAACCCGATGGCGCAGCGTCATCGCCAGTGGTGTATTTAGCTTTTCTGCTGCCCTAGGCCTGACTAAACTCGTGCACCCCCTAATTTAAATTTGACGCACCCCTTCCTGTCAAGGTCACACCTCTTCCTGGTTAATCCCCACCCTTCCTCTTGAAGCTCCACCTTTTTCCTGTTAGAGCTCCGCCTTTTCCTCTCTTTATATTAAAAGTGGATACCAAGTGCCTGCTTGTATAGTTTGTATACCATTTCAAATGTATCTATTGAGATAACGAAAATTTTGAAATGTTTAAATTCAAGCATTTTTACAAAGAACAGCCGCGCATGTCAAGTATACTGGATCACAGCCGCTCTAATTGGTTGAACAATAAAATCCACAGAAACGTGCACTGCATATGAGAGTATCACAGAGCTGCACAGCAATAAAACCCACAGAAATGTGCAGTGTGTATGAGCATATCACAGAACTGCACAGCAATAAAACTCACAGTAATGTGCAGTGTGTATGAGCGTATCCCAGAGCTCCAGGGCAATAAAACTCACAGTAATATGCAGTGTGTATCACAGAATCCACAGCAATAAAACTCCCAGCAATGCAATGTTTGGTGTGTGTCAGCGTATCAGAATCCACAGCAATAAAACTCCCAGCAATGCAATGTGTGGTGTGTATGAGTGCATCAGAATTCACAGCAATAAAACTCACAGCAATGCAATGTGTGGTGTGTGTCAGCGTATCAGAATTCACAGCAATAAAACTCACAGCAATGCAATGTTTGGTGTGTCTCAGCGTATCAGAATCCACAGCAATGAAACTCCCAGCAATGCAATGTGCGGTGTGTATGAGTGCATCAGAATTCACAGCAATAAAACTCCCAGCAATGCAATGTTTGGTGTGTGTCAGCGTATCAGAATCCACAGCAATAAATCTCCCAGCAATGCAATGTGCGGTGTGTATGAGTGCATCAGAATTCACAGCAATAAAACTCCCAGCAATGCAATGTGCGGTGTGTATGAGTGCATCAGAATCCACAGCAATAAAACTCCCAGCAATGCAATGTGCGGTGTGTATGAGTGCATCAGAATTCACAGCAATAAAACTCCCAGCAATGCAATGTGCGGTGTGTATGAGTGCATCAGAATCCACTGCAGTAAAACTCCCAGCAAACCGAGTGTATATGAGCACACATCAATTATGCTGTGGAGCCATCTTGTCAGCAGTGGGGTGCCACTACCAGAGGGTGCACTGTAGCTTTGATTCCCTTCCCGGTGGGTGTTCAGTCCAGAATAGAGTCTGTGTTAACGAAAGGGCGGGCAGCTGCGCGCGTGCGTTTCACGTGGTTCAGCCAGTCATGTGGTACTGAGACTCAGAGAAATGGCAGTGAAATGCCCTGATGTTCGGTGGTTTCAATCAGCAGGTTTATTCAGGCGAACCCCATAGGTTTCAATGTTAAAAATATTCCCGTTTTTATGCAATATCTAATAAATCATTTATTATTTTAATCTGCAGTAAAAAGTCTTTACTTATTGATTTTTTTTTTAGTACCTTTTAGTCATTTTTCAGATTTTTTTGGGCAAAATTCCCCCCCCCCTTTTTTTAATAGCAGTTTTTCTTTTTTCTGTATCAGAACTTTTTATTATCAATCATAGGATCTTATATGTAAATTCCAGACATTTTCGTTCAGTAGTTCTTTTGAAAACAACAGGCCACGGGTTTGCGGTGGCAACATTCAGCGGCCGACTCCATGCACTTTGGGGACCCTGCGGTGAATGGTGAATTCACTGCAGGGTGGGGAAATTTTATTCTCCTAAGTGCAGGGAACTACAGAACACCAAAAAGTTGGCGTCATTTTGGTGCTCTGTGAGTAACCCATTTAGTGGTGAGGTTTTTTGCTGCCCCCTGGAAAGTGAAATTGAAAGTGTAAATTAGTGAATTCTCAATGTATCCTTCCTGGTAAAATACTTTGCAAAAGTAAAAAAAAAAAAATTTTTTTTATTTTTTTAGGGGTGGGGCCAACCAGTGCGGGCCGCCGCCCCCTGGAAAGTGCCGCCCTAGGCCTGGGCCTAGTCGGCCTAGGCCAAAATACACCAGTGGTCATCGCTCCGCACCCCTCCGGCTGTCAGGTGACCTAGGCCAGCGTGCATTTCACTCGGCGCTCGGCCAGCGAATAGCGTGGAGGACACTGCCGGGCGCCAGAGGTACGTGACAGTATGTGTACCCTTTAAAAATGACTAGATTGATGTTCTTCTGAGTTACAGTAATCCCCAAACAATGTGTTTTTACAGATAACACACTTTATTTTATTGTTCTTATACATCTATAATATAATTGAGTAAGTCTTGGCGTGTCCGTCGCCAAGCCTTATTCTGCGCATGTGCGCGCAACCAGCGGCGGTTGGATGCGCGCGCATGCAACCGCCGCGGCACGAGCCGGCTGTGCGCTCGTCGCGGCAGTTACAAGATGCACACAGCAGCCGGGTAGAGGCTGCGCTCGCAGCCTCTACCCGGCTGCCGCGCGCATCCAACCCCCGAGCGGCGAAGGGAAAGTTCCCTCCGCCGCTCGGGGTTGGATGCGCGCGGCAGCCTCTACCCGGCTGCCGAGCGCATCCATCCCCGAGCGGCGAAGGGAAAGTTCCCTCGCTTCTGCTCTTTGAAGGACCCAAGCCGCGGTCACGTGACCGCGGCTTGGGTCCTTCAACGACCGGAAGCGGGGAAACTTTCACTTCGCTGTTCGGGAAGGTAAATATGAGGAGCTCGTGGGACGGCTGTCTGAATGCCGATAGAGCATTCGAACAGCCGCCCCATGTCTGGTCTGGGGTCTGAGCTGGGGGGCATATAGCCATGAGAGGTGGGGGGCAAATATCCGAGAGGTGGGGGGCAAATATCCATGAGCTGGGGCATATATCCATGAGAGGTGGGGGCCAAATATCCATGAGCTGGGGCAGTATCCACGAGCTGGGGCAGTATCCACGTGCTGGGGCAGTATCCACGAGCTGGGGCAATATCCACGAGCTGGGGCAGTATCCACGTGCTGGGGCAATATCCACGAGCTGGGGCAGTATATCCACGTGCTGGGGCATATATCCACGTGCTGGGGCAGTATATCCATGTGCTGGGGCAGTATATCCATGTGCTGGGGCAGTATATCCATGTGCTGGGGCATATATCCACGAGCTGGGGCATATATCCACGAGCTGGGGCAGTATATCCATGAGCTGGGGCAGTATATCCATGAGCTGGGGCAGTATATCCACAATAGACTGCCCTCTGGGCAGGCTTTCCACCTTGTATTGAATATTTCAAATATTCACATTATAGGTTGGAAAAAGTATGAGAAACCCTAGGCTAATATCTTCAACATAAGCCAATTAAAGCGAGATATTCGCAAATCTGGTGTCCAATTAATGAAACGAGATTGGAGGATTGGGTTAGAGATACTTTGGGCTAACTTAACCAGTGCTGTTGTAAATGTAAAACCTCCATAGGCTATAATGGCTCTGGGAAGTTTACAACAACTCTGGTGAAGTTTAGGGATGAGCTGTTCGGTTCGATCTGTTCGGAGTTCGCATCGAACATCGGGCGTTCGACAGTTTGCGAACTTTGAACATTTCCGCGTGTTCGGTTCGAGTTCGAAAAAAAATAAAAATTGAAAAAAGTATAAAAAAAATGCTTAAAAAATCTAGAAATAAAGAGACTCTTTACTGCAGAATATTATAAGCAACGGTTTATTAGATATTGAATTAAAACGGGTATATTTTTAACATTGAAGCCTATGGGATAAAACATTCTTGTTAGTAAAACATCAGGCAGACACGGCCCTCTAATCAGGCACTGTAGAGGGCAGCCTGCAGGGTCCTCCCAAGGATTCCCTTGAGGAGCATGCGGCCGCCAGATGACAGAGCTGCGACTGTGCAGCTAGCCTCCCGGGTGCACGTGGCAGAGACCGGCAGCGCAGGGAGGGAGCCACTGCACCTGCGGCCACGGCAGACCCCCCCCCCACGACCAGGATCCAGGGAGCCCCCACTGACCACCAGGCTAAGGTAAGGCGACACACTTCTAAAAAAAATAAAACCCAAGGACATTTTTAAATGTCCCCAGGAACATAAAACCTTTTTTTTCTTTCTCTACCTGGCTGAATGTATTTAATTATATATATTAGATACATTCAGCCAGGTAGAGGGGGGTGGCATGTGGGCTGCGCGGGGTCTCAGGGAAGGTAAGGGCAGGTATGATATATATATATAGATAAGATCTATAGCTATATTCTTATAAATATATATATCCAGACTTGTATTACACACACATTTTGGCAGCTAATTGCTCCCCCCCCATTTGGCTGATCCCTCCAGAAGAAATGTTGAACCCGATAGAGCAAAGAATAATATATATATTCTCTGCTCTGTTGGGTTCAACATTTCTTCTGGAGGGATCAGCCAAATGGGGGGGGGGGCATTTAGTTGAGATTGTCCACATGACATCCCCCCATGTGCGTATGTGTATATATGGTCTGAGGTCTGTGGGTGGGTATATATATATATCTGCATGTTGATATATACAGGTCTGCATGTTGATATATACATATATGTCTGTGTGTGGTATATCAATGCATCCCTACTCTATACACAGCGCTCCGTGTCCCTATAATATATATATATATATATATATGATCAGGGGTTACCTTTTTTTTATATTATTCCTATTAAATTAACAGTAATTTTTGATGTATTTTATTCAGTAGAAACTTTTTTTGCCTATATAACATGTGCTTTGTGAAAATAAAACGGTTTTGTGTGTACATTTTAATTTAGTTAGTGGATTCCTGTCCAGTGCGGTGAGAAGCAAACGTAATGTAGTGTAGACACGCTGCGAGGCGGAGCGGAGTGAAGTCAAGCCTGCAAAATGTTTGCTTCGCTACGCTGTGCTTCGCCACACGCTCAGTGTGTCTCAGCCTTTATTCCCGCATCGCTAGCTTACCGAATCAGTTTGTATACTTGATACTGACCCTACTTGTTCTGAGGACCCGATCTGTTGCTGACTTTGCCTGCCATTTGACTATTCTCTCTGTGTATTCCCTGCCTTTTCTGTTTGCTTCCTGTTGCTACTGGTGTGCACCGATTCTCACCATTACAGTAGCGCAGTACAAGTGCCTAAACATTTCTGACCCGGTTTTGTTATAGCTGCCGATGAAACTGAATAGATCGGGGATCTCTTCTGCATTACCAAAACCTCCACCACTGCACTCTTCCACAATACCACAGAGGGGTTACGGTGTAAAGGCACTTGTTGCCACCAAAGGCAAAATATTTGGGTGCACTGACGCCTGTACCAGATTCATATCATTTTAATATTTGACCGCAGGGTCCAACCCTGCACTCTTCCACAATACCACAGAGGGGTTACAGTGTGACGGCACTGTTGCCGACACTAAAGGCCCAATTTTAAAGCACCTATTGTTAATTTCATCCAAAGCCTGCATAAGTTTCACCATAATTTAGCCAAAACAAAATCACTAAACTTGTTCTGCGTGTCCTAAAACATCTCTCTTCATACAGGCTGCCGCCCAAAGCAGTTGTTTATGAATAGATTAAAAGGAAAACCATTTACCGTTATTTGAAATGTCATTTTTTTGCTTTTAAATGTTTCTATACATCCTACAAATCTGCCACTTCACAGGCAGGTTATGGGGACCTCCTAGGCACGATATTTGAAGGAATTTTTCATTTTTATTCTTAACCTTTATTTCATGGACAACTCGCTGTTCCTTTTAAAAACATTTTTTTTTTTTACTTTTTGCCCTTGTTTCCTGTCCCTCAGGGCACTACCCGGACCCACATACACCTTTTCTGACAAATATCTTGCATATATGCCCTCTTGGAGGGCACTCTAAAAATCTAACTTTCAAGTCCCATTGACTTGCATTGAGTTTGGTTCGTGTTCGAACTCGAACTTTTGAAATTGTTCGAATGCGAACCGAACAAGGGGGTGTTCGGCTCATCCCTAAGTTAGCACCAAGTATGTAATATGGCCTTTGACTTCTAAAGAGTGCTCACACATTCTGAGTTTGCTATTCACAAAAAAACATGTGAACCTTGCAAACCTTGTAAAAAGGATTCTCCGAAGACCTGCGATCAGGAATTGTTGCATAAAGCTTGAAAGGGTTGAAAAGTTATTTCACCCTATAACTGGACAAAACCAAAACCTAATATAAAGAGAGCTCGGATAAAAATCACACCGCACATATTGAAATACACAACATCAGACAGCCTTGTCATTCCTGAGCTGCTTCAGGCTGATCCTCCTGCTGTCTAGAAAGAGAAGGAAATAAAAGAGAAGGTTTAAGTTATGAGGAAAGACTAACAAGCTTAAACCTGTTTAGTTTAGAGAAATGGCGCCTTAGAGGGATCTGATAACTTAATATAAATATATACGGGGCCATTATAAACCATTGTCTGATAACCTATTCATTAACAGGTCTATACATAGGACAAGGGGTCATCCATTTAGACTGGAAGAAAGAAAATTCTGCCTAAAGCATAGGAAGGGTTATTTTACAGTGAGAACAATAAAGCTGTGGAATTCTCTGCCTGTTGAGGTGGTTGGGTCAGAGACTGTACAGACTTTTAAAAAATGACTGGATGATTTCCTGCAGACACAGAATATTAAGGGTTATAATATTTAATATGTGAGTAAGCTTCTTGATCCAAGGAGAAATCTGACTGCCATTCTGGGGTCAAGAAGGAATTTTTCCCCAGTTTGTTGCATATTGGCGAGCATTTCAGCCTGCGTTTTTTGCCTTCTTTTGGATCAAAAGAAAATAAAATTAACAGCGTACCAACCCAAACAGGTCAGCCACCGTTTAGACAGGGAGCGACAAAAAACACAATGGCATAATGCCTTTAATAAATGACAAAAACAATCTCCAAGTACCAACTAAAACCAACATATACACAAGAGCCTAGTGAGGGAAATTGAGAGATGTACTGAGGGACAGATAAACAATATAGTCTGCAATATTATGGTGTGGCCCCCAACTACGTAAGTATATATCACAGGCAACTGAGAAAATCAACAGCCAAGCCTAGGGATGAAATTCCCAAAGGCAAAATGCACATCCGACATGCAGAATGATTTATGAAGTATAGGTCCACAATTGAACCATCTCAATAGATTGCTGCTGTCCCTAAAGCTTAATCAGATTCTGCTCTTACCCTCACTAGTGCTTACAAGACAAACGACATTTAAAACCAAGCAAATAACAAACTCCGCTCGACATATGTTTCGCCGGTGACAACCGGCTTCATCTGGAGCGAAAAATAGAATCGCTTGTAATGGGTATTGATCTCTCTCCTTAAAAAGTATTCAATTTGGGAATTTCATCCCTAGGCTTGGCTGTTGATTTTCTCAGTTGCCTGTGATATATACTCACGCAGTTGGGGGCCACACCATAATATTGCAGACTATATTGTTTATCTGTCCCTCAGTACATCTCTCAATTTCCCTCACTAGGCTCTTGTGTATATGTTGGTTTTAGTTGGTACTTGGAGATTGTTTTTGTCATTTATTAAAGGCATTATGCCATTGTGTTTTTTGCCGCTCCCTGTCTAAACAGTGGCTGACCTGTTTGGGTTGGTACGCTGTTAATTTTCTTTTCTTTTGTCTCTCATATCCACAGGTTTAGTCCTGCTCAGGGAGTGATATCTCATGTTAAATATCTCATGAGATAAGTGATTGTTGACCTATGCTTTGTTCTTTGGTCTTTTTCGTTTGTTCTTGTTACTTCTTTTGGATCAACAGCAGTAGGTGTTGTGTGAAAGGCTGAACCCGATGGACGCATGTCTTTTTTTCAGCCTATGTAACTATGTAAAACAAAATACAGAGTAATCCAGTCTGTATACAGAGGAAGGTATAAGTGAATGGGGCAGGGTCGTATGAATAAAATCTAATAAAATACATGTTGACTCAACTGTCACGTATCCCTATATATCTCACAACGCAAATACCTTTAGCATAGGCATGCGCACGGGGTGTGCCGGGTGTGCCTGGGCACACCCTAATGTTGGCCCGCGACAAATTCTGGGTCCCGGCTGGCCGCATCCGATGGTGTCAGGTTGGGAGTGCGACGGTGGGTGAAGTAAGCCCATGATGCAGTGATCGTAGGAGTCACACAGGTTGCTGGGTACTGAAGGTTTATTAAAGAATAAACAAAACAAAACAAAAAATTGTAATTGATATGAGCAGTAGCAGGCAGGCAACAGACTGTATGCAGGTTTCAGGGTTCAGCTTGAAAACGAGGATTCTCGAGAGCGGGGTACACTTGAAAACAAGGATTTTTGAGAGCGGGGTACCTTGATAGTGAGATTCACCTTGGGAGCAGGGTTCCACTTGGGAGTATCACTGGAGGGATTCAGGTACAATGGTAGGGAGCTTCAGGGACAGGTCTGGTTGTCTGTACTTCCAGGAACGTTTTTGTTGAAGCCCTGATGGAAGGGTGGATCCCTCTTTTAAGCAGGCTTCATTTAGGTGAAATAGCATATACCTGTAGGTACCACAACAGAAGCTTAACAGCCAGATAGGGGAATCTGTAACCTGCATACAAACATAGGCAGGTGAATAAGGGTTTGCCAGGGATTAGGTGCGGACACAGGCTTGATTCTTGACAGATGGATAGCTGCCGGGACCCCCTCATCTCTGCATGCCTGGCGGCAGTCTCCGCTTCCCTGGTGGTCCCTGTGGTTTGCGGGGTGCTGCACTGCGATCTGCGCATAGCGCATAGACCGCAGAACACGTCCCACACTGACACGAGCGGCCGGCGGTCGCTGATGACCTGTCACCTGACCGCCGGCGCTATGACACAGTCAGTGACCGCCGGCGGTCAGGTGACAGGTCATCAGCGATCGCCGGCCGCTTGTGTCAGTGTGGGACGTGCTCTGCGGTCTGTGCGCTAAGCGCAGATCGCAGTGCAGCACCCCGCAAACCACAGGGACCACCAGGGAAGCGGAGACTGCTGCCAGGCATGCGGAGATGAGGGGGTCCCGGCGGCTATCCATCGGATGCGGCCAGCCGGGTTCCCCCTCCTCGACCCCACCCCTGTGATATGCTAAAACACACCGAACATTGCTGAGATTGTTGTGGATTCTGGGATACGCTCATACACATTGCACATTACTGTGGATTTTATTGCTACATACCCCCGGGGTGTAGGGGGGAGGATGTAGGGGGTTTTGTATTTGAATGTATGGATGTGTGTGTATAAATGCATGTATTTGTCTTTAAACAGGCTGCTGTGTGTAAAATTCTGCACCTGTTTCCTTGTCGCAGTCCGGTGTTGCCCCCTTGCCCTAGACCCAAAAGGCTGGTATAGCGCACAGAAATCACCACAATATCTGGTGCCTGCACTCCACAAAAAGAATTACAGCGAGCGTATTGGCAGCATCGTGAGGTACAGGTAGGAGACTATATTGGTGCAGGTCATTAAGAGGTTAAGGACAGTATTACAAAGTTGGTGCTAACTTAACCAGAGCTGTTGTTAACTTACCAGAGTCATTATAGCCTATGGAGCTGTTAAGTTAACAACAGCTTTGGTTAAGTTAGCACCAACTTTGTAATATGGCCCTAAATGGGTCACTCACCTCAAATTTCACTCCCTTTAACATTTAACCACTTTGCTGCTGACGACGTGCTGAGCACATCCTCTGGTTTCATGTTTGTGTGCAGATGTAATCGTCACGTCGTTGAAGTCCTTGCGAGATATGGCAGGTCGGCATAATGATTCCCAGAGTGAGACTGAGGGACTTTTTCTCTCAGTCTCCCTCTGCTCTTGGCAGCCAGAAGAAGTTCTTGTCGTATCTGATTTTTGGGGGGTTTCAGCTGGTGCTGACTGATTCTGCAGAAGTGGAATCTATTAGCACCAGGCCCTGGCTGTGAGTAAATGTTCAGTAACTGCAGCTGGACAGTAATTAGCGTTAGTATATTGTAATCCTAATGCTGATTAACACTTTGCGCTCCCCATGTTAAGTATAGGGAGCGCAAAATACAGTAACCTCACGCTGAAAAGTGCAAGATTCCAAACGGTAACAGGTTTTTTAACCCGTTAGCATTTGGATCGTAATATGGTGCGCCTGCGCTAGGACCACCAGAGCTAACATTACGCTCACTCAGGTGGGCACTAAAGTTAGCGTTAGTCATATATTCTACGGGCCATATTATATTCCTAACAATCTTTTAGATGAAAAAATGTGGTAAAATAAATCTACACGCTGCATGTAATCGAAATCAAATGGAAATTTTATTTTTTTGATCTAGCATTTTGACGTGACATGAGGTATACCGGGGGTCATTGGTCCTCTAGCTGTTTTGGAACTATATCACATATGTTGCTCAGTCACTAATTAAGGTAGTTGAGACTCATTGGAAATGTAGTTCCAAAACCTCTGGGTATCCAAGGTTGCTGAACCCCTGAAGCATACACCAACAGGGTTATTCAGAGAGCGTGAAAAGCAGGAGAATGACTGGAGAATGAAAAATTCTAGGACAAAATAGCCAAATCAGAAAAATTCTCCCTTTCATCTCACTTTCCAAATCGGCTATTTTGACCTAGAATTTTTCCTTTCTCCAGTCATTCTCCTGCTTTTCACGCTCTCTGAATAACCCTGATAGTAATGATATATTTTGTCTGAATGTGTGTGTGTGTCTGTGTATGCAGGGCCGTCTTTAGCGCAGGGCAAAAGGGGCAGCTGCCCTGGGCCCAGTCAGTGTTATGGGGCCCAAAGCAGCTGCTCTTGAGCCCGCAAAAATCGTGGTGTCACAGGCTGCCTCCCCTCCGTGGTGATGGTGACAAGTGACCACAGCGAGGAGGTGAGGCCGCACGAGAGAGGGATGCATCTTGGGAGCTGCATTTGGCTCCTCCCCCTTCTCTTCAACATGCAGTTCCCCCGCAAGAAGATCCTGGATTCAGGAAGTAGTCAGTGCTCTGCTCTGCCCTGCCAGGCCAGCCTGTCTGAGAGACTACAGCAGAATGAAGTAAGAAGCAGGGCTCTGCTTACAAGACCCTCTGTTCCCCCACCCCTCCAGCTTGTCTATGTCACATGTTAATTTGTATATAGATGGTGTGTAAATTATGTATATATGTGTGATGTGTAAATTACGTATATATATATGTGTGTGTGTGATGTGTAGATTATGTATATATGTGTGTCTGTGTGATGTGTAGATTATGTAAATATGTGTGTGTGTGATGTGTAGATTATGTGTGTATATATGGTGTGGAAATGTGTGTGATGTAAATATCAAGTGTATATTATGCGTAAGTGTATATATATAATGTGGAAATGTGTATATGATGTATATATTATGTGTACATGTACAGTATATAGAATGTGTACATTGGATGTGTACGTGCACAAAGGATGTATATACACAATAGTACATATATATATATTATGCATGATGTGTACACACAGAGATAGTGTTTTTCTCACAGTGTGTATTTAGGATGTGTAATTGTAAAAAAAAATTATAAAACAAATAAATAGGCTTGTTTCATAAAATGTAATCTGTGTGTTTTTTTTTTTTTAAGGATGGGATGGAGAGTAAAATTCCTATGGGGGGGCCCAAGAAAATGGTTGCCCAGGGTTCAGTCAATATTAAAGACGGCCCTGTGTGTATGTATGCATAAGGGTGCGTGTGTATAAAATCTATATATATACAGTTGTGTTCAAAATTATTCAACCCCCAATGCTGTAAAGGGTTTTAGGGAATTTAGTGTACATTTGTAATTGTATTCAGAATGAAATCCTACAAGGACTTTTTAAAGAACCATATGCAACTAAAATGACATTAATTGGTTTTGTAATACAGTAGTAAATGTTTCTTTTGTGAATTCTTCATTGACACAATTATTCAACCCCTTAAAGACTACCACTCTGAAGAACAGAGGTTCATTCAAGTGTTTTCAATCAGGTATTGAAAACACCTGTGGATGTCACGGAGCAGCAATAAAGCATAATAAGCACCAATTAGGCAGCTTTAAAATGACTGTGATACTCAGCTCCTTCTAGACATTTACTGGTGTGGTTACAAACATGGTGAAGTCAAGAGAATGGTCCAGGAAGACAAGAGAAGAGGTGATTACTCTTCACAGGAAGGGCAATGGCTATAAGAAGATTGCAAAGATGTTAAACATACCAAGAGAGACCATAGGAAGCATCATTCGCAAATTCAAGGCAAAGGACACTGTTGAAACGCTACCTGGTCGTGGCAGAAAGAAGATGCTGACTTCGACTGCTGTGCGCTACCTGAAGCGTAGAGTGGAGAAAAGTCCCCGTGTGACTGCTGAGGAACTGAGAAAAGATTTGTCAGATGTGGGTACTGAAGTTTCAGCTCAGACAATACGGCGCACACTGCGTAATGAAGACCTCCATGCCAGAACTCCCAGGCGCACCCCCTTGCTGTCTCCAAAGAATAAGAAGAGTCGACTGCAGCATAGGCGTGCGCACGGGGTGTGCCGGGTGTGCCTGGGCACACCCTAATCAGACAGCCTTTTTTTTTTTTTTTTTAATCGCGGCAGCCTCTGGATTTGAACCGCCAGCTCCAGCTCTGCTGCTTATTGCTGCCCTGGAGGACTCCGTTAGGCTGCTGGAATAGCAGCAGACACACCCCTGCCTGTGTCTTTTTAAATGTCCAGTGACATGCAGGGGGAAGCTTGGCAGCTGCTCTGGGGGTAACTCTGCTAGTCTTTCGAATGGCCAAGTGATAAGGAGTAGCCATACCTCCTGGCCTGATTGCTATTTCCCATCTTCCTGCACGCATCTGCTGTGTGTGTGTGTGGGGGGGGGGGAGAAATAGTACAGAGGGAGAGGTCATGCAGCAGGCTCCACTTCATGAGGTCGGCAGGAGATGAATCCGTAAGTCCTGGGTCACTGGGTAACCCACTCCTCCCCTCCCCCTCACCAAAACGGCCCCCTCACCAAAACGGCCCCCCCTCACCAAAACGGCCTCCTCCTCCCCCTCACCAAAACAGCCCCCTCACCAAACAGCCCCCCCCTCCTCACCAAACAGCCCTCTCCTTTCCCTGTACTGCTGCTGTTAGTCAAACTGTAATGGAGGCTGTGGGGTCCAACAAGACAAACCTGCACAGTCTGCTCTGCCAGGTATGAATGGAGTGGGGAGTGATATAGCTTGATTGCTATATTAACCTCATTTGGTCCATTAGACCAGGGACTTAACACTACACACACAATGATTTGATTATGTGCACTATGGAGAGGGAATATTAACTAATGTGTGTAATTACGGTGTATAACCATGTAGCGGTTGTATTTGTAAATATGCTAGGTGTGTGTGTGTAAATATGCGCTCTGTGTGTGTGTGTGTAAATATGCGCTGCGCTGTGTGTGTGTGTGTGTGTAAATGTGCTGTGTGTGTGTAAATATGCGCTGTGCTTGTGTGTAAATATACGCTGTGTGTGTAAATATACGCTGTGTGTGTAAATATACGCTGTGTGTGTAAATATACGCTGTGTGTGTAAATATGCGCTGTGTGTGGCTGTGTAAATTTGCGCTGTGTGTGTGGCTGTGTGTAAATATGCACTGTGTGTAACTGCGCTGTGTGTGTAACTGCGCTGTGTGTGTAACTATGCGCTGTGTGTGTGGATGTGTGTAAATATGCGCTGTGTGTGTGGCTGTGTGTAAATATGCGCTGTGTAAATATGCGCTGTGTGGTTGTGTGTAAATATGTGATGTGTGTGGCTGTGTGTTAATACGTGCGGTGTGTAAATATGCGCTGTGTGTGTGTGTGTAAATATGCAGTGTGTGAGAAGATATGCTGGACGTGTGTGTATGGGAGTATATGTCATTTATGGGAAGATGTAGATGCGGCACACATGTGCATGTAGTATATGCAGGTTTTTTTTTTTTTCCAGGCAGCATGTGCTGGCATTGTTTTTTAAAATGTTTCCTAATGTACTTTTTTTTTCTCCTCCCACCGCGGCTCTCTCTGCTGTCCCACATACACACGTCTTTAAGTGTGTCGCTCGTACGCTCCGGCCCAGAAGCACACGTCAGCCACGAGTGCCACTGCCAGCCTACAGATACGCATCACTTGGGATTTTTTGCATCTTTCAAATCAGGACTTGCACTTGAATGTCAGTGTGCTTTGCACCTATTGTTGTATTTTGGTATTTGTCTTTGGATTTTTTTGCACAGTTTTTCCTTGGGCGTGAGTACCCCCACCTAAAAGCAATGCATATAGTAATGATGTATTTTGATTGCACGCAGGAGTGCATGTGTACTCACACTCTCTCTCCTTTGGGTGCACACCCTAATGATATAGGCTGCGCACGCCTATGGACTGCAGTATGCCAAAAGTCATGTGGACAAACCACAGAAGTTTTGGGATAGTGTTCTGTGGACTGATGAAACAAAATTAGAACTGTTTGGGCCCATGGATCAACGCTATGTTTGGAGGAGGAAGAACAAGGCCTATGAAGAAAAAAACACCTTGCCTACTGTGAAGCATGGCGGGGGGGGGGGGTCAATCATGTTTTGGGGCTGTTTTGCTTCTGCAGGTACAGGGAAGCTTCAGCGTGTGCAAGGTACCATGAATTCTCTTCAGTACCAGGAGATATTGGATGACAATGTGATGCAGTCCGTCACAAACCTGAGGCTTGGGAGACGTTGGACCTTTCAACAGGACAATGATCCCAAGCATACCTCCAAGTCCACTAGAGCATGGTTGCAGATTAAAGGCTGGAACATTTTGGAGTGGCCATCGCAGTCACCTGACTTAAATCCGATTGAGAACCTCTGGTGGGACTTAAAGAAAGCAGTTGCAGTGCGCAAGCCTAAGAATGTGACTGAACTGGAGGCTTTTGCCCATGACGAATGGGCGAAGATACCCATAGATCGCTGCAAGACACTTGTGTCAAGCTTTGCTTCACGTTTAAAAGCGGTTATAACTGTAAAAGGATGTTGTACTAAGTACTAAGATTGAGTGTCACTTGGGGGTGGAATAAAACTGATAATGATGTGAGCACAGAAAAGACATTTGTGGTTATTTCATTATAAATGTTATGTTATATTTGTCTGACCTACACGTGCCTCTTTGATTTAATTGTAAGCAAGATGACTGAATGATCAAAATCAATGTCAAACTGGCCAAACACTCAATTTCAGTGGGGGTTGAATAATTTTGAACACAACTGTACATGTGTGTGTTTGAGCTTTTGGGTGCACACCCTAATGCAATAGGCTGCGCACGCCTATGACCTTTAGGCAGTCCCTATCTACCACTCCGATCCTTATGTGATCAGTAATCTGGCTACCTCGAGACACAATCATATATATTATATATATCCCTTATGGAGGAATACACAGGATAGGGCTAAACGAAGCCCTGATATATACAATAAAGCAACACAGTAGATCAGGATTGCTAGACACTGGCACCCAAAGGGTGGTAGCAAAATCACATACAGGGTTATTCAAAGAGATCCAGCGTACGGTTACCTTTCCTGGCCATTCGGCTATTCACATACGGGCCTGTTCGAGGGCAGTGAAATCCCCATAGCTTCGTCTATTCAGAGAACAAAAACCAGCAGTGAAAAGTTGCTGAAATGCCCTGCCATTCGGTGGTTTCATTCAACATGTTTATTCAGGCGAATCCTGAATAGGCTTCAATGTTAAAAATATTCCCGTTTTAATCCAATATCTAATAAACCGTTTATTATAATATTCTGCAGTAAAAAGTCTCTTTATAGATTTTTTTAGGATCTTTTAAGCATTTTTAGGGATTTTTTTGCAAAAAATGTTTTCCGTTTGTTCTTTTTTCTGTAACAGCCTTTTTTATTATCATTCCCTGGACCTCATATGTAAATTTCAGACATTTTCCCTCAGTAGTTTCTTTGCAAGCAGCGTTTCACTTTTCAAACATTCACGCGTACTGTTTTTTTTTTTTTCACTCCATTCGTCTGCGGTGTCGGGTTTTTCCGGCGGCTGCTCTGCACTGTGATTGGCTCCTGCTCGGGTTTCTCTGGTGTGTTCGGCGGGGTTAATCCAGATGGTTTTGTGGGTTTCGGTGTGCATTCTCCTGGGTTTTGCGGTGAGTGTTCGACAGGTTTTTGGCGGCTTTTCTCTGCACGATGGCCCTGTGGTGCTTGCTGAATACATCGCAGGGTCGCCAAAATGGGATAGCCGAATTGAAGAGAACGAAAAGTCACCGAACGTGCGGTGACTTTTCGATTCTCGTTGAATAACCCTGTTAGGGTTGTCAGGAAACGCCAAAAGCTGGTACACAGGAGTGGTTCTCATACAAGCCAAATCACTTAGCGTTGGCAGAAATAGCCAAAACTGGTACACACGGGTGGTTCTCATACAAGCCAAATCACTTAGCGTTGGCAGAGATAGCCAAAACTGGTACACACGGGTGGTTCTCATACAAGTCTAGTCCAAACAGTAGAACTGAACAAATGCACGAGTCAGTGGATCGCATAGCAAATCACTCAGCAGGGAAGGAACTCCACAACAGCACGATGAGCCGGATCCTGCTATCTGCTTTTAAACACAGTAGGTCCGTGTCATCATTAGGGATGGGCTGCCGGTTCGATTCGAACATGGGATCGAATCGAACATCGGCCATTCTAAAGTTCAGCGAACTTCAAACTTTTCGTAATGTCTGCCAAAAGTTTGACCGTTAGTGAAATGCTGTTTGCAAAAAAACTACTGAACGAAAATGTCTGCAATTTACACATAACATCCAATGAATGAATGATAATAAAAAGGACTGTTACAGAAAAAGGAAAAAACGATAAAAAGGAAAAAATTCCAAAAAATGCTTAGAAGATCCTAAAAAAATCTAAAAATAAAGAGACTCTTTACTGCAGAATATAATAATAGTTTATTAGATATTGAATTAAAACGGGAATATTTTTAACATTGAAGCCTACGGGATTCGCCTGAATAAACCTGCCGCATGAAACCACTGAACAGCAGGGCATTTCGACAACTTTTCACTGTTGGTTTTTGTTCGCTGAATAGACGAAGCATTGCTTCTCTATGGGGGATTTCACTGCCCTCGAACAGGCACCGACCAGGCACCGTATGTGCAGGCAATACGCCAACATTTAAAGAACTGCCTGCTCCCTGGATAGCCGAATGGCCAGGAAAGGTAACTGCATGCTGAATTTCACTGTTTTGATACCTTTCGGCCACAATTCGGATCTCTTTGAATAACTCTGTTAGATTCTCGGTGTCGTGCACCACTGACTAAGACATAATTTTTCTGCACTTGAATGTGACAGGTGCATATCATTTCAATATTTGACCGCAGGGTCCAACCCTGCACTCTTCCACAATACCTCAGAGGGGTTACAGTGTGAAGGCACTAGCTGGCACCAAAGGCCCAATATTTGGGTGCACTGACCCGTGTACCGGATGGATACAGGGCAGCCATCAGAAATGATGGGGCCCCTTACTGAACCTCACGATGGGGCCCCCCTGTAAACTTGCTCAACCCCTAACAGCTTTTTGCCCCCTTACAAAACAAAAATAGGACATAACACAGTTCCACAGCAATAAAACTCACAGTAATGTGTGGTGTGTATGAGCATATCTGTCGCATCTGGGGCTCAGAGGGGGCCCCGGCACCTGGCGGCGCCATTGACAAGCCGGGTGCCAGGAGTTGTGCCGGCTTCCGGAGCTCGCAGGGCTGGTCAGGAGGCGGGATGCGGCATGATGATGCACGCCCACCCGCTGGGTTTATATACAGACAGCACAATCCGGCTCATCGCCCTGTCATGGAGTTTGCTTCCATCAGTGCTGAGGGTCTCCTAGCGATTCACTACTTGGTTGATTTTTCCTTCTCCGTTGTTACCTGGCCTGTATGAGAACTACCCCTGTGTACCAGTCCTTGGCTATTCCTTGACCAGTCTAACTCTGATTTTTGGCTTATATGATAGATACCCCTTGTGTACCATTTTGGCTATCCCTGACCACTCTAACACTGATCGATTTGGGCTTGTGTTAGAATGCGTCCTTGTATACCGTCTGGCCTATTTCAGGTATACCCTGTGTGTTGGTAGAACATTTCGCACTCGTTGTTGGTCAAACATTTCCCACTTGTTGGTCAAACATTTCCCACTCCTTGTTGGTCAAACATTTCCCACTCGTTGTTGGTCAAACATTTCCCACTCATTGTTGGCCAAACATTTCCCACTCATTGTTGGTCAAACATTTCCCACTCGTTGATGAAACATTTCCCATGGCTTCAAATCACGTTTAAACATGAGCAAAAACGGTGAAAATGAGCTCAGCGCATAGCGATGAAATGACTCTTTATTTTTTTAACTTTATTTTTCTAACTTTTTTCATTGTTTCCTGTCCCCCAGGGCAGTACCTGGACCCCCATACACCTTTTATGGCCAATATCTTGCATATATGCCATCTTGGAGGGCACTTTCATTTTCAGAAGTTCGAATCCCCGAAACTTGAACACTTATGTCCACGATTTTTTCTCACACTTACTACCGGAGGCAACGCCGGACTCGCTACTCATGGACCGTATCCACAGACTCCCTAAACCGCCCTCTGCGCCTCCAAAGACTCCACGGGATGTGCTTTTAAGGCTCCACTACTTCAAGCCACGCGAGGACATATTGCGAGCCCTGAGGAAACCGGACGCGTTGAGCACGCAGTACGACCACTTGGCCGTCTATCCAGACCTCTCGCAGGCCACCTTACAACGTAGACGCAGTTTTCGTCCCATTACTGAAGCTCTTCGCTCGTCTGGGGTAGTGTACCGGTGGGGATATCCCACCAAATTACTGATCACCAGAAATGATACAATGACGGTGCTGACATCCCCAGATGAGGGTCGCCAACTGCTGGAGCAGTGGGGAATTAAGTTACCTGATGCTGAGACCAGTGGGAGAACCTCCTTTAGACGCCTTGAACCGGATTGGAAGTCACGCTGAGCGGACGAACTAACATTTTACTTATCTTCCACAGTGTTTTCTACCAAGACTGGTCTCTGATTACAACTTTCCGACTGCAAAATGAATAAGGTTGCGTTGTGAGACGTCTGCCTCGGAGTTCCATCGAGCAGCGGGGCGGTGAGATCTGCTTTAACGCGGCTGGTTAATCGCTGCGATGTGGGGGGCCCAGTTACCCCCGTCTCCCTCCTCTAAGGATGAGCTTGGGAATTCCCGGCTGGGAACTCCCATTGGAGACTAATTGTTATCGTCTTGTATATAGTTGTGCCGCATCGCGGCGTTGTTTATATGGTTTTATCCTCCTTTATGTATGGTTAGTTTTTTCCCCCCCTCTGCCAGGATGTTACTTTCAATACCACATGTATGGGTCAGTCCCCGATGCAGCCCGGATACCAAATGACATGAGACCACTTTTGGCCAACATGGTTTTCCCTCTACTTTCCCTATGAAAATATTGACTTATAACGTAAAAGGCCTCAACCTCCCGGTGAAGAGGCACTCCCTATATAGAGATCTCCGAACCCACAACGCGGATGTGATTTGTCTCCAAGAGACGCACTTCAGACGCTCAGATCACCCCAACTTAAAGACCCCTCAATATCTTACGCAATTCCACTCCACGTTTAGATCAAAATCACGAGGTGTGACGTTCCTCATACACAACAGATTACAATTTGAGACACACCGTCTCCTTAAAGATCCAGGGGGAAGATATATAATCCTAGTTTGCACGATTAATTCAAGAATATACACATTGGTATCTGCCTATGCCCCTAACGCCTCTCAAACACAATTTCTTACAAGATTGCTTAACAAGGTGCAGGAAGTACTAACTGGCACACTGATATTGTGCGGAGATTTCAACCTGAGTCTTGACCCAACCGTAGACCGTTCTGTGGGGGGTAGCCGTCCTCAGAATACAGCCTCCATCAGAAGAATTAGGGAATTAATGACACAATACGACCTGTATGACGCATGGAGATTGCTACACCCTACTGCGAGAGATTATAGCTTTCGCTCTAGGGTTCATAACAGCTACACTAGAATAGATTACTTCTTTACCCCCGGTAACGCTCTACCCTACATCATAGACTGCTGCATACTACCTATTACATGGTCGGACCATGCACCGATATTATTAACTTTGGGGGATGTATACCAAGGATACGCCCGACCTCCTTGGCGTTTTAGAGTCAAGCTCTTAAAGCATGAACAGGCAGCACAAGATGTACGGGAGGCTTTGACCCTTTATTTCAAGGAGAACGTTACTCCTGAGATGAACCCTCTTATACTTTGGCAGGCGCACAAGGCAGTACTCCGCGACGTCTGTATACGGTGGTCAGCTAGACTCAAACGTGATTATCAGAAACGACGGCTGGACGTACTAACAGAACTACATAATTTGGACACTCGGAATAAGATAGCACCATCCCCCGAACTATCGGAACAAATAGATGCACAGTTAACTATACTGACTGATTTAGAAACGGACAGCTACATTAGAAACTTAGACAGAATGAACGCTACTTTCTATGCTCTTAAAAATAAACCTGGTAGATTGCTAGCCCGACGATTGAAGCCGGCGAATGCACCACGACGTGTTACAGCTTTTGCATCAGCTCGCGGTAAAATACATAACCCCAAAGACATCGCAAACGAATTTGCTAATTACTATGAGGCCCTGTATAATCTGGACGTGAGCGACACTGTAACGCACCCGACTGTGGAAACTGTTTCGAAATATTTGGATCATATTCACCTCCCGACATTGACTCGTACACAATCCGAACATATGTCCTCCCCCATTACTGCAGATGAACTCTCAAAAGTCATAAAGTCTTTACCTAAACGAAAAGCCCCGGGCCCAGATGGCTTCCCAGGTCTTTATTACACTACATATGCACCTCAATTAACACCCCATCTACTAGCAGCATACGACAGAGCGAGAACAGATGGAGCCTTTCCGGCAGACCTGCTGAGAGCTCACATAGTTACACTCCCCAAACCTGGGAAAACTCCAGACCGATGCGCCAATCTCCGCCCCATCTCACTACTAAATGTGGACATAAAAATATATAGTACGATATTAGCTGATAGACTCCAACTAATTCTGCCAACTCTCATCGCCCAGGACCAGGTGGGGTTTGTCCGCGGGAGACAGGGCCCTGACAGCACCAAGAAACTACTTAATTTGCTGCATAGGATGAAAATATCGGATCAATCCAGCCTGATCCTGTCGTTGGACGCAGAAAAGGCCTTCGATAGGGTCAGCTGGCTTTTTCTGCGAGAGGTATTGAGGAAATATGGGATCCCGGGGCCGTTTTTAGCAGCGATTCAGGCTCTATATGACTCCCCCTCTACCAGAGTGCTCATTTCGGGCTTTCTCTCGGATGAGTTCGTTATTACCAATGGCACACGTCACTGAATTTATATGCGGACGACATTCTACTCACTTTGACTGACCCAGACAAGACGGTCCCCGCACTACAAAGCGAGCTGCAGAGGTATGGTGAGGTCTCATATCACGCAGTGAATACCCTAAAAACCCAAGCACTCCCCATCAACATGACAGACACACAGTTGGACTCTCTTAAAAAACGCTATGACTTTGACTGGAAGACCTCCTATATCACGTACCTAGGTCTCAAAATAGCTTCGGATAGCAACAGCACATTTATACACAACTATGAGAGAACATTCAGGGAGATACGCTCCATTTTACACAATTGGCGTTCTCGGGAGGTCTCGTGGCTGGGGAGGATGGCGGCGGTGAAGATGGTGGTGTTACCAAAAATATTGTATGTCTTTCGCTGCTTACCGCTTCCAGTACCCCGCTCTTACTTAGACAAATTACAATCTCTTCTGATGCATTACATATGGGCGAATAAACGCCCAAGAGTACCCCGTAAATTGCTCTATCTCAGACATAGAGACGGCGGCCTTAACATTACAAGTGTTCACAATTATTATTGGGCGACCTTGCTGGCCTCGTCCATGGATCTATTTCACATTCAGCCAATGCCTCAGTGGCTTACTGTTGAGTCCACGAATCTCTCGGGTCATACACTTTTCAATTTGATGTGGGTCCCCCATAAAAAGCGTCCACCCACACCTCACATATTTCCGTCTACGGAATTACACCTTAAAGCATGGGATAGATTTCTCCCGTTATTCGTGGCACATTCCCAGTTACCCATGGCGACCCCATTAACAGCTCTCATCTATCTAATACCACATTTCCGAGTAGGTCCTTGGATACAACAGGGAGTGACACATCTACATCACCTCTTCACGCCTGCCGCTGGCCTGTCCTTCCCTGATTTACAAAAAAAAATTAATATACCCTCTTCTCTCTTCCTATCACACATGCAGATAATGTCCTGTGTGAGGTCTCAGCATGTACTGTCGGGGTTGAGAGCCACCATACCCCTGCTTTCAGCTACCGAGTTGTTTTGTTTAGACCCCCATTCCACTATCAAACCTATTTCGCATTTTTATAACATATTAAACACCCCATCAACAGCGGTACGCTGGGCATTCCAGGATGCCTGGGAGGGCGAGCTGTCTAAGGCCTTTACTCCCACGCAGTGGGCACAGGCCCATATGTATGCGGTGGGCGCAACTAGATGCGCCACCTTAGTAGAGACGCAACGGAAGCTGATGTATGGCTGGTATTTGACACCAAGTAGACTCCACAGATTCGCCCCTCAGGTCTCAAACGAATGTTGGAGGTGCTCTTCTGGGGTGGGAACGATGGGACACATATGGTGGCATTGCCCTAAGGTAGTACCGGTCTGGAGGGACGTATCGTCCTTACTTACAGAGGTGCTCGGTCAAAATATTCCGTGTTTGCCTGAGGTTTTGCTGCTGGGCATGATTCATCTACCTCGCCCACATCTTCGCATGATGTTTATTATAGTTTCCACGACTCTGTTACTTCTTGCTCGACAATGGAAATCGGTCGTGGTCCCGACACTACGCCAACTAACACAATTGCTAAACAAATACCGTGACTTTGACATTAAAGTAAACAACATGTGTGGGTTGACACCCCCCAAGAAGGACCCTTGGGCAATATGGGATATACACAAGATATACAAAGCGTGCGGGTTGTGAGATGTTCTATGGACGTAGTGTTGTTTGGCCTTGCATCGTTGGACCCCTCCTCGCTGAATAGAGTAACCTCAGATTGACATCCTGGTATTCCCCTACCTTCCCCCCCCCCCGTTTTATCCCCCCTTTTTTTTTTTTTTTCTTTTTCAAGTGGGTGGGTAGTATATTTACACTTCTATCGACAAATATGCGACAAACAGCTCTGAGTGCCGCCAAGTTGAGCACATTTAGACAGACTCGAATTTATGATGTCGTATTTGAATAACACAATGCTGTATATATACCCCAGATATGTTGTGCATATTCCCCACTCTTTCTTTCTGTATCCCTTGATCCTGTTATTTTTGAAAAATAATAAAAACTTTTATTCAAAAAAAAAAAAAAAACCTTTCGCTGAACGTCGTATTATGTTGTCAGCGCAACAAACGCGCGGAATCGTCTATCGCGGGTGAACCTGTGCAAACCCTTTGTGAGCATACTGTACTGCGCACGTCCTATACTTAACATTGTGAGTGCAAACCCGAATGAACGCTGGTATGCGGATGGTATTACAATCTATGCACAGGATTTAACGCATAGCCTTTCTGCGCATAATTTTAGCAACTCCTTAAAGCTGGTGTTAATGACAAATCTGAACGACCTGGCCGAACCCAAATACCCCAGCCCAAAAAATAAATGCAGCAAAGTATAGTTACACATTCTACGCATACCCAAACAATAAAATTGAGAAGTTGTGTGTGCATTTATTATTGCTGCAGCATATATGCTTAGATTGACTTTGGCAGGCGTAAAAACTTAACGTGAGATAATTGTGGTTCTTAATTCTGATTGGCTGAATCGTGTGAAAAAAACAGTCCGCACACGGATTTCTGCACGCAACGTAACTGCGCGAGCATTTGTGCGCGTCCGTTTTACGCATGTTATTGCTCTACGGATGAAAAAATGCACGAGGATTGTAATTCCAGCATTGATTTACACACGTTGGTGCACAAATTCATGCGTTGCGCGAGCGTTTTAATGCGAAAATTGTAATTTAGCCCACAAAGTTTTCACCTGCACAAATTCTCTGTTGTGTACCAAGACTTGCGCACATGCTTAAACATCTCTCACTTCCAGGGCACGAAAATGTTTTGGTCCTAATATGAGCTGTGTGAATTTGGGGAAGTTCTGATCCACAACTGACAGAATTTGTAAGACAGCATAACCCAATAAATCTGTGTGCGGATCATTTTTTTGGCCACTCCCATGTGACAGTTCAGAATTCTCTGGTTCTTTTACATTTTCTTTGGAATCCAGAGTTTCAGCTTGTGACGTAACCGTTCTCTTCCGTCTGTCCTGACTCTCCAGACACCCCTTCGTTGTGGTCAGCCCAGCTACTGGGAGCGCTGTCCTCAGCGCCTCGAGCAGCTTGACCCACCTGCTTCTGTTCCTCTGCCCTGGAGCCGTTAGGAATTTCCAGAAGGCCGCTCTGTGCGACAGCCATAATTTGCATAAATGACGCACATCGTCCTACTAAAATGCTAATTACATTATGTCAGGTATTTACAATAAACATTCTTTAGTCTTTAGCTCACACAACATTTGCAAAATCTATTGTTCTAACACATCAGATTAAAGACAAACACTATCACAGACTTCTTGAATCAAATATGCAGCCAGATAAGGGGAAAAGTCCTGTTGCATAAATTACACAGCAGTAAAGCTTGTTTACTCATTATACAAAAACACATTAACCTACAGGAATATAAGTATATTTAAAACTAAAGTTACGCCATTTTACACTAAACTAATTTAAACTAAAACCAAACGATGTAAAATATATTTAAAATCACACAATACAATTGAACATAAAGTCTCTTGGGGTTTGAAGCATGCAGCGTTACATCAGCTCCATGACACAGCTGTCATGATTTCCTCTTGGTTTACTGACAGAGGCGTCATGAGGTTTTCAACATGTGGTACGGATTCCTCAAAATTAATTCCTGCAGACATTTCTAGACTCTTCCTCTACTCCTCCTAAAAAAGATAATATTTTACACCATCACAAATCCAATGCAGCAAAATACACATATAAACTAAATATAGCACAACCTGAACAGGTCCATCATATGCATTAAATATAGAGAGCACATTCACTTTATATACAGGAGATATATGAAGGATTGAGCAGCCTCTAACAGTCACTGGGCAGAGTTACAACATTATTACTGGTAGGTGTGCCTGGGGTGTCTATGATGAAATCAAGATACAATAAAAGAAAAAAACACAAGAAATAAAGTGGGAGTAGACAAGAGGAATTTCTTAAGACTGTCCACTGGACCATAAATATTCCATTGGCCCCTATAGAAAGGAGATTATAACCAGAGAACAAAGAGTTCAAAGCTACAATGAAATGCGGAATTCTGTTTAGAGAGGTGGTTCTGATTGGATGACAAAAACAAAATCATTTTGTTTCCAGAAATTTTTTAATTTGCAAGAATATAATAACTAGTCAAAATCAAGGAGTTTCTAATTTGTTGAAATACTTATTAGTAAATGAACATTATAAACGCTCAAAATTTCCACTTGCCAAGGAGGAGTATAAATTTCACTCCTAACACTATTCACTACATAGGGCATGGGGGACATATCCAGGGAATTCCCTCCATAGTGCATTAGATGTGTCCCATGAACCTGTGCATCGCTCACCTGGTGATCTGTTTCTTCTCCTGATCGATGTGAAGGACCGTGGTCAGGAGACACCCTGAGGTATGTTTTCCTCTTTTCTTTGAACTTTACATGGGTTTATTGGTCTTAGATGTCCAGCTGCCTTACTATCATGTTGAATTTACTTGCCATTGGGTCTCCAGTGTGTTTGTGTAGGTGTAACCAAAGCTCCCTCCATCTTTGTGCCCTTACCCGCCTTGGCACCCTTGCCCACGCTATGCATGAACTTTGTGCCTTTTGGAGAAGTGCAGATGCTGTTCTCCTGCCAAGTGACCGTGGACCATCGTAGCAAAGCCATCTCTAAAGGTTAACGTGTTCAATGTATTGGTAAACTGTATTTTAGGAGTTTAGTAGCTGTAGTAATCTAATGTAGACCTCTTGTAGAAGGTGTAGTAATCTAACGTAGACCTCTTGCTCATATTTGTCATTAGATTGATTTAAGGTTATTTGCTAATCTTGTCTAGTTTTTAGTGATCAGGTTTCTCTGCCTCCTGGATGAATTCACATCCCCCATATGTAGATGTATTCTGCCGATTGTGTCATTTTACCCCCACCCCCTGTTTCTCCTATAAACTGGTCTCCATTTCCCATTAAAGACATTCTTCTTCCCTGCACTAACAGGGTAATTCAAAGAGATTCGAAAAGTCACCGCACGTTCGGTGACTTTTCATTCTCTTCAATTCGGTTCCTTTTGCCGATCCCATTTCAGTGACCCTGCGGTGTATTCAGCAAGCACCACAGGGTCCCAGAATTGCAGGGAAAAGCTATCGCAAACCTGACGAAAACGAACCGCAAAACCCAGCGAATGCACGCCGAAAACCCACAAAAACATCTGGATTAACCTGTCGAATACCACGGAAAAACCGAGTAGGAGCCGATCACACGCAGCCGAAGCCTCTGGAGAAAGCCGACACAGCAGACAGAGTGAAGTGAATAAATTAGGAAAATAGTTTGCATGAATGTTTGAAAAGTGAAACGCTGTTTGCAAAGAAACTACTGAGCGAAAATGTCTGAAATTTGCATATGAGGTCCAGGGAATGATATTAAAAAGGGCTGCTACAGAAAAAATAAGTAAACTTAAAAAAATTCAGAAAAATGCTTAACATATCCTAAAAAATCTATAAATAAAGAGACTCTTTACTGCAGAATTTTATAATGAAAGGTTTATTTGATATTGAATTAAAACCGGAATATTTTTAACATTGAAGCCTATGGGATTCTCCTGAATAAACTTGCCGAATTAAACCACCGAATGGCAGGGCATTTCGGGAACCTTTCACTGCTGGTTTGTGTTCTCTGAATAGCCGAAGCAGTGCTTTTTCATGGGGATTCACTGCCCTCGAACAGGCACCGAACAGGCACCGTATGTTCAGGCAATTTGCCAGGATTTGGCGAATTGCCTGCTCTCTGGATAGCCGAATGGCCAAGAAAGGTAGCCGAACGCTGATTTTCAGCGTTCGGTTACCTTTCTCACGCAATTCGGAGCTCTTTGAATAACCCTGTAAGTCTAGTCTGGTGTTTGCAGAGAAATACATACAGGGTTATTCAGAGAGCGTGAAAAGCTGGAGAATGACTGGAGAATTAAAAATTCTAGGTCAAAATAGCCGATTTGGAAAGTGAGATGAAAGGGAGAATTTTTCTGGTTTGGCTATTTTGACCTAGAATTTTTTATTCTCCAGTCATTCTCCTGCTTTTCACGCTCTCTGAATAACCCTGATAGTATTATACAGCACTCCCTTAAGTTCTGGCAGTGGGTTGTAAGAGCAGGAAAGCTGCTGTGGATCTGCTTGACAGGAGAGAAGGGACGTACGCTGTAACAGAGCAGGTCTGGTCCACAAGCCGGAGACCAGTAAACCCCAGTTGCTGTTACAACAGATATTACCTCATTCTGAATACCTAGCTATTAGAGAGCTGGTGAAAGGTTCTTTCTCTGGCAGTGAATTCTATAAGGGAATATTGTCCTTCAGCCAACTTCTTCTGGAAAATAACCCCACCCTTGTTATAAATATAGATGAGCCAAACACCCCCGTGTTCGGTTCGCATTCGAACTCAAACAATTTCAAAAGTTCGAGTTCGAACACGAACCAAACTCAATGCAAGTCAATGGGACTCAAAAGTTCGATTTTTAGAGTGCCCTGCTGTAAGGGACTCAGGCCAGAAGATGAGCCAGGCGGCCATCTTGTTCAGAATATTGGTTCACTTGAATATAACTAGGTAGATATTAGTTGGAGTTAGAATGAAGCTTACATAGAATCTTTGGAATGTGTTAGACAAGCAGTAAAGCAATTAAATTAGAGAAGATCCGGGCCGTTGCTGGCACAGGGTGACAGGATGAAGAAGAGATACATCAAGGTCATAGGAGCCTGCAGCTGAGACAAAGAGGAGTGTGAAACCAGACCAGGCCTTATCTAAAACAAACAATAAACAAGCGCAAGGGAGGTGGGCACAGGCAGGATCCAGAGCAATAGTAAATCCTCTTGTGTCAGAATATCATGAAGCCTGCCAATTTATACCAATGTATGGAATGTCTTTGTATTCGATTAAGGGAGGTACGGACCCACGTGGGGTGGGATAGTGTCACCGGGAGGTGGGCTAATTGGGATGTACCTAATTATGTATTCGGGGTATAAAACCTCATGTCACTGTGTAATCGGGGCTCACTCTTTGCGATTGAATCCTGTGTGAGCATTCTGTGATGTCACAATAAAGTTTGCCTTTCCTGAAGAGACTCGTGTCCAGTCAATCCTTGTCCGTGCCGGCCTGGCCTCGTGCCGGCCTCGTCCCAAGTGAACCAGGTGGATTCCGGTAACATTTTTGGGGGCTCGTCCGGGATCCAGGCCTTTACCGGTATGGCAACAACTGCTAGACACCGTAGCGGTTGACTGCAGGTGCGAGTGATCCCGCCGGTTGGGCATCCGTTGAAGGTGAGCTGACATCTGCAGGCGCCAAGCAGGATTTCCTGTTAAGTGGACCTCGTCTCCTCCCAAACTGACCCCCGGCCCGGGAAGCTGGGACACCCCCAAGTCCGAGGAAACAGCAAGCAGCGCGGCGATAGGTAAAGTGTCTTCTGTGTTTGTATGTGTATTGAGATACCGGTATAAGGGGAAAACGTCCGACCATAGTTGGATAATGAGACCCATGGCCACGGTCTCGTCTGTATACCGAACCTGCAGCCGACAGCACAGACAAGCAAAGGAGCCAGAGTGGCTAGAGCGTGTCTGAACCCGGGGGATCGGATATAGACAAGGTGTAGTTCTGAATCTGAGGGTGAGGGTAGCCACGTGGAGTAGTATTGTCATAGTCAGTGTTTGTAAATAGAACTGCTGCACGTGGACAAGGAAAGGAGGAAGGATCCTGTGACTGGGCTGAGAGCCCGGAGTCAGTGCTAGTGTGTACGTTGTGTAGTGAAGGGGGGCCAATTGAGGCCAGCGGTAGCTGCAGCGGGAGTGGTGCCGAGTGGGTGTATTGCCCATAGGCAAATTGGAATTGCAGGCGGGAGTGTTGCCACAGAACGGGGTACACATAGTCACAAGCAGACAAGAGCTGGGAGATCAATTAACTGGGTATAAGGAGCCAAGAGGAGGGTCGGCGTGCCCTCGGCTAGTAGAAAGAGTAGAATTGTTTATGTATTGTTTTGTGATGAATGTATCTGGTACAGTATGTGCTGTGAGTGCTGCTGAGAGTGTTGTGAGTGATTGTGCGCCTACTTGCTTAGCAAGGAAGCAAATCTGAGAGTGGACTCCTGAAGTACGTTTCCAGCTCAGGCGACTGCAGTTGGCTACTGATGGAGGAAGCGAATACGATATAAAAGAACTGTTGCCTGAAGTACCAGACAGGTGATATAAAGTGATTAAGTGATTGTGCTGAAAGAAATATCTGCATTGTGAGAAAGTTACTGCTCTCAAGAGTAATAATGGGTAATGGGTCATCCAAACCCAAGAAAGCTAAGGAGGGTGAAACACCCTTGGAATATATGGTGCGAAATTTTGAAGTGTTGTATGAAACACACCAATATGGTGTGGATCGAAGTAAAGAAAAGTTAAAGCTGTTATGTACGATAGTCTGGCCGCTGTTAATCCCCGAGTGGCCAGAACAGGGGTCTATGGACCCGGAGTTAATTCAGAAGGTGCACTCCTATATCACCGGGAGGTATAGTCACCCGGACCAGTACCCATATATTGATATATGGAGGTACTGTGTGAAAGACAAGAGTCATTATATAATGATGGCGGGACAAAACAAGAAACAGGTACCCCCAAATAATGAAAAAGAAAAAACGGTGTTGGTAGAACATCCAGAGGAGATTGATTCCCTTCCCCCGCCCTATACGTCGTGCTACGGGGCGGCAAGGGAGGCTCTGAATGCAGCGGTAGAGCGGGGAGGGGGAGGCAGGCAGCTGCTGTCTTCCCGCCTGCTCCCTCAACTCCAGCCCAGGATATCGCTGAGGAGGAGGGGGTGGCGGGTGGAGGGGATGAAGGGTTCCCCGCAGAAAAGATTGAAATGCCCAATGGGAGTGTATACCAGCGGGTAACCCTGAAAGACAGTGAAGATGATGGTGGAGATGTAAATCCAGGGGCCACCACTTGCGCGGCGAACAATATATATAAACCCCGGGATGTGTACCAGCAATAACCCCGGCAGGAGTAAAATGCAAATGCCTCTACGAGAGGTGCCAGGTCCCTTACTGGAAAATGGAGAACCTGGGCCAGTACAATACACATATGTCCCATTTACAATGACAGATTTATTCAACTGGAAAACACACACACCACTGTACTCCACTAATCCTGCAGCGGTGGCTAGTATGATAGAGTCAGTAATGCTAACACATAACCCCGTGTACAAACAATTGGAGTGTGACAACAGACAATATTAAAGAGAAATACAACCTCTAGATATCCCAGACGTCTCTCCCTTAGATATGAAAAAACGGGAATCTGTAGAGGTAAAAAACAACGATTCATAGCGCATACAGATATGAAAATTGTACAAGAGATGCCCCTGCTGGTTTGTATTTAGTGTTTTATCCCTGAGGAAGTGCGTTTATCGCACGAAACGCGTTGGATCCTTGTTTTATGTTATTTTATTTTGTATACCCTGAATAAATTTTCTGTTCTGACTCTGGATGGTGATTGGTGGTTCCTGCGGCGGCAAGGATTTCCAGACCTAATATTCCATGAGTGACAGATGTGGGGTGAAATCTCCGTTGAGACGATAAGTTTTAAAGACCTTTCATCTTGTGAGTGCTATCCTAGCAGGGGCATCTCTTGTACAATTTTCATATCTGTATGCGCTATGAGTCGTTGTTTTTTACCTCTACAGATTCCTGTTTTTTCATATCCATTTCATAACACATAACCCCACCTGGGCAGATTGTCAACAACTATTGCTGACAATGTTCACAACTGAGGAAAGAGCCCGTATAAACAATAGCGCGCGTAAAATCCTTCTTGCCCAAGCAGTTGAGGATAGCAAACCCCAGCCAGAAGCGTGGGCTGAGGAACATTGCCCCTAAACAGATCCCAAATGGCCATACAATACTAATGAAGGTATTGCTCATCTACAAACATACTGGACAGCGGTAATGATGGGTGTTAAAGCGGGAGGGAAGAAACCCACGAACATGGTGAAAATAGCGGACATTGTGCAAGATCTTAAAGAAACCCCAAGTGCATTTCTAGAAAGATTACTAGATGCATATAGGATGTATAGTCCTATTGATCCTGAGGCTGCGGAGAATCAGCGGTTGGTTAATTCCTCCTTTTGTGAGTCAGTCACAAAGAGACATACGGAATAAAATACAGAGATTGGATGGGTTTTTAGGCAAAGGTATTAGCGAATTAGTAGAAATTGCTAATAAAGTGTACCATAACCGGGATTTAGAAGAAATACGGAAGCAAAAAGGGCACACCGGTGTGGTCGGCTATATGGGAAATGGAAACGGGAGGGGTGCCCCGGACAGAGGGAGAGCAAGAGGTCGAGGGGGGAGAGGAGCCCCCAGGGAGCCCCTAGGGCTCAACCAGTGCGCGTGGTACCGGGGTAAAGGTCACTGGAAAAGCAAATGCCCTGCATTTTTGGCTAAAAATAGGGTACAGGGAGAGGCTGGTGCCTCGGGAGGTCAAGCCTCAAATGGCCAGGTAACAAACGGCAGGTATGAAATAAGTGACGGTGCTGGTTCAGGGTTTGTTGGATTGGCGGGAATGTCATTTGAAGGGCAGGATATATATTGACACGGACCTGGGCCCATCCCGCTCGGTAATCACGAGCCCACGGTCACAGTAAGAGTGGGAGACAAAGACGAAATTTTTATGGTTGATACTGGTGCCGAATATTCTGTTGTAACACAGCAAATTGCACCCCCAATGGGAAATGAGGTTGATATAATGGGAGCAATGGGGGTATCTGCTAAGTACCCTTTTCTTGCTTCTCGAAAATGTAGTTTGGGTGGGCACAATGTGGAACATGAATTTTTGTATATGCCTGAATGTCCCATCCAACTCCTGGGGCGAGATAGCCTTTGCAAATTGCAAGCACAAATTACATTTCTTCCCGGGGGTCACGCTAGATTAGACCTGCCTGAGAGTGGCAGCTCTATAAGGCAGTACAACCCAGCCAGCCAGAATACCCAACCTGTAAAGATTGCAATAATTATGCCACAGGAGGAAGAATGGCGCACGGCACCAACCCCGCCGGCCGCCCCAGACCCATATACACTACTCTTGGGAATCCCTGGAGTCTGGGCAGAAGAAAACCCGCCCGGATTAGCTGTAAATATTCCTCCAGTGTATGTTGATCTGAAACCAGGCGCAACGCCTGTGGCTCTAAGACAATAACATATCCCACAAAAAGCCAAGCAGAATATCCAGACACATTTGCAAAGACTTAAAGATCACGGGATATTAAAATTCTGCGTGTCACCGTGGAACACACCACTGTTGCCAGTACAGAAAGAGGGCACACAAGAGTACCGCCCAGTCCAAGATTTACGGGCCGTCAATGAAGCCACAGTAACCCTACACCCTGTGGTTCCCAATCCATACAATTTATTGGCATTAATTCCTGGTGATACAAAATATTACACGGTGCTCGATTTAAAAGACGCTTTTTTTGCATAAGTCTCGCTCCGGCAAGCCAACCCCTTTTTGCTTTCCAGTGGGAGGAGTGTACTACGGGAGCGCGCCATCAGATAACTTGGACACGCCTCCCTCAAGGTTTCAAAAACTCGCCCACGATTTTCGGCTGCGCGCTCAGCCAGGACCTCCTGTCCTTCAACGCTCAGCCAGACAAAGTTGTCTTACTACAGTATGTAGATGATTTATTGCTTGCATCCCCTACAGAAAAAGACTGTCTCTCTGCCACAAAGGCCCTACTGCTTCTACTAAACCAAGCAGGTTATAGAGTGTCCAAAAAGAAAGCACAAATATGCAAACAAAGTGTAAAATACCTAGGTTTTCAATTAACAGGTACCAAGCGTGCACTGGGGGAGAAAGAAAGGAGGCAGTATGCCGTATACCCCTACCAAAGACAAGGAGACAAGTCCGTGAATTCCTAGGTGCTGCAGGCTTCTGTCGTCTGTGGATCTTTGCAGATATTGCCAAACCTCTCCACCAAGCCACCAAGGGTGGAGAGCATGACCCCTTCCTCTGGGAAGAAGCACAGGCGGCAGCTTTCCTGAAATTAAAGACTCTCCTGATGGAAGCTCCAGCACTAGGTTTGCCAGACCATAGCAAGCCTTTCCAGCTGTATGTGCATGATCATAACCAGACTGCAACAGGAGTGCTGATCCAAAATTTTGGCTCATGGCCAAGGCCTGTGGCCTATCTCTCCAAACAGCTTGACCCTGTGGCCTGCGGCCTACCCCCATGCCTGAGAGCAGTGGCAGCCACCGCAATGCTGATAGCTGAAGCAGACAAGCTGACCCTTGGACAGGTTCTTCATGTCAAGGTGCCACATGCGGTCAAAGCCCTGCTTGATGTAAAAGGAAGTTACTGGTTCAGCAATAGCCGGATGACGAAGTACCAAGCCATGATGTGTGAGAATCCACGGGTTCATCTGGACCTCATCGCTACCTTAAACCCAGCTACACTACTGCCTGACTGTGAAGACGATCCAAATCATGAATGCCTCCAAGTCATGGAAGAAGTATTGAGTAGTAGACCAGACCTGAAAGACGTACCCCTAGACAAATATGATCTACAGCTATTCACCGATGGTAGCAGCTACATGGATAGTGGGAAGAAAGTCTCCGGCTATGCAGTTGTCTCAGCAGAAGAAATCATCGAGGCAAACCCCCTGCCAGGACATACGTCAGCACAACTGGCTGAAATAACAGCCCTGACCAGGGCCCTGGAAATCTCTGAAGGCAAAAGAGTGAACATCTACACCGACTCCAAGTATGCTTTTATGACTGTCCATGCACATGGTGCACTATACAAAGAAAGAGGACTACTCACGTCATCAGGACAACAGATAAAGTATGCAGCTGAAATCGCAGCCCTTCTAGAAGCTGTGTGGAAACCAAGTACCGTCAGTATTATGCACTGTCGTGGCCACCAAAAGGGTCATGATGAAATTCCCAAAGGCAACAGGCGCGCTGACCATGCCGCAAAAGCAGCTGCTAAACCTCTGAATCCTCCTGATCAAGTATCCAAAGTGCTGCTCTGCAAGCAAGAGGATCAACTCCCCATGCCAAATTACGAATTCTATATGAATTGGAGAAAATTTGAACCAAAAGGCGAATTTATTGAAACCATCCTGCAAAAGTGGCATAACAATTATGAGCTACTGGAAGAAAACCATGATTATATACAGTGGCTTTTCCCAACACGGTCCCAAGGCCGAAATTTCTACTCCTCTCCTCTTCACCCCTAAGAAACACGTATAATGATTGACACCTCAGAGGTTCAGCAAAGACTCCACAGAGCATACAAGATGATGCTGAAATTCTTCGGCGTAAAAATAGTGGGGGAGGATGAAGAAGATATTGAAGTAATCGAAGTTGAACGGGCAGAAAATTTCGCCTCATGTTTTGACAATCTAACAGCCAACCCTCATAATAATTTAAGGATCACACGAGTGCTGTTGAGCTTGGGAGAATTGGGAGCAGAAGAATATCAAGCCCCTTTGGTAAGGTTCTTTCTCAAAAAGACCCTTATTAAAAACAAGCTACCAAGGATGAAGAAAAGTGTGGTGAATTTCTTTGTACCAGCAGTGAGAGATACGCAGAAGAGACAAGATCTGCTGTTCTTTGCCTGGCGATACTACTTCCCAAAAGAAGAATTCATCTGGGGAAACCAGGAAGAATTGGCAAGATACAAAGCAGCACCAGTGGTGGCTGCACTCCTACCGGCGCCACTGAGTGAATGGACACCTGTGTACTCAGAGAAAGAGAAAAAATGGCTATCAGAAGAACAAGGTGGATATGGAGAAGACGGATGGTTCCAGTTGAAGAATGGACAAATAGTCCTGCCAGCAACATTGGCACCTGAGATCGTGAGAGCACTTCATGCAAGTACTCATGGAGGAAGGGAAATGATGGAACAACAGCTGGAGCCACATTTCTATGTGCCAGGAATGTCAGTAATCTGCAAAGCAATAGCCCAACAGTGCGTGACATGTGCCAAGAATAATCCAAGAACAGGCCCATCTCAACCTCCAGGGAAGCAACCAATCGGGCTGTCCCCAATGGCATCATTGCAGATAGACTTCACAGTGCTGCCACCCTGCAAAGGATATAAATACCTACTGGTAATGGTGTGTACCCTCACAGGATGGGTGGAAGCCTTCCCGACAAGGACGGAGAAGACAACGGAAGTGGTGAGAAGTCTAATGAAAGAAATAATACCACGCTATGGACTTCCCCTCGAGATAGGGTCGGATAATGGCCCAGCCTTTATACAGAACTGTTTACAGCAGCTTGCCCGCCTGTTCGGCATCACCTGGAAGCTACATACAGCTTACAGGCCCCAAAGCTCGGGAAAAGTTGAAAGAATGAACCGTACACTAAAAACTTTAATGTCCAAACTGTGCCAAGAAAAGTCACTAGTTTGGTTGGATGTGCTGCCAATAGTCCTATTGCACATTAGGTCCAGGCCAACCCCCCAATTGAAGCTAAGTCCGTACGAGCTTATGTTCGGACGGCCTACCCCTCTAATTAATGGACTAAGGGGGGACCTTCGGGCATTAGGTGAAACTAAGCTAAATGAACAGGTTGTATTGCTTGGTAAATCAATGCAAAATTTAAATACTTGGGTGTGAGATAATCTACCTCACTTTTTATATCCCCCACTGCATAAGTATTGTCCAGGTGACTCGGTTTTGGTGAAGGAGTGGAAAAATGACCCACTAGGCCCAAAATGGAGAGGTCCTTACCTTGTCCTGTTACCAACCCCCACAGCAGTGAAGGTTGCCGAGGTGGTCCCGTGGATACATCACTCCAGACTGAAGGCAGCTGCAGCCAGTCGTGAACCTGAGTGGAAGGTCGTCACCAACGAGGCCAATCCATTGAGGCTAAAGCTGACAAAGACCATAGTCTCGAGCACCTAAAAGACTCAACAAGTGGGTATTTTGATGGATACAATAATGCCTGACCACTCACCAACGAGGGAGCAAAGGGATCCCCCGGGGGATACCCCAAGGGCTATTTTTAGGGGCCCTGCCCCGACCCTTGATCATCTAGAGATGACTTTTACTTTTGAAATTCCGGTGGGGAGGGATTGGGTTTATGTGACTGTGAAAAGAATTGCCCAAGGGATTTTGACATTTGGGGCATTTCTGGTACTGATATTGTACCTTGCAAATTTGATCTATGGATTATCCCATGGGACATGCCCTAGGTGTCCAAGGTTAATCAAAGAAGTAAATACTTCCCAAGCCTGGAATGGTACACGGCAGGTGATGGAAAACCATACTATGCAGAGATACCGGCGAGATGTAGATCCAGAAATCACCCCACGAGGACATTTACTTGTGAAATTTAAGTATGAATATGCCAAAAAGTCTGGGCAAACTGCATGTTGGGTGTGTAGTAGACTGCACCCAGAGACAATCCATATACCATTTGCTTCAATCCCAATGAACTTAAGTTTATTTGCGTCAGGAAATATCACAATATATGCTTTTGATGAACCACAAGAGAAGCCAGTGGCGTTCACTCCCGGATACCCAATAACAGGACCAGTGTACCCACCAGAATGGTGTTTCCAATTAGGACCAGATAGAGAAACAGGCAAGGGGGGGATTGTGTAATTCAAGTAGATTCAATTGGACGTCATACACTTACAAATTCAACACAAAAGGTCAGGAAAATTTTATATATATATCAGGAGAAAGAAGCTCACCAGAGACCAAGAACTGATAATTGCGAATGTGACTACTGGTAAGCAGAGTGCATTGGATTTGGTGAAACGATTGGGGCGGCTGATGTTAGACATGTCAAAAGGGACACTACATTTATCACCATTTATACTAAGAGGAGGGTACTAGGTGTGCTGTGGAAAGATGTGTTACACATGGGTACCACCTACAATAACGGGAATGTGTTATTTGGCCAGACTGATTCCAATCCAGAGAGTAAGAGGGGATGACACTGATACAGACACTGCACTACACCCTAGGTACCCACTGGTGTTTGAGAAACAAAAGAGAGAACTGTTCACTAAGAAAGATCGAATATGGGCGTGGTTTCCAGCATGGACTGGATGGGGAAGAGAATTGATGGTAAGAATGAATAGTTATGCCAGTCTGATGGATGAGATTTTGAATAAGACCAGCATGGATATTCAATTGTTGAATCTGGAGTTGCGAGAGATACGAAAGGTACAAATGATACATGACATGGCACTGGAACAGATCAGTGCAGCTCTGAATGGGCTGTGTGAGATGACAATGCATTATGAATGTTGCACATTCATCAGAAACACAACACATGATGTCCCTGATTATTACCAGGTAATCCAGGACCACCAAGAGAAAGTAGTACAGTTGCAGAACACAGCTAGGCGGATTGCTGCTGAAGGCTGGAATCCACTCCGTGGGTTCGGAGAATTTGGAGATTGGTTCGGATCCATTCTGAGATTTATCTCGCAGATTGGATCCATGATTCTGATGGTGCTGGTGATCCTGGTAGTAGGGATACTCCTGTATCGCATAGGGCTATGTCTATGGCCACTATGCAAGAGAGCACTGACACCTACACAAACACAAAAGATACCACTGATGATCCCACAAGACATGTTCCCAGCTAGAATGAGTCCCCTAAAGTACAAGGTGTTCAAGGATAGTACTAGTGGAGTGTAGTGGCTACAAGCCTCAGAAGGAGAATCTGAGACTTGAGCCAAGGGGGGAATGTAAGGGACTCAGGCCAGAAGATGGTCGCCATCCTGAGCCAGGCAGCCATCTTGTTCAGAATATTGGTTCACTTGAATATAACTAGGTAGATATTAGTTGGAGTTAGAATGAAGCTTACATAGAATCTTTGGAATGTGTTAGGCAAGCAGTAAAGCAATTAAATTAGAGAAGATCCGGGCCGTTGCTGCGTGCGGGTGACAGGATGAAGAAGAGATACATCAAGGTCATAGGAGCCTGCAGCTGAGACAAAGAGGAGTGTGAAACCAGACCAGGCCTTATCTAAAACAAACAATAAACAAGCACAAGGGAGGTGGGCACAGGCAGGATCCAGAGCAATAGTAAATCCTCTTGTGTCAGAATATCATGAAGCCTGCCAATTTATACCAATGTATGGAATGTCTTTGTATTCGATTAAGGGAGGTATATATATGCAAGATATTTGCCATAAAAGGTGTATGGGGGTCCGGGTATGCCCTGGGGGACAGGAAACAAGGAAAAAAGTTAAAGAAAATGTTTTTAACCTTTGGCTGCTATGGACGCGCACAGCGCGTCCAGCCAAGTGGTTCTCCTGTGCTATGGACGCGCTGAGCGTGTCCATGCACAGGAGGCAGCAATCCGCCGGATTCCGGCGGATTGCTGCACCCGCCCGGTGCGGGCTGACATCTTGGATGTCAGCCCAGCACTCGGGACCCCGGCGGAGCAATTAGATGTCATCGCGGCGGCGCGATGACATCTAATTCAGGCGGCCCCCGCATGTGCGGAGGAGGCGCCTGAAAGGGAGGGGTGACAGACCTCTCTCCCTCCTGATCGCGCTGTGGTGCAGAGGGTTAATCCAGGCACCGTTTGGAAGGGCACAGCCTGCCCTTCCAAACGGTGGCTGTCATTAACCCCTGGGGAGCC